>JANTQH010000008.1:0-471491 GCA_032988465.1 Onygenales sp. PD_10 | reverse complement strand
TGACGAACTGATGAGAACTTGATGACAAGTGACAACAAAAGGGCGTATGTGATACGCCTGCATTGACTATTAAGATGTTCTGATTTTGGATTTTCGTCGGCTGAATTTCCTCAAAACAAAATGGCTGTGCTGTTTGCCTGTTGGCACAGCGTTGTATACTACTACTAGTATGAAATGCGTACCTGCATGAGTGGGGACCTGAAGGCTGAGGTAATAGACGTAATAGACGCCGAGCCGCTGATCTCCTGCTTACGTGAGGGGGGGAGACGCTGAATTGCGTAGTTACATGCATGAGTGGGGTCTGTGGGGACCTGAGGACCGTAAATAATAAACGCCGAGCCGCTTGTTGGCCGTAGGCCTCCATTCCCGATCTAGCTTAGCGCATCACGTGATCATAGGATAGATCCATATGTAGATTCTCGCCTCTGATATCAATTCGAGAGTCTTCAACCTTCCCACACCGCTCATCTCCTGCTTACGTGAGGGGGGGATACACTGAATGCGCTCCGAAGGCCGCATATGCTCTGAGGATTGAATCAGCTCTGATGGCTTGATATCTAGAGGCTTGTAGGATTAAAGTGCCATGACTGTAAATATATAAACCCATGTTTGCATCTCAATCAAGAGTATTCCTTCATTCACCAAAGCTCAACAGTTCCTAATATATCATTACAATCATTCTTTTGATCTTACATTCAATCATACCAGATTTTTGTGGTCTGCTGGAACAGTGCTCCAACAGCTCTAATGCTATTACATGAATCAGAGCCATCATATCATCATGAAAAGTGGATTTTATCATGGAATTATCATTCTCCAAAATCTAACATTGATATTCCATTTATGTTAAAGCTTTTAACCTGTATATATTAAAATCATAAAGGATTTTAATAATATATAATTATTCTATGAAATTGTAGACTACTATCATCTCATTCTACTATTATTCTACACATCAGAGTAATGATATACTAGTAAATCTCAATTTAATAGTATACTTATCATTCTCTGAAATATAATGTTAATATTTTATTAACAATTCATCTAGCATAATGCTCTAGTAAATATATCAGAGAGTAAATTATAATAAAGGCTAATTACCATATTATCCTACTATCATTCTATATGTCAGAGTAATGATATGATAATAAATCTCAATTTAATAGTATATTCATTATTCTCTAAAATATAATATTAATATTTCATTAACAATTCATCTAGCATAATACTCTAGTAAATATATCAGAAAGTAAATTATAATAGAGGCTAATTATTATATCATCCTGCCACCATTCTATGCATCAGAGCCATAATATAACTATAGAGTATTAAATTTACTATGTATATACCTACCCCTAGGGTAGAACTTTAATATTTCATTATATTTTCATTTTTAAAATAGAGAAATAATTAAAAAGAATATTCATTCATTGTATTATCTCTATCTATCTATCTAAAAAAAAGAAAAAGAAATCAAACCTTATATTTAAACCTAAAAAATCTAAAAGAACTTATTATTTACTTTTTTTATAGTATCTTCATTCTTTCCTTCAACCTTCAGAACTAACTGTGCCTTCCCCTCAGTCATCTCATCATTAGGTTTATTGGAGTAGATGGGGAGAGCAGACACTAAATAGGTATATTTATAGTAGTCTTCTATCTCTAGTATTATTACAGGGAGAGAGGAGCTCTAACCTATATCAGCATTAAATTCATTGAAACTCTTAATCAGAGTATTATAGTGAGTAGGAGAAGAGTAGCATTTTAGACTAAATAACTTCATCTCATTCTTTATGCTCATCTTCCATTTCACCTATATAAATAAGATATTAATTAGTATAGGGTCATTCATATAGAATTTATAAAATATATTAAGTCTGGGTAATACTATACCTATACATTCAGGCTATAAACCCCATCTCTCAAGTTTCAAATTTTAAGTTCAATGATGCTCAGATTTTTACCCACACCCTATTTCATAATTTATTAGCTATATTAATATAATAATTAAATGAGTTTACATATCTTGACTATCTTAATTAAATTAGCTATCTACTGAAGCTACACTTCCCTAATTTCTTATTATTATTTAAGTTTAGAGATAATCTTCTGCAGCACAGCAACCTTTTCAAATTCTATCTAGCTATCTTTAATATTACTAGCAACTGAGCCCTCTCTACCTATAATAAGCTTCTTTTTAACTTTAAACTTTTTTTTAATAAGCTTCATCAACTCCACCTTCACAGCATCCATATGATCATTGACATTCTTAGTATGAATAGACTTAACAAAGAGATTCAAGGCATCAAGGTAATTATTATATAAGACCCATTTATTTCCAATTTACTCTAACATTTCCATAGAGACCTCAGTGCATATTTTTTTATCCCACATATAATTACTGTAGGTATTCTTACTCCCAGAGAGCTTATTACAGGGCCAATTAAAATTCTTAGGATAAACATAGTCTATTATACAGTAATAATATATAGAGACTTCCTGGATCTTAGTAGCTTCAGAATTCTCCTCTGGTTCAAGATCAGTTTTGCTGCTCTGAATCTTATAAGAGGTGATGGAGGTAGAGGCAGCTTTTATTCAAAACATCCTAAAGAAGTTGTTAGTTCTCATATCTCTAAAATTTCAAGCTTCTTCAAGTATAATAACTATTTACTTGATATTTCAAA
The DNA here is from genome assembly GCA_032988465.1 of Onygenales sp. PD_10. Classification (NCBI taxonomy): domain Eukaryota; kingdom Fungi; phylum Ascomycota; class Eurotiomycetes; order Onygenales; species Onygenales sp. PD_10. Next base: position 468,807 of record JANTQH010000008.1, on the reverse strand, counting down.
GTAAGAGAGGGGAGAAGGACATCTATATCAGCAGAGGAGAGAGGAATGAATGTAAAATCAGAGTTCTAGCTGTATGTTTGAAGAAGAAAGAGAAAGAGGAAGAAAAAGAGGAAAAAATAGGCATTTTATAATGAATTAGATATCATCTGATCATCTTATCTGGCAATCAACACATTATTTTATTTACTTACTTCTAGTTCACCTCTGAAATCAACATCATCTCTTTTTATTTTCTATATACTGAACTGGCCAACTCAAATACAACTATAGAATAAGCTCATACTAATATCTTTTAAGATAATATATGATATGGACCCTCACCATTTTCAGAATACACATGCAAACTAGCTACTAATAGCTCCAAAATATATATATATAGATCTATGAAGTAAGTGCATATCAACAACAAAAAGTAGGTGCAGTAATTTCTCACACCTTCCATCATATCATTAAGATAGATATTGGGAATACTTTACAAATACTTCATTTTACTACCTAGTAGCAGTAAATATACTCAAATTAAACTAATACTATATAGAAGATATATAGAAAGTAATCCAAAATGAATATATAATTACTTAGTTGAAAATCCTTACTCATACATTCTTTTTAATCATGCATTAGAATTATCTTCTTCATAATAAAACCATTAAATTCTTTATTCTTTATCTAATACATTCAGCTCTGTAATCAGCAATTCATTTTATCCTGATTTTTACATAAGAAATATACTTTAAAAATGCACTTAGTGCTATCAATCCACATCTCACATTTAAAGCTATAGATTATATCTTATAAAGCCATAGATTCTATTTACTCTGAAATGAAAATAAAGTATATCTTCTTCTTTACAGCCTTCTTAACTTTAGAATCAGACTTTCATTTCTTTTCAGATTTTCAATAGGTAATTAGCTCTACAAAGTTCTCCTAACCTACATCACTGTATTATTTTATAGAGGCTATATGGTCCTAAAAATCAATAACTTCATCTCATGCTTTAATTTGGATACACCTATTCTCATCCCTTTCAACTAGATTATCCCATAGCTTAACCTGGGTAGTAAGATTCACATATATTTCTAGGTGAAATATAAGCTATTGATCTTCAGGATTGCAGGTACCAACACATACATTTAATATATTATTATCCTATGAAATCAGATCATTCATAGTTCAGAATCAGCCTAGTCTAATAGAACACCTAATAAAATTTATTCAAAGTGAACCCCTGGAAGAAATGCTGGAAAATATCCTTCTCATCAGTGCAGTTATATATGTCACATTCCAAATGGCTAGCTTTATTTAGCTCTTTTTCCTATTAAACATATTTCTATGATAAAACCAATAGATTAGTAGTTTATTCTAACTTTAGAATACTTATAGACAGTATTAACTACACAGCCCAGCATCATAATATTTTCTATTCAATTCAAGTTAGAACTTTATCAACTAATCATAAGCACTCTAGATCTCTATTAGTGATCCTATCAAACACTCTATATATAAAATAGCTGATTATTAATCCTTATAGTTGATAATCAGGTTAGTACTCAGAGCTATTATCTCTAAAATCCATTTTCATGCTCATTATAATAATATTCTCTTAGAATTATCAATTAATTTATATTTTATATTTCTCTACCTATCATTAAATCTCCATTAATCTTCTCCAGATTTATCTTAACCCACAGCCAACTTCAGCTGGGTTTTCAGTTGGATTCTACTGGATATCTAAGTCAACTCTTATCTTCATATAGTTAAGTATCTTGCATTTCTACATTCAAAAATTGTTGAGTGCACCATTCTATACTACAGTTCACATACATAATTTACAATTATAACTTTAAAATACTCATGATACCAGTTCATTCACTTTCCTGAAGAATATAAGAAGATATGATCATCTTATCTACCACTAAAGATTCCTCTCCTATGTGCAATTTATTTGCTCATAAGATTCTAATACAATCTGATTGCACTGTTTATTAGAATTAGAGGATATATTACTCATGCAATTCTGGCTTTCTATTGATATGCTACTACTTCTAATAAGTGTAGGATCTATAGAAGGAAGCTTATCTTTCTGACTATCAGACTACTTCTAGTTAGTAATACATCCATAAAGTTCTTATTTGTAGAATAGAAACTAACCATACTACTCAATTCTAAATTAAAGAAGTTAATGGCAGACATGGCTGGGTAATAGGTAGATCAGATAATAATATGAAAATGAAATTATATCTGATGGAGAAGAAAACCTATAGATAATAAAAGAAAATAGAAAAAATTAAAGTTTATAATTCTATCAGATAATATGACTTAGAATCCCTATTTTCAGAGATGCATTTAGTATGCATTTAGCCTCATTTCTTTTTTTAGAGCTATCATATTCATACTTCTTTTCCAATTTTCCCACTTTTTCCTTTAAAAAAATTCAACCTGCAATATAGTCATCCACAGTCTTTATCATCTTAGAAAATACACCCTTCATGGAGTAAATAAGCACTCAGCTCTAAGAGGCCAACATCCAAAATCACCACAGAACACCTTTAAAAACTATATTAATACTGATATAAATGATCCAACATTTGATTATAACATAGGATCTTGGGATTTTATGTCAGAGCCCATACCAGGCAATATAGAGGTATGTGTTTATATTCTAATTCAATTATTTACTTAATCTTTTAACTTAGAAAATCAGGCAACAGATCAATCCAACTAGCTCACTAAAAATAATAATAATGGGGATGCTACATACTCTAACAATAAGCTCTACAAACTAAATGAGGAAGCAAACATAATATATTGACTTCTAAATACTACTCAGGCAGCTTATAAATTGACTGATGATAAATATACTATAAATAATGATATTAATAATAATGTGGATCATTATACTAAGACTAAGGAGGATAAAATGGATAACATTAATGCTACATCTAAACATCCTCTAGGGGCTCAAGAGGTCAGAAACTCTGAGACTCTCTAAGAGGTTAATTCCTCCAATCTAACTATTCAAAATAATAATTTAATAACCTCATCACACATTAATGATAAAGCTAATTGTATTTACATAGTCAACAACCCTGCAGAGCTTTTTATTTATAAATAGGATAAGAATTGTATGAATCCTTTTACAACAGCCTTCACTTTATGAATAGAGTCTACTGAGATATCTCAAGAGCTATACTAGTTATTACTGTAGATTCTTCAGACTCTGAAGGATATCACTCTGATTCATAATCTCCCTAATAAACTGTTAAATCTAAAAAAGAAATGTAAGGTGTAGTTCCCAATCCTTCTACTATACTACATATAGATTCTAATTATCTCTTCAGATCAGATACCAACATTCTCTCATGCTGAAAAATACCTTACTAATTATACATTGATGTTCTTATACTTTCAAGATATAATCTTATTAGTGTTAAGACTTATTAAGTCCCAGAGGTTTCAACAGTATATGCACATTAGAATGGCAGAAGTTATTGACTCCCCTACAGAACTATAATACTTACATAGCTGAGGAAGCTTAATTAAACATTACTTTAGAAAATTTGTCTTATATTCTTTTATTAATGAATCAATTTTTCCCTCTAATTTCATATAGTATCAGTGTGAAAACAATAAATGTTCATGTAGATAATCAGATAAGATTAACTTCAATCATATAGATAGAGTGCAGTTTATTAGAAAGGATAGATAGAAGACATCTTCATATTTTAATAGAATTATTTTACAGATTTAATTTACCATGCAGTACTTAACTCTGAATGTAGAAGGATCTAATTTTCAGAGTCCTCATCTATCCTTTTATTAATATAAGGTAATTTTAGTTGAGAGTAATATATTAAATATCATTCTAGTAAGCTCTATTCTATTCAGAGCCTACATTTTTATTAATTATATCTTTAATGAAATTAATAATACCTTTCCAACTGAGAATTTCACTTCTAGTCTTTTCCTTCAGAGGATTCTCCATTTAGCTTTAATTACTACTCAGCCATACTACAGATCAACATCAATACATGGAGAGCTAAAGATTATAGTTCATGAGAGCCTGAGAGAGTTCTTGAAGAATATCTTTACTGAAGGGCAGAAAGTATTGTCCCTTTCTTATCAGCTTTTTATTAATAGGTTTGACCTCTATCAGAATATATATCAGAGTTTAATAGGTATATACTGAATCTCAGCTCTGAGTGCAGCTGAATGCAAGAAGTATAATAACCTATTCATAATGATATTTAGTTCATATAATATAAACTTTCTAGATACTGTTAGAGTTTTATCTCTTGAATTTCTATAGTTAGACAGTAAGAGTATTTTAATTAATATTAATGATGACACCATTCTAGTCATTTCTTTCTGCTTATTATTTATTAGTGACATACTACAACAGAATGGAAATGCTGGTATTAAAGGTCTAAGTACAGAGTACTCATATCAGAGCTGTCTGATTGAGGACTAAAAGAGATCAGATTTATCATTTAATATCATTCAAAATAGGTATTATTACTATGACACTTAATAGGTCCAACACCAAATAGAGAGTGCTTCAAATCTAACAAAGAGAAAGAAGCTGTAGTAGAAAAGTAGATTAGCAAACAACAACTCTTATTTATTTAAAATATACTTAAGTTTAAATCTAGTTACATTCTTCCTATTTAATTCTGCACACAGCAAGTATTTAGAGATTTCAAAAATAGCTCATTCTGTGCTGGTGAAATCAGCATTAACTTTAGTTAGAAAGACTGAGTACCTCCAAATATTATAGATCTTTTCTTTCCCCTGAGAATGGGCACACCTACAGTTACCTCTTACCCATCTAGAGAAGTACTAACTGCAAGAGCATGCTCAGGCATCCATTCTGATACTACTTATATTGTGATGTGACCTTAAACATTCATGATTTAAAGATCAAATCTATAGAGTACTCTCACTGACATTCTTAAAACTCAGTACCTCAGTAGTGAACTTAACTATTAATATATTTACAGTAATTATAAGAAGTAATTTAATCTTACTATCATATAACTCAGCTGTTCATAATCCAAAAGAAATCTAATAAATCATTATCACTACTCATTAATATCTATAGTTCTTTTTAGATGTAGCAGTAAATACAGTACAACAAGCTCAGGCTCCTTCTCATGTAGAATTAGTAAGTCAGAGCTAATAAGCATTCTCAGCACTGAGTTAGATATTAATATCAATCAGGCCAGATAGATATTCTACCTTTATCACAGCAGAAGGTCTGAAGTAAGACTCAGCTCTCTCTATGAAAAAAAGTGCATTCTTCATTAGAATGAAAAACTAACTGAATATATATATCAGACTGCACTATATTAATGAAATTAGGAAATATGGAACTGCTAATAACAGCAACATGTTAATAAGGGAGAATAAATATAGAGATTATAAATAACTAATCTGCCATACAAATCATCATAACATTAAAAAGATATTATTTTAATAGAAGAGTTTTTATTGGACAGTTCAGCTTGCTTTTCATAGTACATTTAATGACTCTCAGTCAGAACTTGGGGAGAAATTAAGAAAAATTCATGAACATTATCTCACCCTCTTAATCAATCTGATTCAGATTGATAACTGTAAATCTAATAATATTCTTTCAACTAATAAATCATATATGCTAGAGAACCTTCCAGATCATATCTGAAAATCCCTGCAGGTAAATCTTATATCTTTACTATCACTAAAGAATAATATGAATATACTGGGAATTCTAATAAATCAGATATCAAACCTTTCAAATATTTACTCATTCCTTCAAAAACTAAGACAGGCATACAGTCTTGACTGGAATAAACTATTCATTCTAGAACCAGGGCTAAGGCCACTCTAATTTTATCAAAAAATTACTTTTATACCTAAGTACCATCTCTCATTCTCATTAGGACACTGTTGATTATATGCTTATTTATTATACAGTAATGAAACCTATTGGATAATACTTATACAAGAAGATATTATTAAGTATAGAAATTCAAAAATTGGTTGGATTCAAGCTGTTTTTATTTATAACTTATATAGACATGGTGATCAGGTCTTTTTTACAGTCATATTAGTAAGTCTAACTAGATTTAATGAGTTATTAGGCCTACTAATTCTAAGTGATGATTTTGAGGATTACACAATAATCAGCCTTCCTGCTGTGTGGAAACCAAGTCTCTATGTTATACTAATCTAATATAAGTTTAAGGGTAGATTATGATATAGCCCTATTGAAGGCACCAAGCTTTTGCACTATACATAGGATATGTCATTTTTTTAGTTGCTCTCAAATCCCAAAATCCTCTTTAATAGTAATGTGATGGGGATCCACCATTGGGTCAGATCAATTTTTTACTGAGACTTTTCACTGCTAAATATAGCCATGAAGATAGATATTTTCCTTTCATTGCAAGACATCATCTGTTCATTCATGTTTTTTCTCATGCATGTGTATGCTTCTTTAAGATAGATCTTTTATTTCTTTTTGTGTGTTACCTTATCATTCTATTACTGTGTTGTTTTGTACTATAAATTACCAATACATTCCTCTACTTCAATATTAATATCAATTCTTTTCTTGTGTTTGCTGCTGCTCTGTTTGGTGCCATCTGATGCACATATTCTGTCCCTGTTTCATTGGTGTGCACAATTGGAAACATAAATGGATGAACAGATGGTAGTGTTGATACAGATAACTATACTAAGTTCTTTTCTCCTTTTTTCTTTTCTTTTGTTGAGTGCATTGCTCAATGCAATTCTCTTATTTCAGTTTGTGATAGACCCATTTAGTTGGAGTAGGCCTACAGCCTTTCAGCTGCACTAATAATAATACTACTAGAAGAAAACTTTAAAGAATGGACCTACTGAACTATCAAATTCATCAAGTTATTCCTCAACAAATGCAGACTCTAGTGAGAAGAAAAATCTATAGTAGATCTTATAGTTCCTTCTCTTTCTTGAGTCTCTGAACCTCTACCTGTAAAAAGATATAGATATTATCATCATTATTAACCTATTTTTTATTTGTGAATGAGAGCTACTTATCTATTCATTTCTTTATTAATATATGTCTTCTAAGCACACTTGATTGGACTCTATCACACATTGTTGAACTCAGTCAGGAAAAGCATCAGCTCTACCACTAAAAATTGAGATTAACAGTGAGAAGATGTCTGGCTCTATCAATTCCTCATTAGGCCTGCCTATGCCTAGCAGTGCCTTGCCTCCTGAAAGTAGAATGGTTTATTAATGGCTTGTCATGCTTATACTAGTTTCTGGATCCCTTGAAGCCCCCTCTTTTAATGGGAAGAATGTCACTTAGTTTGTCAATCAGTTTGATGCTGTACTGAAGCTGCATCATGTTCCTAAGGATGAAGCCTTAGTAATATTACACAACTATTACTTTATAGAACTATAAGACCATGTGGATTGGCTGGTGAAGGACCTATAAACCTAAATGAAAGTTAAGGCCAGATTGATGTCAGAGTTCTAATAGAATGATATTTATCAGTAGATATACAATTAAATCTATCTAAATACTCTATTTAATTTCAAATGATCTTCCAGCTAAGATATTCTCACTTTCTACTGTCAATTCTGCACCATCACTGAGCCACTGATTAGCTAGAATGAAATTCAGGAATCTCTTGCCTACTAGTTGTTCTTATGAGGCCTGCCTGATAGAGTTCATAAAAAGGCTTTTTATAAGATTAGGTTTGACCAAAACAACCCATCTAAGTAAAAGATTTCAAAGGTTTATGAAGCCACAGCTAAATCTCAGAAAGTCAAGGAAAAGATAACCTAGATGATTATATCTGACCTGGGTTTCTATATGATGCTACCTACTTAGTTGCCTCCTGCTCAATCTATCTTCAATCTGCCTACCCTAGCTATACTAAGACTTCAAATAGCCTTCTCTATACTATCTACTTCTTCTGATTCAGCTTTAAGAAATTTGAATGACAGCTTGCTTGAATCTCTCATCAACTGAATGGATGTGCTGTTACTGGCCATTGCAGGTTTCTAACAGCAGGAAAATATATAATAATCAGCTGTAATGTCATGTGTTCTCACCCATTAGAAATCTATTAATTCTGCTTGAGATCTCACAAACATTTCCTATTATGGAACACAGTATAGCCCTGATGATCCATATTAACCTCAATCTGGAAGTATATTATAATATGATTGCTCTCCTCATGCCTATTAGGGTTGCAGCAACTTCTCTCACATGCTCTCTCAGTGTCTCTGAATTAATGAGTTAATCAATCAGGAAAAGATTCATTGAAATAGAATAGGTAAATACTTTAACAAACATGTGATGCAGTGTGGCCTAAAAATCAATATAAACTAGTATGAACCACATATTATTATCATTAAGTATACTTTTGAGTAGAGATCTGTGCCTCCTATCATTCTATTAGTAGTAAAACTTTACAATGATGATAGCATCCTTGTTTCCTCTGATAGTAGCTCATTACCTACAGTCAATTTTATTAGCATATGTGATGTCAGGTTCAAAAGCAGTGCCAAAGAAGGTGATTTGAGCAGTAAGGTAGAAGAGGTTGCTAGCATGATGGCTATTCAGGCTACTACTAGAAATAGTAAGAGTAAAGGGTTAGCTACTGATAAGAATCAATCTACACTCTCTAGCTGAATTGAAAAGGAGAAAGCCCTACCTTCCACTCATTCTTAAAGGGCTGATTGCTATTCAAATGGCTCCTAAAAATTAGTTTTATTTGCTAAGAATATCATCTCACCTTTGCCTGATCCCAATGAATCACAGACCCTTCTTAATGGCCAACTATAGAAAGAAATGCTAACCCAGTTAATCAATAAAGCTATATCTGATGCTGAGATAGCTAAAGTGCCTGAGATTCAGAAGAAAATCATCTTTTATTATTCTAAAAAATCTAAAGGCCCTAAGCTCTCTATTAAAATGAAGGATAAGAAGAACTGTACTGCTATAACCCAGACTATCTTTAAGAAGATCATATATTAAGAGATCATGAGAATTCAACTTAAGGATATTATAGCCTGCTCTGCTCAGCTGCAGCAGACATTCTTTCAGAATCTTTCAGCTAAAGTTCAGTAATATATAATTAAGGAGGAATCTACTAGAGTCTTCTTTATTCAGCCCTTCTATCATATCTTAAAATATAATCCTCAGTGGAACCTAGTGTCCATTAACTATATCAAGTTTTCTGTTGGCATTGGAAAGGGTTGAACTGAAGTTATATTTAACAGTAAGGTAGAGATTAACTGCATGATGAAGAGCACTATTTTGAGTCTTAGCCTGATCATCTAGAAAGATGCTCTCAAGCTAATCCTCAGCACTGATAGTTAGTATAATAGCATCATTGAAATCTATAAGAATGTCTCAGTTCATGTTAGATTTATATTTATACCTTAAACCTTCTTTATTTTAGAGCATGGTTCCCATGAGTGCATTCTAAACTATTCCTATGAAAATATAACTTAATTAGCACAACAAATAGATAATGTTGGTGGCATCACTATCACAGTTTTTAACCTAGATAATAAAACTAATCAGATCTCCTTTCTCAGCTATTCTTCAGAAGACTATAGTGATAGATAGCTGAATGATCTTTACAGCAAGCATCAGTCTTTAAACTAGAGATACTAAATCTAACTGATCTTTATAATGATAGTGATGAATAAAGAGATGAAGTTAGAGTCAGCAGCATTAGTGTAGCAGATAATGAGGTAGAAATTCTATCACATAAAAGTAATGAGAGGAAATCCAGCTAATCATAATTTCCCAGCCTGGGGCTAATAAATATCTCCAGCCAATCAGAGGCTACTATTTAATTACCTTAGAAATCTCCACTACATATTTTTATCATTCTGTAATAATGCTTTCAGCTATCCTCATGTGCTATATTTCCTTTCTTGTAGCACCCTGTCTCTGAAATTTATCAAGTTTATGGTATTTAATTACACAACCTTTCTCTCTATGATTCTACTGAGCCTTCTCCTCAATCTCATCACCCAATTATCACCATGCTATACAAGTAAAAAGTAGATAAGATTCAGCCTCTCAATACACTAGTGATAGATGGAGGGATGCCTGATAGAACAAATTAATAGAGAGAGATTCATCAGAAATGATATTAAAATAACATTAAATCTGTAAAGGATTCATCTTTATCTTATAATCATCTAATCACACCTCATTTCTTGAATTGCCTACATAGCTCTCACCTCATACCTGATAGAATAGAAAAGCTTCAAATTGAATCAATCTTGATGCTTTAGAAGTATGAGCTGCTGATCAAAATCCTACTTAGATGGAAGAAAATATTAATATGAAGCTTTAGTGATTGTGAAAAACTGACTGAAGAGATTTCTCTACCAATTAAGATTCATACTGTTGAGTATGAAGTATGGTAGGCCCCTAGATTTCCTATTCCTCAAAAATTGCTGCTGACAGTTATAGAAATGCTTCACAAGCAAGTTGATTCTAGTATCTTTAAATATTATTATAGTTCATATTAGAATAAATGATTTCTCATTAAGAAGAAGAAGTCTGGGAAATACTGAATCATCAATGCCTGCATGAATATAAATATTATTATAGTTCAGAATGCCTATATCTCTCTCAGTGCTAATACTTTTGCAGAAGATTTTACTGGGCAAGTTATTACCAGTATGATGAATTTCTTTTCCAGATATGATCAGATTACTTTACATGAAGATAGCTATGATATAACTGCCTTTCAAACTCTAATCAGCCTTCTTCATTAGATAACATTGCTGCAGGATGCTACAAATTCTATTACTATCTTCTGCTAAGTCATAACTTGCATTCTCCATTCAAATATTCCCCATCAGGCAGATAATTTCATGGATGATGTTGATGTAAAAGGTCTGTAATCTTAATATAATAATAAGGAGATCATATCAGAAATTTACTGATTTATTTTAAAGTATTTTTAAAATCTGGATCAGATCCTAGTCAGTATTGAGCTCTTAAACACATACATTCAGGTTGCAAAATCTGAGTTCAGCTGCTCTAGCATGATTCTCATTGAATATATTGTTAATACTGACAGGCACTGCCCTGAGGCCACTAAAATTATCAAGATCATTAAATAGTCTGAATCAACTGAGATCTCTGAAGCTCATACCTTTATTAGTATTTATATGTATTATTACATCTAGATTCTGAACTTTACCCTCATTTCCAACCTAATCTATTTACTGTTCAAAAAAAATACCTTTTTCATCTGGGGATCCAAGCAATCAAATACTATATCAGTCTTAAAGATAGCACTAATGACTACTCCTACTCTACACTGCATTGATTATTCTGAAGGTGCTGGAGATATCATGATCACAACTGATGCTAGCAAATATAACTGAGGAGAAATGCTAAGCTAGTAAGACATTGAGAACAAAAAGCTTCATCCCTATTAATATAAGAGTAGGATTTGGAGCTCAGTAGAAGTGAAGTATGACATAGGAAAATAAGAATGCTAAATTATCCTCAAAATGTTAAAGAAATACTAATATTACCTATATGGCATTCACTTCATTCTTGAAACTAATATGAAAATCTTAATTGCTCAGTTCAACTAAATAGTCACTAATCTTTCTGGTGCTCTAGTAATCAACTAGCTCATCTGAATTTGAATGTTTAATTTTGATGTTCATTATATTTCTGGGTAGATTCATAGCACTGCTAATAGCCTTTCTCAATGGCTACTTACTGATGGCAAGATGCCTGAGGATCAGAACATTAATGAATTTATTGAGATAGAGCTTAATTGTGTTAGTATGACTTCTACCACTATTTCTAACTTTAATGTTTCTAATAATACTGATAGTGAAGAATCCTGCATTCTTTCACCATCTTATTCTAACTATAGTGAATTGATTATTAAATATCTTATAACCTTGAAGTGGCCTAATAATATTCCTCACAAAGTTTTTCTAAAATAATATAAGTATGCACTAAACTATGTGGTGCATGGGTAATATCTATTTCACCAGTTAAGCAAAGGGATTCCACTGAGGCATGTGGTGGATGATCTGGATGAGTAGAAGGAAATCATTACTTAAATACATAATGAGTTAGATTATAAAGGTTATAAGGTAATCAACTATAAGATCTCTTAGTAATATTAGTGAGAAGACCTGTTCACTGATGTCAAGGTATATTGCAAGAGATGTTATGAGTGTCAGTTCTAGGAAAATGACCATCTTAAAGAGCTACTGTATCTAACTCACTGTAACTATCTATAGGATAAGTAGTGTATCAATATTGTTAAGTTTCTGAAGAACCAGGGGAAATCATGTGCAGTTATTATTTAGAATGACCTCACTGACTGGGTTGAAGGCTAGCTCCTTACTCATGCTAAAGCTGAACATATGGCCCAGTTTATTTATAAAGATATCATATACTAATATGGTTATTTCTGGAAAATGGTGTGTAATGGCAGGCCTGAAAATCAGAAATGGACCAGGATTCTCATTATCAAGTATTATATCAGGCAGATAACAATTTTGCTGTATAATGTGAAAGTAAATGATATGATTAAATATAGCTATCACTCTATTTCAGATGTGCTGGCAAAGCTCACTGTAGATGGGAGAAATTAGGTTAACTATTTCTACTCAGCATTATAGGTAGATTATATCTCTATTCAGTAATCAACTGATGAGATGCTATTCTATCTGTAATATAGCTATAATACTATCCTTCCTGTTGAGCTTGAAGTCCTGATGTAGTAAATACTTTCATGGCACACTATTTACTCTTGTACTAACTTGATATATATGTAGATTTAATAATTGAAGAGATAAGATGAGAATCTGGAGAAGGCAGCCTTTCACCTGCAGCACACATGAGAGAAAAATTGGAATCTATTTGATGAAATCAAGCAATTAGTGCACAATTTAGTCCAGGTGAGAGATCTTATTCTTCTGCATGACACTAAAATAGAAACATTCTATTTTATTAAACTTAACTTCTGATGGTTGAGTTCATATTGTGTGTAGGAGGTAAATCATGAGAAAGACACTTATCATTTTAAAAAGCTAAATAGCATATTGTTCTACAACATCACTGTAGGTAATCAGATAAAGAAATTTTACCTTTATGATGATTAAATATTAGCAGTGTTGGATAATATAGATTTAGTAGAGAATAGTAGTAAGAAGAAAGAAGATGTAGGTGGGGAAGAGAATGCTTTGTAGTCTCTAATTCTTTATAATAAAGATTTTACAGTTATTATCTAACTACTATATTTATTTCCTTATTTCATTCATTTTTCTTTATTTTCTTTGTTTGACTGTATCTACTTGTTAGTTTTTTTTTCCTTTATTAGTTGTCTCTTTGCAGTTTAAATGCTAGCATGAGTGGTATGCTAGAATTCAGATGTGCCTTTACATTTCTTTATAGTTTTCTTTATTTCTTTCATTTATGATGATATGCTTTTCTCCCTCTCTTATTTTACTAGCTGCAGCCACCTTTACATCTCATATTTGAAAAATTATAAAAGCATGCTCTGCTCTGTGTTTCCCTCCACTTTCCTCTCATCATCATTATAGATATCTCAGTCTCACTTTTGAATCAACCTATACTAACATATGATAATACTATATTTATGATTTTCCTCACTTCCTTTCTGCAAAATGTTGAATCACCAAAATCTGCATGCTCTGACCTCAAAGCCCACTGACTCCCTTGCCTTGATTAAGTATGAGAAGAAAAAGTTGTCAACCACCAGAAAGATTTAAGAGTATATTAATACTCTTGATAGATATATAACTCTATACTATCAGGTTCAGTGTGAAATCACCAATCTGATCATAAACAGACATGAAGATAGAGAGGAAAAGGTTGCTGTATATTTTGAATGAATGAAGGAAAATGGAGCCTAACAGATAGTAGTATCTGAAGCTGACTTTCACTACTAGATAGTAGAGATCTATTATGTGGTAGAGACAGTCAGAGTTCACCAAAATTATGCTTTAAAAGGGTATAAAATTTGTGTGGAACACTGGGAGAAAGCTATTACTAATAAATTCTAGCTGATGCTAAAGAAGGATAAATAGTGCAGATATGCAGTGACCCTTACAAGAAATTATAACTATTCATTTATAATGAGAAAAATTAACTAGGTGATGTGGATTTAATTATCTTAAAATCCTGAGAAGGATAAAAAGCTTCATAAGGAACTAATGCTTTCAGATCTTGAGAATGTCTCAAGGCCAGATTTTATTAGTTCTAAGTTAAATATAGAAGTCATTCATACTACTGGGCTTTATATTAATTCTGATGAAATTCTTACTGTAGATGCTCTATTATCTCTTTCTATATCTACTGATCCCTACCTACTAATCCTCTTATCTCTATCCTCTTAAAATCTTTAGTATCAGCCTCCTCCAGCTTTACTGTGTAATTTCTATATAACTAATTAAATACCTCTACCTTCTTCTTATCCTCCTCAGGATAATTACTACTATTCTGAATTGATTTTCATATCTTCTTCTACTTTCTTATCTAGTGCTTCTTAAAACCCTGACTCTATTTCACCTGCTCCTTGCCCATGACATATCTCTAGCTAATTAGTTTCATTGATAGCTACCTTCCTATTCAATGTCAGCCTCTCCCATTTTACCAGCCTATCATCAGAAGAAATGATAGAGCTTGAGAATTAAGATGCTAATAAGGAGGATTCTAATGTTATTAAGGTTGTTGAAAAGCATCAGAAGACTAGCTGTTGCAGATGTATGTATTATTAGAATGTCAAGTTTATCTTAAAAGCTTAGCTTAATGATGTGAAGAAGCTGAATGATAGCTAGCTTATTAAACTTCTAAATTAACTTGTAAAGCTATTATTCTTTTTTCTTTTGTGCTATCATCATGCCATTAATCTTGAAGGGAAAATTGGTTTACTGACTCAGAGTTTGAATCAGGTAGCTTTAACATTTAGATTTGAAGCTATCATTAATAACTGTAGAAATCTTGGCTAGATCTGCACTGCTAACAGTACTTTTCATTATTTTTGCAAAGGATATTACCCTGCCCACTCAGAGGATCTTCTTTAGATATATTATATGAAGCATGCTGCTCTTCCTTTCATTACTCTATCAAACTAAGTAAGCATGTTGAAAAATCTTAGTCTAGAAAGTATAAATATAAATCTCACATTAAATGACTAAAATGTAGATGGCTCTTTATCTCTTCTAATTTTCTTCTAACTCTAAATGGAGATAGCTGTGGGAAATATACTCACTACATATAATACACTTGAAAAGATAATAGTACATAAATGGGATATATACTCATTTCATTAGTAAAAAGATTAGAAGTCACTGAGATGGCTCTGCATGATACTTCATAAAATCATTTAGTAGATAATTTATTAGAACTTAGTTTACTATGCCTGGTATATTACTCTTCATCTGGATCATCAGATAAGGCTCATCTTCTACTCTTATTATACTAAGTTTATCAGAAAGAGGGATAGCACATTTTTCCAGCATATTAATATCAATATTCAGTGTCTCACTGAGAAGAACCACAGTGCAAATATAATTCAAGGGTCTGTTAGTATGATAAATGAGAATCATGCAAATTGCATAACTGTGATCTCTAGCATGTATTGCTGTGTTTCTAAGTGAAATTATCAACTTCATGAAAGGGGATTTCTGAATGGCAGAATCATTCAGAATGTCTCTCCATAGATACTCACTAATTAAGATTTATGGGATTTTAAGACCAGCTGAAAGACTGTTCCTTACAAATAGAAAGATGTGTAAATCATCATATTATATATTCTTCATGGGAGTACTAGCTTAGCTATGATTGAGTAGAGAATAATACTTCTGTGATTCATTAAAATTCAGAAAGATAGTGAGTCTTTAGAAGTTCCAGAGAGTAGTATATAGAAGTAGCTCTTACAGGTAAATTAAGACCTCATTCATAGATTTATAACATCCTTCAGCCTGCCTGTTCTGTACAGTAGCATTTCTTATCACTTTCCTACTGTCATAGCTGTGATAGATCTTAGTGCACTTTCTGAAGCTTTAATTAGATGTTAGCAATGAGATGATTCTTTAGTCTAGAGAGAGTAATAAATTCTTTTTAGCCTAATACTTAATTAACCAGTCAAGGATTATATTCTAGTCTAATGTAGGAAAGCTGTGAGGGCTGCAGTTCATATCTTCATAATTATGATAGATGCTAAGAAATAGCTGTTTAGTTAGTAGAGTTTTTTTTACTACTATTATAATAACATTCCTCTTGATTCTATCATTAGTAATCATGTAGCTACAGAAGGAGATGCCATTAAGATCTCAATCCATAGCTATAAAGAGATAGATATTAGTTAGTTAATTCAGCTAATCATAATTTTCTGCCCTAGAACTGGGAAATGTTTCAGCCAATCAGAGCTTATTATTCTACTACAGTTACTATCCTTACTGCTATTAGTATATGTTTATTTTCCTCACTATATTACTTAGTCTATTTTCTTGTGGTTTTAGTTTCTACTCTCTCTACTTATCTTCATGCTATGTTTCCTCCATATTTTCCTTATTTTTCTTTTGTTTTTCTATACTTAGTGTGCTATTACTCTATATTTATTTTCCTCACTATTTTTACTTCTCTTTCTGTGCTAGCTTGTCTGTATATATCTTACTCTATATCTTTTACTCTCAATTCTATCTGCCATATTTTCCTTCTCTACTCTTTATTTCCTTGTGTTCCTTCATCTTCATTATTCATACTACTCACCTCAATCTTTATTCATTACTTATTACTAGCTACTCTGTCTATTTAGAGTATACTCTTCCTTCATTGCTAACCTGTCCATTTATTTCTCTGAGCCTTACTTCTGCTCAGTAGTTTACACATTCTAGAGCCACACTCCATCCTCCCCTCATCTAGAAACCTCTTGCTAATTCTATTCTAGCTCTTATCTCTATTCCTGATTATAGGGGCTGCTACCCCATAATTTCATAATTCAAGCTATTGATGAATCATTCTGCCTGGGCTTTTACCTAAAAATGCCAGCTGTATTTACTATAGCCCAGAAGGGGCTTTATTATTACTGACTTGCTCATTTATCTCTAGGCTGCCTCCTTACCTTGATGTGGCCACTTTCTTACAAATAGACAATTTAGCACACAGCACATAGCTACTCACCAGCTCACTTTGAAATGACATAGTTAGGTTGATTTTGAGACAATGTATTCAGAGTAGCTACTCTAGCTGTGAAACTGAGCTACTCTTTTATTTACTAGGTCAGCAAATCAAGGGAAGAGGAGATATGTGGTGAGAATCTACTATTAAGTTAGATCAATTTTTTGCTGAGGCTTTTCACTACTGAGTATAATCATAAAGATAGATATTTTCCTTTCATTGTGAGATATCATCTGTTCATTCATGTTTTTTCTCATGCATGTATATGCTTCTTTAAGATAGATCTTTTGTTTCTTTTTATGTGTTACCTTATCATTCTATTACTGTGTTGTTTTGTACTATAGATTGCTAATATATTCCTCTACTTTAATATTAATATTAATTCTTTTCTTGTGTTTGCTGCTACTCTGTTTAATGTCATCTAATGCATACACTCTATCCCCACTTTAGTAACTAATGAGTTAATTTATTATCCTATACATAATCATTCTCTTCTTAATAATATACTTAGAAGCAGGAGACTCTCATACTAACACCTACTTAATATGATGGCTCATCTAGTATACCTTACAGGTAAGGTTTATTAATAAGCTCTCCTACATAATCTCATGCAATAAGTTCAGAGCAGGCCCTAATATCTCCTACAATAGGTAATATTCAGAGCTAAATACAGGGCAACACTCTCACCCATAACCTAGTACTCAACCCTGTGAATATCCTAAAGATCACTAATATATATTATAATATTAATTTATCAAGTGATTCAGCACTCAACCCAGTAAATATCCTAAAGATGACTGATATGTGCTGTAACATTGATCTATCAAGTAATACCTATAGACTCAATGGAGAGGCCTATATTAGATTTAATTTCTGAAAGATGTCCTTATAATAGTGAGTATGAGCTAATATATCTAATTCTATGAGATAAGACTGAATACTCAGGAAATAAAAGTATGCTATGGAGGTATATTAATATATAAAAGAGATATATTTCACTACTAGGTAAGCTAATATTTCTCATTCACCCACATTGCATTCTAATCATTAAGGATATTCCCCCTATATAATAACTGTCAGAGCTGATGTTTCCCATTTACTCACATTACATTCAAATTACTAAGGATATTCCCTCCTATATAATGACTGTTGGAGCTAATATTTCTCATTCACTTATATTACATTTAAAATCATTAAGAGTATTCTCTATCTAGCTTTCTTTTCTCTATCTGTATCTATCCTGCATCTGTGCTAACACTATCAATCTATTTTCTTTCTCTTTTAGCAGACTACTTGCAAGTTATTACATCCACTAAAAATAAATATCTATATAGGCTCACTGCAATCTGAGCTACTATCTATCATCAACCTGGGCTGTTGCTCATTATCAACCTAGGCTGCTACTTATTATTAACCTGAGCTACCACTCATTATTAAAACTAGTAGTTGAGGGATGTGGAGAATCTGAAGATGAAGTCAAAAGCTATACTAGTTATAATTAGTGTTATTAGAAGTATAGAGGCCAGTAAATTATTATTAATAAATGTAGTTCTTAATGAAGAACATCTTATTTTAATTAATAGTATGTATACTTACATCATCATTATTACTAAGATCTCATTTAATTATAGATTTTAGAAGTATAGAGTAGCAATCAAGTTCATTTCTCCTATAGAGTAAGAAAAGAAACTTAAACTTATTTTTGATGAGATTCAGACTCATCACAATGAAGAATAATATCAGGATGATTCTAATGTTACAATTATTATTATAAGGATAGAGATAGTATATTCTAATGTGAAAGATATTATAATATTATCTATTAAAGAACTAATGAAACAAGATAGTATCTATAGTATTTTAGAAAAGATAATTGAGTTCATCACAAATGACTCAGCTCAACTTCATACTCAACTTTAACTATATTTAGATTGAAAGATATGGAGAACAGTATTTGCAGCATTTTAGTTTATTTTAATGAGTATCTCCCCCTATATCATGATTATCAGAGCTGACATTTTAATGTATAAAGAGGCAATCAGGTGTATTTATTCAGTATAGTGAGAATTCACTTGAATGCCTAATTAACAGGAAGTGTGCCATAGAGATTTATTAGTATATAAAAGAGGTATATTCCACTACTAGGAAATCTGAGAGCTATTAAAGAAATGAATCTGATTATTACTCTATACTTCTTAAGTCTATAATTAAATAATATCTTAGTAATAATAGTAGTGCAGGCACACACCTGAACCACCATTATTATCAAGATATTATTTAATTATGAACCTAAGAAGTATAGAGCTGCAATCAGATTCATTTCTCTAGTAAAATGGGAAAGAGAACACTTATTTTTAATAAGTATCTTCTCATATATCATACTTATCAGAGCTGATATTTTCTTTTCAAGATTCTTTACTCCCCTAATATTATTAGATGTAAGATTATTACTCAAATAAATATCATCTCAATCCTCAAATCTCTAAATGATAATATCATCTTAATCCTCAAACCTCTAAATGGTAACATCACCTTGATCCTCACCCCCTGAATTAATTATCAGAGCTGATTTTTCTTTGCTTGTAGCAGCTTTATTCTGTTGATGACAGTAATGATAGTAGCTATAAATCAATTTAGTAAATATACTACTAAATGTGAAATTAATAATGAATGCCTCTAAAAGAATGTATATTTAAACTAAGAATTACTTTATAATTAAACTGTAGTTAAATAGTGATCTAACCATACTCTAATCATATTATAATTATGTTTAAATCATGCTCTGATGCTCTGACTGTATTATTATAATATTTATATGATAATTCTATTATATTTAAATCATACTCTAGTCCTTCAACCATGCTATCACAGTGATTATATGATGATTCCATGATAGTCATCATCATATTTATATGAAGACATTAAATGTAATGTAGTCAGAGCACTATTACAATCAGAGTACTATTATAGTTAGAGTATTATAGTAGTTAGAGCATTATTATAATTAAAGTATTATTGCAGTTAGAGTGTTATTATAGTCAGAGTGTTATATATATATAAATATTGATAGAGTATTACATGGAGTATAATAATAATTAGAGCATTATATATATATAAATGTGGATGGAGCATTATATGGAGCATTACAGAAACATTATATTATATAAAGTATAGTCAGAGTGCTTCATGAAGTATAGTTAGAGCACTTCATGAAGCATAGTTATAACATTATAATATATTTATATGATTCTTTGATTTACACACTCTGAAAATAGTGATAATATCATCACAGATGTTAATTTCAGAGCACTCTATTAGAGCAATGATGTTTACATGGTGGATCCATGGCAGAACAGTCTCACAAAAATCCAGTATGGAAGCAAAGCATTGTCACTGCCTTTAACATCTTCAAAAATGCATTACTCCAAGCTCCTTATCGCCGCCGCCGCTGTCTTCATCCAAGGCACCCTTGCCAAGGACACGCCTGTCAGGGTCCTGGCCTACAGCAATCCTGACTGCACAGGCACGGTACAGGATATCTTGGTCGACCACAACCAAGCCTGTGATATCTCAACCAACCCATTTCAGTCTTACAAGGAAAATGGATGGGGCAAGAGGAACGGGCAGAAAATTGCGTTCTATAGTGAACCTGGATGCACCGCTGAGGCATTCTTATATGACACGTTCTCCTGGAATGGAGATTACTTCCACTCGCACCAATGCTACAACATCGACGGTCATTCGCCTGCGAAGTTCGCTCAGGGTATGAGACTCTATTAGCCACCTAAGGTATGTTGGTATTTCTGCTCCCCATAAAATAATTGAAACAAGAACTAACTTGGGAAATAGGCATCGCACAGCTCAACTCCTCACACATCTCGCGTGTGAGGCCTTCGAGTACTAGTACGGACGGAAGAGAAAGGCGAGCAAGACGGGTGGAACAGGCACAGCAGGTGAATGGGGGCGGGTTCTAGAGATCAGTCGGTAGTAATGGGGGGAGACGGGAGCAACTGGTGGAAATGTATGTAGACGTGACAGAATTGAATACATGCAATAATTTTCCACTGTTCTGTCCATACCGGATTTTCGTGGGTCTTTGACACGGTGGAATGAAAAAGTAACCATCAGAAAACTATAACTTTTGGTTTTCCACCATGTTTCCACAGTGCTTCAACCATTCTATAAGTTAAGCAGTTAGGGCGCATTTAGTAAGTCAGCATGGATTGAACCCAAATAGTGGAGCATAATGGATGGGTTCAGCTAAATCAACCCTGAGTTTACACTATTTTGACCCCAATTTTCATGCTAGTCCTGATTGGGAAAAATAAGCGATCTATTTCAACCCCACAACTGGCATGCTAAGCCTAATTGGGAAATATATGGTCTATTTGCACCCCAACCTGCTTAGTCATTGGTAGAATAACTCCAGTGTGCTAACTCATAATGTTATCCTCTACCCTCTATGAATTGAATCAATTGAATCACCCCTTCTACCCCTACACATTATTTTACATTATCTTTATCATGGATGGAAGCAGTGATATCAAATTCTTCAGTGCCTCTAGTGATTTAGGTGATTCTGACCATGAAAACAATGAAAATCCTACCACCACTCCCACTGTTGTGGAATGTGTCATGAAAGTCATTAGAATTGATTTCACCCCTACCCCCCCTGTGCCTGTGCCTGTGCCTGCACTCCCCCCCCCCCCAGAAGGGATTTTCACCTTTGAGGCAGATGCCAGATGGTATATCAATAACTGGGCTTGCTCTTATGGCTATGCTGTGACAATTCAGCACCATAATAAGTAAATCCTTGACTGGATTTGAGAGACAGAACAGTGAGTTTACCTACAGTGTGATAGGGGTGGCAGTTATGAACCAAAATATATGGCAATTGATGGCTGTCAGATTAAGAGACCCCACATATCAACACATAAGATAGATTGCCTATTTATGCTATGGCTCTATAACCACAGCAGCAATGAGGCATTTAATAAGTTTGACAGGAACTGGGTGTTAATAGTTATGAATCCACACTATAATCACAGCCCAGTGGATGAGATCACACTATCTCTATACAGATATCAAGATATCAAGCAGGTGTTACCATCAATCAATTAATATTTAATGGGCAGGTTGATAGCTCATCAAACAATGACACTGATGCAGCACAAATTCAATGGGAATCTAGTAATTACTGTGAAGGATATACATAATCAGCAGCAGGTTATACAACATTGAATTTTGGCTGGGTATCTTCAAATACAAGTGACTCTCATGGATTTTGCAGACAATTTCATTATTTTTGATGTCAGAGATATTGATAACCAGATTACTCAGATTGCTTTCTTCTATAAGGCCTTCCTGACCTTCCTATGCAATTTCCCTGAGGTCATTCTTATAGATGCTACATATAAGGTTAACCACTTCAACCTCCTGATGATTAATATAGTTAGTTGCACATCTATGAATTGCATGTTCTATATAGGCAGTACATTCATGAGGAAAATGACTTAAATGTATATATGATTGCTGAACTACCTGCTGCAAATATACTGTATAACCTGCTAAATTTCTTGCCCTGCCACTGTCATCAGTAACACTGATTTCTCATTCATCATGGCATGTTTTCATGCCTTGTCATCACCACATACAAAACACCTGCTCTGTATATGGCACATTAAGTGCAATATATAAATGTTCATTAAAAAACACCTGCATGATGAATCTCTACACCAAGACCTCCCTGATATAGTAATTACTGCTCATGTTAATGCAATGTTTGAATCTATCAATGCAGATATCTCAACATTTTTCTATATGGTCACTGAGGAGGGATATACTATTACCTGGGAGGCATTTTGCTGCAAATATCAGATGCTCTATCCCACTATTATCAACTATTTGGCAAATCAATGGATTCCTCACAAGGAAAAGATCATAGCAGCCTGGGTCAACTAAATAGTTCACTATGGAAATCTTGCAACATCACAAGTAGAGGGGTATCACAAAGTAATAAAGGATCTTCTGCCTCATGTCAGTATCTCTCACATTGGCAATGTAATCCTACATCTTTGTAATTATCTTGCTATATGGAATCTGGAGATTCTCAATGAGATTGCCAGCAAAAAAATCAGTCAGGACCATAGACATACAAAACTGCTATTTAAAGACTACATAACTGTTATATCACCCTACACCTTTGACAAAATCCTGGATGTTATGAAGCAGTTCAATTTAGATGCAGATACTTGCCTTCCTCCCTGTACAGGCTGTCTCTGAACCACTATGGGACTCCCCTGCACTCACATTATTCAATAGCACCTTATTAATGGAACATACTTGATAGTAGAAGAGTTCAATCCACACTGGTGTCTTAATGCCTCAGATCCAGAACCAATTGATTACTGCCTGATAGTTGATAAACCAGAATGGATAGTTCTACATTCACATAGTTGTATAGCTCTCATTGCAGCAAGCAGGCAAATCCTCTCATGATTTGAATAGGTTGATTTGATGTTGGAGAGAGATTAACAGGCAGCAGATCTGGTGGCAGATCTGCTGGCAGATCTGCCAGCACTCTCCCCTACATGGGCAAGAGGACAAGAACATCCCTGTAGGTGCCCATGGGGACAGGGACAGGGGGGTAAGGGTAGGGGGGGTAGGGCACCCATTATGGTTGAGAATAATGATTTGAATGTTCAAATGCAGAGCATGCAGAATGTTTTTAATATAAATATGGAAAACATGCAGAACTGAGAGATTTCCAGGTAGATTTCATAGATTTCCTTCATTTTTTAATATTTCCCTTATATTTGATATCTTATGATCATCTACCTCTATTTTTTAGCTGTTAATAGCACTATTCCTATCATTTCTTATCTACTGTGAGATTAATTAAGGAAGACACCTGCAATATGCTTTGAAAATCTCCCTCTCCCCCCTGTGGCAGCCTGCAGTAGGGGGGTGCAAATAGACTATATATTTCCCAATTAGGCTTAGCATGCCAGTCATGGGGTCAAAATAGATTGCTTATTTTTCCCAATCAGGACTAGCGCGAAAATTGGGGTTGAAATAGTCAAAACATGGGGTCAATTTAGCTGAACCCATAATGGATTACTACCAATATAGTGTGCACTACCAAGCTATTCCCTTTATAGAATTCAAATCATATGACTGTGTGAAAGTCAAACATGTATCTTATTCATTTATAATATTCTTCCTTCATCATTTTCATCATTTTTATACCTATACTATTATAAAAATGGTAGAAAATCAGCTCTCTATCCCATCTGTTACCATCTCTATAGATGGCTCAATTCAAAGTAGTAATGACATAGTTCTCAGTGATTGACAGCCTACATAAAAGGTAGAACTTATCTATTTGATACCTGCAACATCTATATCTGCCTGTAAAAGGACTCTTATAATAGTCTTCTAATTCCCTGTAATAGTTTTCTAATTCTCTATAGTGACCTCCCAATCCTCTATAGTGATCTCCCAGATCTCCACTACAGCCTCTCAAGGCCCTATAGTCACATAGGATAGCTATATGAAGGAGGCACTTTTAATCAGATTCCTGATGACTCAACATGAGGATCTTATGTCAGATAATAGCAATTTCAAACCTAGAGATTAAACTATAGCAGTTAACACTATCTAGCTTGTTACCAGTCAAAAAATCAAGAGAGAAACATGTGAAAGCAAGTATAAAAAAATCAAAATAATATGAAAACTCTGAGTTAAACATCAGAATTAAATATTAGGTTAAATATGAGATCCTATCCTTAAAATCTTCATTATAGATTTAAAGATTATAGAGAAATATTTTTAAACTCATTCTGAAATGTAAATCTTTCATTATTATGAATTACTACACTAAATCCTATTGAAACAGCTTCTCACTGATCAGATAGTAATAGAGCTTTATGTAGTTAGCCTACTACACAGAAGCTTCACATGTCCTCATATCCTCCTACTCATATTTCTTAGCTTAGATTAGTCAGCCTAACTGACAACATCTATATCATGAAGCTCCTAAGGACTTAGAAGAATCAAGTCTTTTTCTATGAATCTTATTACACATTGCATTCTTGTTATAATTAGTAGTATGTCTTGAGTTTTAACAGGTTATCTGAAGAAACAAATCCAACCCTCTGCAGGCACCTACTGGGAAACCTACACCTCACCTTTAATGATAGACTCTACAGGATGTTTGTGAGCCTTACAGTTAAAACCATCTGACTAGCTCACCACCTAACCTCATATGTGACTAATAATGGTCCTTATATTCACACAGTGAGCTAAGATGTTCTTCAAGTAGCTAAGTACATAATCTCCACTGTGGAATACTCAGAGGCCCCATCAAAGTTGAATACTCTATTTGTGAGCTGAGCTCAAACTTACAGTGTCAGCATAGAGATAGAGAGCTAAGACACAGTGGAACTTCCAGTATACCTAATGAATTAAACAATTAATAAAGCATCATTTCAAAGTGATGTCAAATGATTCATGCATGGTGTGAAACCACTACTAAACAACTCTAATTGCTCAGCTTTCATATAGTTACATACATTCCCTATATCCTCATCTGAGTCCTCTGAATCATCACAACAGCCCTCAGTCCTACCCTCAACTGAGCAAACAATAACAAACAAGCAGATAATGGCTTTAGAGACAGAAGCCCTAACAGATAATCCAGAAGGAACTATAATAAATATAGTGGTAAATACTCTATATCCTTCTGGTGCTTACTCTAAGACTGTTCAGAAGCTAAATCTAATTGTCTATTTGAGTAATCTATAACTTAGACTTCTGATATAGAATGCTGGGACATCTATGACTACCTCAAAGTTAGCTCAGAGTTTAAAATAAATAAATCTAGTCTTTTACTCTTCTTTTTCTCTCTCTTCTGTATCTCTTTCATCTTCCTTTTTGCCCTCATCCACAACATCAAATATGAGATTTACTGTTCAAGACACTAA
Organism: Onygenales sp. PD_10; assembly: GCA_032988465.1. Classification (NCBI taxonomy): domain Eukaryota; kingdom Fungi; phylum Ascomycota; class Eurotiomycetes; order Onygenales; species Onygenales sp. PD_10. The sequence continues at coordinate 442,629 of JANTQH010000008.1, read as the reverse complement.
TAATGACACTCAACTGATGGAAGTTTCATAACATTAGAGTCTACCTTCTATTATGTCATCAGCAATCAACCAACTCCAAGATCATCTATTTGGGCAGAATGACTAATTGTCTCAGCAAAATGCTCACATTTACTGAGCTGACAATCCTGACCTAGTATACCTGTCAAGAAAATGTCTAGTTAGATCAATTAAGTCATTAAGTAGAATGGCCAATGATAATACTAATATGCTCACTACTGATAATACTGCCACCTCAGCTGCACTGATAAATAATGACAGTTTATCTGCTGAGTAAATATACACTATTACTTAACTGATCTGAGAGCAGCTTCATAAGACTCTCACTGAGTTAGGAGTTGACATATCACACCAGCAAACACCTAATGAGGGCAACCACTAACCCCCTCCCAGCTGAGATAATAAAGGCCTGAAAGAACTGGCCTGTAGATACAGTACCAGCCTGACATCCAGTCATTAGACCTAAGATGGTCAAGGAAGCTAGTACACTTCATATACATCCAATGCCTCATGGAAGGTGACAGACATTGAGATCTTCTGGTCAGATGCTACTAGATTCAATGACATTTAGAATAAAGACCATAGAATCTACTACTAAGATGTCTTCTCCTTTACTGCCTGTATCAAGGTGGTAGCACAATCAAGGGATGCAATGATTATCAAATAGGACTTACTGATCTATTTCTGTGGTGCAGCTAACACATGGTAGATTTCAGAAGTATCAGATGTGACTAGATATAGCCTTCTAAATCATCCAGATAGTGTAACATAAATCTGCAAAGCTCTGAAGATGCAATTTAGAATGGCACCTAATAAGTTCCTTGATAAGTTTGACAAGATGTACTACACAGTACAGGATGCCCAGAATGGCTGTAGTGTTATAGTATTCACAGCTGAGCTGGTCCATGCAGCTAAACACTGCAGTTATAGTGATAATGAGGATGTGTTAGTCCTATACCTGTAGAAGCACCTTGACCTGCCTCTATACCTCATGGTGGATGAATCTGACCCTGAAATAATCATAGAGAAGTTTATTACTCTCTTGGTTAAGAAGTAATGCAACTGAGAAGATAAGTACTACTGAAACAACTATCATGAGTATAATCAGCCCATTAAAGATGCCTATTAACTGTGGAACTTTCAGAATGGAAGGAACAGCTATAGCTTATAGAAATGGCATACTTATAATAACTATCAGAATAATAGGCCCAATTAGGATAAGAAACCCCAGGATGATATCAGGCCTAGTAACCAGAACTACTGAAATAATAATCAGTGTCTCTAGAATAATGACTATTATAACTAGAATAATCAACACTATTAGAGTTACTAGAATAATAATTACAACAACAATTATTAGTATCAGGATAACAATAACTTCTGGCAACAGAACAACTATGGAAATACCAGCTATCAAAGGCATGATGTATGAGTAAACTGGGCTGACAGTTAATAGGAAGATAATCAACAGGAGGATCAAGACAACATGAATCAGCAGAATAATAACTGCCATGAAAAGGCCAATAATTACTTAGCCTTTAATGATGAGTATGATGCTTTTGACTGTTTGAACTGTGATGCAATCTTTGCATCCAACAACCAGTTATACAACTATATTACTGAGCACCATGTGGATAAGGATGGACTAGCTGCCTGGCACATTAATGTATTGCTACCAGTAATTTTGTTTAAAAGGCTATAGATGTATGTAACAGACAGAATGACTTTCCAGTTTTAGCATTATACTATAGTAAAGGCATTTATTATGAAGCCTAATATGACTGATGATATATGTTTGGATAGTGGATGCACCATGATGCTCATCAACTATGACTGACTCAAGTAATAGGATTCAGAGGTTAAGATAATTCAATTCAAGCCTGTCATAATATGAGGCATCAGTAAAGGGTTAGTTTCATTGGAGATCATGATGATCTCACTCTATATGCTGGTAATACTGCCATCTAGAAAGCCTGTGATCACCTAACTCTTCATTGAAGCCCACATCATTGAAAACCTGCAAGTAAAGCTACTTGTAGGGGTAGATAACCTCAGACTAGAGGGCCTGGTCCTGGATTTCCCAAGCTGAAAGGCCTAACTAATACAGTGTCACAATGCAGCTATTAATCTCACCTTAACCCTGAAGCTGAACTACTAGGTGAACTGGCCTCTATACACTGCTATTAGTATTATGATGCTACCTGAGATGGAAGTGAGGATCCCTATTTGCACCTAAGGAAAGGTAGAGCTCTCAGAGGATAGAGACTATCTATTTGAACTGTTTAACCTGCAGCTCACATTCCATGTGCATGCTATAGATCACACATTATTATTTGTTCAAGTAAGGAATGATAGTGAGAAGCCTGTTTGCATCTTATGTCATTTGAAGTTGAGAACCCTACAGGAGATAGAGTTCATAGATGAGTTTCATGTGGCAGATAAAGTAATAACACTAGTAATCATGAAGAACCCAACTCACAGCCATCAGTAAATAAAAGTCATACAGAATGGCATCAATAAAACCATGCTGGATAATGGTATAACTATATATCATAAAGATGATAAAATAAAGGAGATCTTCACAGACCTCATTAAGAAATATAGTGATATTTTCACCAATCATGGAGGATTCACTGACATTCCACAAGAAAAATGGATGAGGGTACCACTCAAATAAGAGGCTACCCTATCTAAGACAGTGAAAATATACCTAGTAGGTTCAGAGGACTGCAAGTGTATAGATAACATATTTGATAAGCTATACACCCAAGAGAGAATGAGCTGGGCAAGGACACACACCTGCTTAGCCTATCTAGTATTTGTAGTATAGTAAATAATATATCATGAGGAAAAACCTGTAAGAAAGAGATAAGTTGTAGTCAACCTTTAAACCCTTAATAAGACTACAGAGTCTGATGTGTATCTAGTCCTGCTATAAATGAATATTCTACATGGGCTGAAAGGAGTATGATATATTACAGTAGAAAATGTGATGAGTTTTTTCTATCACTAGTGTTCTCACCTAAATGATAGAATCAAGATGGTAGTTGTTATGCACTAAGGACAGAAGATCTTTAATGTTGTGATAATAGAGTACATTAACTCAGTACTGTATGTCCAACAATAGATTGACAGGCACCTTGTGAACCTTAAGGAATTTATGTGAGTCTATATTGATGACCTAGTAGCACATTTGCAGATATAGAAATATCATGTTGTCTACTTATATAAGCTCTTTCAGCAACTATGAGACCTAGAGATAGTATTTAACCCAAAGAAAACTTATGTCAGATTTTCCTCTATATGCCTCTTAGGCCAGCATATATCAGGCCTAGGTTTATCTGTTAACAAAGAGAAGCTCAAGGTACTTGCTGAAATAAAGTTCCCTATAAAGTTAGTGCATCTTGAGAAATATCTAGGATTGACTAGCTGGCTATGCCAGTATATCCTGTGGTATACCCACATTGTGGACTCACTACAGAAATGGAAGATGGAATTGCTCAAGACTGAACTGATGATAGATGTCAAGTGTATGGCCTACACTGTGGTAATAAAGATAGATGGAATGACCACAGAACATACAGCATTTAAAATAATATAAAAGATTTTCTGCACCTAACCCTTTCTGATACACACTGACAACCAGTAAGTATTATTCATCAATGTAGATATGTCAATTGAATAAGGATTCAGCATCATGGTATTCCATGTTAAAGATAGCTGATCACCCTTGAAGATGGGAGACTATATGGTATCTCTACCATAAAGACTAGTCAAATCAATCCTATTTCTCAGCAAGACCCTCACCCCTGTGGAGAATCATTACTAGCCTATCAAGCTCAAAATTGCCTGCTTGATATGAGCAGTCTGTAAGGTACAATACCTGATGAAAGCCTCAATAAAACATACTATTATTTACACTGACCACAAACTGATATCTGAGATACTCAAAGCTATACACCTGAGGATGACAGCAACAGACTATCAGAATCTATGGTTGGTCCAGGTAGATGCATATCTGCAATAATTTCACATCAAGATGATATATAAACCTGAGTGGCTATACCTTATGCTAGATGTACTGTCCTGTCTGCCCAGTAGCAGCAAGATAGTGATGAACACAGATGAACTGCTGGAAGAGATACAGAATACATATCTTACTCATGTGAAAGAAGATGATAATATCACCACTGATGGTAACTATGTAGAGACCCTGGTTGAAATGTCTGATAATTTCCAAAGATGCCTTAAGGATGGATATGCCAGAGACACCAAACTATTCCATGTTATAGAGGTTCTTAAGAGAAATAATGTGGCTAAAGAGCCATCTAAACTCCCATATGATCTAACTGATGGTATCCTATACCACACATGTAACAAGACAAAACATCTGGTAATCCTAAGAACTCTACATAAAGAAATCTTTAACCTAGCTCACACCCCAAATCACTTAGAATTCAATCAAACCTTGGGAAATCTGCAAGATATGGTAATATGCCACTGGCATTGTATGATAGAGCTGTAGAAGTATATCAAGCACTGCCTCAGCTATCAAGTCAACTAGACACTGTGATATAAGCCTCACAGACAGTATTAACCCATATAAACTGTGGATATACTGCATGACATGATAATCATTAACTTTATACTTATATTACTAGATGGTGAATGTAACACAGCAATGTCTGTTACATGCAAGTTCTTCAAATAGATTATAATCATCTCTGGGCAATCTGACTTTAATGTAGAGGACTGGGCAAAAGCTCTACTTAACTGTCTACTACTAGCTGACTGAGGAATCCCACACAGGATCATTTTGGATAGAGACCCCAAGTTTCTCAGCAATTTATAATGAAATCTCTTCAAGCATCTTAAGGTTGAACTCCTCTATTCCACTGTGTACTACCCATAAACAGATAGGTAGAGTGAGAGGACAAATCAAACCATACAAATTGCTTTATAACATGCTATCATAGTGATGGGAAACCCACATGACTGACTATAAATACTACTGATAATTGCCTTTCATCTCAATGCAGCTAAATCCATGTTGACAGGATACTCAGCCTACAAGATTATATATAGAACTACCATCAACTCACCTATCTTAGTATTAATGATAATGCCTACAGCACCATGCTTCCATATCTAATAAGACATAATCCTAGCACTTAATGAGGCAGTCATAATAGCTAAGGACTATTATGACTGGAAGCATACACTGCAGAGCTTCCAGGTAGGGGACAGAGTACTCCTTTACTTACACAAGGGATATGAGATATCAGCTGCAAAGATTTCATGTAAATATAATAATCAATTTGCCAGATCATTCAGAATACTCAAGTAAATAGGGTTACTTGTATATAAGCTGGAACTACCACACATGATGAAGATCCATTCAGTTATAAGTGTAATAATACTTGAACCTCTCCCTCAGCAAAGAGACCTCTATAAATGTTAGCATCTGAAACCCCCACCAGTCAAACCAGCAACAACCAGTAAAAATCCTACATATGAAGTCAAAAAGATAATAGCAAAGAGAACATCATGTGGCAGAACCCAGTACCTACTACAATAGAAGAGCTATAGGCTGAAGGATGATCAATGAGTGAATGAGATAGAAGCTGAAGAATTAAAGAAATTAATTGAGTAATTTGAGAAAACCTGCCAGTCTAGAGCCTTCAAGAGGTGACTAAAAAGCTGAGCAATAAAGTAACCCTATTTTTATCATAAGTATATATAACATAAAGTATGGATTCTTCATAGTATTGAGCATCTAAAACTATAAGAGATAGAAATATGCTACTAAACTCACTCATACACTACTGCTTCTCTGATACTAATGACATTATCATGATGATGAATTCACCATAAATACATAATATCTACCCCTTATTCACCATAATAACACTTTGCACAGAATAGACATACAGAACTCTCAGACCAACCCCTACTATCTATATTAACAAACAAGCTATAGTACATTCATACTGCAGATGATAGATGAGTTCTTTCAGCCAGCTACCTATAATTATTAGCTTTTAGATATAAGTAAATTATCTTCACATATATAAGAGTCATATAGCAACCAGACCCCCAACATCATAGATGAAGACAAATAAGAGTAAATCTACCAAATTTTGCAGCTACAACAGACAGCACACTGGGTTTTCCTATATTTACAACTACCACACTACATTGCAGCAGCAGACAGACAAGAAACAAATTACAGCTACAATGTATCACCAATAGAATTCAGAGTCACAAGTAAAAGGCTGATGTAGCTACTTTGGAATATTCAGCAAGAGTACTACTTCTCTTACATCAGAACAATCATCAAGGCTATCTGTTTTAATCATAACATACTGGACATACCACACACCTGCAATGACATGGCATAAGAACAGTGAGGAGGATGCAGAGGACATAAGAACAGTAACCTACAGACACCAGCCAACTGCCTTAAAGCTATAATTTAATAGCTGACATCAGAATTCTTGCAGAAATGCCAGTCCCTATGTAAATAGAAAGAGTAAAACAATCTATTCATAGATGATAACAATGAGGATATAGAAGACCTGCCTGAAGGTGATCAGAAGGGATAAGGAGATGACAGCAGCAATGATAGTGACCAAGGTGGAATAGCCCTAGGATAAGACAGTAGAGAAGATCTAAACAACTTTTGATTTAAGTTAATCCTTAATAAGATACATAAGAATGGAAGAGTTTCCCTGCTAGAAGTAAAGATCATTACCAGCATCCTCATTGCTAAAGACATGACAGCAGACTAGATTCTCACCACAGAAAACTTGCCCCTATTAATCAAATTGACACATAAGAAGCTGGATGAAGACCACCTTGGAAAAGCTACAGTAGATTCACTTGAGAACTGCAATATTTTATTCAAAGCAGAATAATGTTGCTATTAGAATAAAGGTAAAGAGACTAAGGGCCTCATCATTTTTGAATCAGGAAATACTCTTTAATTCTTCTCCCTCAAAATCCACATTAACTTAGAGAAGGGCTGGGACTTTCAGGGATCAGCTCCAAACTGCCTACCCACCTATGTTGAACCTCAAGCTCAGAAGACCTGCATTGGCATGACTATTGATAGTGCTCCATCAAAGCAAGTAGTAGATCTCAAGACCTACAATGTCACTGAGATCTATAATGTGAATGAGCCTGTCTATCTGTGTCTCAAAACACTTATATCAGGATGGAAATACTGTGATTCTTTGAGCTGGCACATCCAGGAAAAGTTCATTCACTTAGATGATGACTACAAGGAAGTGACAGATACAATGCAAGAAGTAAATGCCATGCAAGCTATGTATCTGCATGATAAGAACTGTGTCAAAGTGGAGCACTTCAAGGCACTATCTTGTTAGCAAAATGAGACTCATCTGTGGGAAAGCTGCCTGTTACAGAATGAGTAGCATTATAATAACCATATCATCTTTCCCCCTAGAATGACCACAGAAGATGTTGAAAATGCAATACAACAATTAAATAATGATATTACCAATGAATGAGCTAAAAAGCCATAATCATGGTGAATTAGTTGTTCTGAAACAACTGTCATCAAGAGCCTCTATAAGCTCCTAGGAGAATAGAATGGAGAATAGGATGAAATCTCTATACTAAAAAACCTTTATTATTTTCTTTCTGCCTCCATGAAGAGATGCCTCCACTTGAAGATACTACTTGTTGTTTCTTTCTGCCTTGATGAAGAGATACCTCTACTTGGAGATGCTACTTGTTGTTTCTTTCTGCCTTGATAAAGAAATGCCTTCACTTGGAGATGCCCCTTATTTCTTTCTGCCTTGACAAAGACATGCCTCTACTTGGAGATGCTGTAATGACTGTGATGATTAGTTAGTTTTCCTCTACCTGTAGAGATGCTTAGTTAGTTTTATTATCAGCAGGTCAGTGAGAATGCAGACTTTTGCCAAAATTCTGGTGCCTACTATGTGGAAGCTCTGCATGTCCTCATGTCCTCCTACCTATACTTCTTAGCTTAGATTAGTCAGCCTGACTGATGATACCTACATCATGGAGCTCCCAAGGACTTAGAAGAATCAAGCCTTTTTCTATGAATCTTATTATGCACTGTGTTCTTGTTATATAGCCATACAACTCTCATATAATAATAATAACTTTATATAATCAAGCAGGATAATAATAGTAATAATGAAGATAATGAGGAGAGTGGAGACTCTTCACTGCCAGTAAATTTCTCATTAATATTAATGGCCCTGGGTAAATGCAATGTAGAGAGAGGAGATTCAATAATAAGGAAAAAATCTCATAATAATGATATTACTAAAAGTATTAAAAGTCTAGTAGATAAATTAATTGAATCTGCAGAGGTTTAAGTAAATAGTTCAGTATTTACACTGTGAGCATCAGATTTTTTTCTTATAGAGGTGCAGGAGGTTCTTTCTGATGAATGAAAGAAAAATAATAGTAATAAAAAAAAAGTTCTATTTAATCACTATATAGATATATTAGACCTTTTTAATGATAGTTAGAACTGTCAGATCTATATATCTATACATAAATATCTTAAACAGGAAGATAGAAGGGCTTAGGTGATGAAAAAGATAAACTGAATAGTGTAAAATGTGTATATAGAGGTCTAGAAGGTATGGGATTTAGAGATATTTAATTGATTTAACTGTTTAACTATATGTACTCTAAGCCCTAAGTAGTTTTATAAGCATAAAGACTAACAGTAAGATTCATTCTTTATTTTTTATAATATTTTCATATATTCCTACACTTTAACTCCTGTAAAAATGATAATCTATTACTATAATTATAATATAAATTACATTTTAATATTATATTAGTCAATCATTTAACTTCCCTACCTAATCTCCCCACACAAAAAGTGGTGATGTTTTATAACCACTGAAATTCAACTGAATTTCCAGATTTTAATAATTTATCCAAAAATTCCCTCTATATCTAAATACATCCAGAAATCATATTGAAAAATCTCATGTCTCTCAGCACTTAACCACCAAAATCTCCCTTACTTAGCTATCTTATTACTACTACTACTACCTACTACTACTACTCTTTACTCAGTGGCCTCCTCCTTACACTATTTATTTACTGTACAGGCTTGCTTCCTACATCTTCTTAGTGATTTCATCACATTTTACCACTATATAATCATTTGCTAATTAATCTGTAGTGTTTTACACTAATACTACATCCAATTCTAGCTGTTCTTCACCATTGAGAGACTCAATCTCATCCACAGTCTCATCATGTTGATTCATGAAGTTATGAAGAGCTATCAGTGTGTATATCAGAAATACTTGAGTTTTGATACTGAATCCTTTATCATGATTTAAATATATTTAAAATTAATGTTTGAATATGCTAAAAACACACTCAACTGCACTCCTCATGCCTGCATGGCAAAGGTTAAATAATTCCTTTATATTTATCAGTTAGTAATCTACTTTTATGAACTCCTTCAGGTGATATTAAACATCAGTATATAGTGAGAGAATAAATGGATTCCTTTATGAATAGCCTGCATTTAAAAGAAAATAACAGTTAGGTAGCATTCTGAATCTATCTTTCTCTACCACATCTAATATATTTATGTTATGATAAGATTCTTTCATTCTAGCATATATATAGATAAAGTTCAGTTCAAAATCACATGTTGCAAGAACATTTTGTGAGATCCATTCTTTTTAATTATATTATGAAGATTGCTAACTTATTAATATAGATATTAATAAATAAGTTTTATTTATTACTTCTATATAGCCTTTAAAAAATAGCTACTATCTCATATTCAAAGCAAGAGCTTTCTCATTATATTTAGAGAGTGAAATTCTAATAACCTCTCCATATAGAAGATATAGTCCTTCAAGGACTTTATAAAACATTCTATATAATTTGATGAGTATTTCCTCAACTTCTTCATATTAAATGCACAAATCTAAAGATAGTAGTTAATAAATATTGAAAGGTCTCTACTGCATTGCAATATATTACTCCCTGCATCATAATATATATAAATATTAACACCTTCTCTTTGAGTGTCATAATGATTAGCCAGTTAGATTCATATATATTTAAATTAACTCTCAGTTAGTTAATAAGGTCTCTAAATGTCTCTACCTTCATTTAAGTAAGATTTTGAATCTATTAGCTGTGAGTGTGAGGATCTAGCAGTTGGTTGATGAAAATCTTCCTCTGAAACTCATCTATATATATTATATAAAGATCATCTGGTGTGTATTTCATGGCTACTACCATAATTTCACATATTATTTTGCAGATAAGATGTTGATATTAATATAGAGCCTCATCCTAATTATTCTCATTATATTATAATTCTTCTATTATGCTATTCAACCCTTTTATTGTGATTTTTGCAGGAAAACATCATCATGTAGAGTGTTTAGGCATGTTTTGGACTGAGTCCTTCAAGTAGATATAATTTAATTGTGATAATTTCCTATTTAGGTAATTGATAATTGTCAAACTCTAAATTTGAGCACAATACATGCTGACCTACTATATATTACAAGTTATCATAATTTCACTAAATGCAGGGCTAAAATAGCATGATCTGTGCTGAAAATTTGATAATCTCAGTTCAATTTGTGCCCAAAGCACATTTTGTACTGGTTTACTAAATGCACCCTTAGTGTTTCCTAACCGTGGAAGTGTCCCACAAGATTCCGGTATGGGTAGTAGCTCCATGGATTTCAGATCACGTGTTAACTTACACACTCCATCTCCGTCAGTGTCCAGGCAGGCACCGCATTTCATACACACCCGACATGTATTGCATCCCGCTCTGCAATAAAATCCCGTCACTTCTTCGATTCATCATGCAAGCTAAATTGCTTAAACTCAGGCAGGTCCACTTTGTCCTGCTTGTTGCGCTTCACGCCGCGTATTTTGTCTCGCCGGGAGAGATTTCTCTTCCTGGGCTCTCGAGATTTTGTAATCCCTTGCGGTCTGGCCTGCGCAGATAGATTCCAATCTTTTGATACCCACTCCTTTGGCTTTCTTTGATATTTAGTCCTTAGGACTTTTTGTCTACTCTCCCTCAACATCACCTTGGACTGCTCATTTCTTCTTGCTTCCAAGTCCTTAATACGCTGGCTTCTGCGCAGCGGCGCCGTGTCAGATGGCAACTCTGCTGATGTCTTTGCAAAGGTTTGAATTTCAGCCTTCATCGTCGTCATGGCCGCTCTATTTTGTGCCCTGGTGATCCATCCTGTGTCACCATGTCGTAGCGTCATGGATGGTGTATCCGACACTGGCGCATTGTAGAGAAAGCGCGGATTCTGAGGTGACTTTGTTTTCCTGCAAGCTTTAGTGACTCTCGGTGCACCACCTGATCTGAGAACTGGGCTTGTAGACTTCTTATTTCTGTTGGCCGACCTTCGCTTGCTCTTCGTGGTCTTTTTGGTAGTGGAGACCATAGACGAGACGACATTCTCTGGCATCGATACTATTCCAGATACCTCGGCTCGATTTACAGGGTCCTGCGTGTCCTTGAGAGCCTCCTCGCTGGACATTGCACATTCTCGAGCGATTTCTGGAAGCTGTTGTTCTATCCAGTTCAGCAAAACCATGAACTGGTTGAGTTCTGATTCAGGTATAGTTCTGAGATGATATAGCTCGGCTGGTATCATAGGATCTGCATTGCCCTCTTCCGATCTTTTCCTCTCTTCCTCCCGCCATTGGCGGTTTCCGGTACTGGAAGTAGTGGTACTCCTTCCACTCATCCACTTTGGTCTGCTGTGTGGCATCAAAAAGCAGATGGATGTCACCCTCGATGCCCTCGTTCTGTTGATATTCACGCATCTCCTGCTGGTACCGGGCGAATGTCCCCTCCGTCTTGCGGTATCGCCGCTGGAACCTTCGAAAATAAACCCATGGGGATTTCTGCTCAAGAAAACCTGTCCCCGATCCTAGGTATCCAATAATACCCGCGTAGTCTCCATAATCATCTGGTTGAGCGAACGAGAGCTCGAGTGGAAACGCTGGTCTACCACCCATCTTTATCAGGTCGTAGTACCACTTCTCGGTTTGGCGGCGGCTCTCGGCCCTGATGGCGTCCGGGTCCGGAGATGGAGTGCAGCTTGGAGCGTCGGGTTTTGACAGGATATTTCTGGTATTCGCAAGTTTTAGCACTTCGCAATACCAGCCGACATAGCATAGAGGATGTTTCGGGATTATCTTACCCAAGTTTCCGTTCCAGTGCTGCTGCATCTAAGGGGTACTAGTAGGACAGGCCCCCGGCAATATTCTTTCAAGCCAGAAATGTCGGCGTCGATAATATCATGTACAATTCTAGAAAAAAGGATGCCTCTTACGCCAACTTCAGTGTATGCTCTTCAGTCCAGTTTTCGGGATAAGTGTTAAGCTCATTCGCAAAGACGGAGGTTGGAGGGGAGCCGGATTTTAGTATCTCCGACGGATGAATTACTACTGTCCTTTTGCTCGCTCCCAATCAAGGCTTCTTTTGCAAGGTTTTTGAAACCGACAATAAATAATAAAAGTTACTTTTGCTTTCATCCAGGCTTTTGTTTTTGTTTCCCCTTCTGCGCCATTTTCATAAATAAGTTACGTGGTGGTTGGTTGGCTGGCTTGATTTACTGGGTTAAACGCGCATCGCATCGCAGCACGGGAATGTAGAGTTGTGGATTCCTGAGTAGGTAGATGGATAGACAGAGGGATAAGTAGAGTGTTCTGATCAAGCGGTGGAGGATGGAGGGTGTGATTTCGCCACAGTGCCACGCTGTTCAAAGCCGAGATTCAGCCCTGTCACCGTGCTGGGAGTTGGGGATAGAGACTGGCTTGTTGTTGACTGGAGATACGTAGGAGAGCCCACTTGTTAGTTATTGCGACCCAAGGAACGGCGGGAGGAATTGGGTCATCGTCCAGGGACTGGTTCCAGTCTTCCAGAGCAGAGCTGGGAGAGAAACGGTGATTTGAGTTTTCTTGAATCCAGGCGTGGATTGTTGTACAGGAGAGACGAGACAGATAACTCTCAACCGTCTCTGGCCAGGATGGATCAATTGCCCAACACGCCAGCCAGAGAATAGAGAGATAGACAGATAATAGACGCTCTGGTTGTGGTGGCTGATGGGAGATCCTCACTAGTTGTTAGTCTTGTTGTTCTCCTCATCGCCATCGTCCAATTCCATCCCCGACCTCACCTCCACTCCTCCGTCTCTCTTCACCCTCTCCTCTCTTCACCCTCTCCTCTCCTCTCCCTCTCCCTCTCCTCATCCCTCTCCGCCTCTCCACCCGCCCCGTCTTCCCGCGCCAGCTGTCAATCTCGCAGACCAGGCCGCCCGGTCGGCTTCTCCAGGTCCAGCCGCGTTTCTTTATCCGCCCCCTTTCTCCCTCGGTCGTACCGTCGATCATGCTGTTTTGGTCGGCTCCATCGCCATCCGCACCCTCGACGCATCCTCGCTGCTCCAAGCTGGCCAGCCCAGCCCTGTCCCGTCCGTGTCGCCGCTGATTCCTCCTCCTCCTCCTCCCCCACCCCCCTCGCAACCGCCCGCCCGTCCCGTCTGTCGCTCGCTCGCGCTGGCACCAGGTGTCCGGCCTGTTGGTCTGCCACACACGCCCTCGCTCCGCCGCTGAGCCGTCCCCGAGCCCGGCCTGCTCGTCGAGTCCGCGCCGCAGTAATTGGAGGAGACACAAGCTGTCGTTGTCATCGTCGTCGTCGTCGTTGTCGTCGGTTGCTGGCTGGAAGGCACGTCTGGCCTGGCACGTCGTCGGCAAACAGAATCTGCCCCCAAAGACTCTGTTGCTGGTCTAACAGAACAAACATCACAACACAACCCACCTCGATACGCGTTGCTGGCCGATTTCTTTCTTGTTTGCCCTGTCTTGTTGTGGCTGCGTTTCAGCTGCCCTTCTCTTGACGCCGCATTTAGCTGTGTGCTTTGCTCCTCGCGTCCTACGCAGCAACACTCTGCTCTCTTTTGCCCTCCGCCGCGCACAGTCGTCAATTCGTCGTCCAACTCCTCCCACAAGGCATCGGATACAACGTCGTCTCTCATACACCCCTGTCGGATGCTTGGGCTGCTGGCTGTTGTCTGTTGCCGTGCATAACCCTGTATTTGGGCTCTGGATCGTGCTGTGAACAGATGTTCATATCTTGACCTAAACCCATACCATTCATTCCCATAACCCGCACACAAGGCGGCAACTGTCTTCTGGTGCATGGGAGATAGCTTAGTCCTTCACACCTCCGTGCTGAGTCTTTCCTAGGGAAGGCATGTCGTCTGCTATGCAGACAGTTCCCCAGCATACCACCGCTCAGTCACCCAGTCAATATGCGTCAACGGGATCTTCGAGGCCGCCGCTTCAGCAAACTCCAATTGGACCACGCGTTTCAAGCAGACAGCAGGCCGACCATGCTGCCGTCAGCTCGCCTGTTAGCCCGGACCAATTCTACTCCCCTCCCTCTGCCATTCCTTCGACAATGAATACCCCTCGTAACCTTCCTTTACCTCCCTCGACCCACGCGTCGCCGGTTACACCAACTACAGCTCAAGGATCTAATAATACCCGCCCTCGCCCTGCTCTGTCCGATGGCCCTGGGTCGCCCCCAATCCCCCCGCCGCGCACGTCGTCAAATCAACGCAATCGCCATTCACCCGGCGTGCCCTCAAACGATGGTTCCGCAGAACGAGTAGGCAAGCATTCTAAGCGCAGGGGAGAGAGTGGACGCGAGCGTGGTGAACGGGAACGCGGCCATAGTACAAACGGTCGTGATAAATCAAAAGACGATGCTGCCGCGGCCGCTGCCAAAGCGCGTCGAAAAGGTCCACATTCACCCGAAGGCCCGCAGAGAGCTACAAGTACTAGAGAACCTAGAGATCACCCTTCCGCTTCTGCAATGGAGAGCCGCTCTGAAGCCGCAATGGGACCTAGTTCGATCCCCACTAACCTCGTGACGGAAGGAAGTGCAGTGCTGAACCGCATGGTCGTAACGGATCCGGAGGTCGACATCGTCCGCGAACAGGAACGCCAGGCCGAAGCGCACCCTGAAGCTGCACCCATGTCCGGATTGGGTCTAGTCGGAAGCGAAGGTGTCGATGATGGTGGACGTGGAGCCCGAAGCAGACACGATTATTCGAATTCCTCGTCGAGACGAAAAGAAACTACTTTTGGTGATTACGTTCTTGGCCAGACCCTTGGTGAGGGCGAGTTTGGAAAGGTTCGACTTGGCTGGAAGAAGGATGGCAGTGTGCAAGTTGCGATTAAGTTGCTCAGACGGGAGAGCCTAGGGTCTAATCCCAGCCGTCTCCCTAAAATATACCGCGAGATCTCTATCCTAAAGGAACTCTCCCACCCAAATATCGTACGACTACACGAAATGGCCGAGACTGACCGACATATTGGAATTGTTTTGGAGTACGCGTCCGGGGGAGAGTTGTTCGACTACATCCTGAATCACCGGTACCTAAAGGACAATCCTGCCCGTCGACTCTTCGCCCAACTTGTGTCCGGCGTGGGCTACTTGCACAAGAAAGGCATTGTCCATCGTGATCTCAAACTAGAGAATCTCCTCCTCGACCGCAATCGCAATATTATCATCACTGATTTTGGATTTGCAAACACCTTCGACCCTTCGGACGAACTAGGCGACGAAATTGAATATAACCTGACCAACAGAGAATTTGTGAAAAGAATGAGACTCGACCGCCCTGACGCGAAGGGGCTCAGACGCGGTGATCTCATGCAGACCAGCTGTGGTAGCCCTTGCTATGCAGCACCGGAGCTCGTTGTGACTGATTCATTATATACTGGGCGGAAGGTTGATGTCTGGAGTTGTGGTGTGATTTTGGTATGTCATCGCCTATGAGTCGAACCCGATTTGGTTCTAACATTTTCTGTTCAGTACGCCATGCTTGCAGGTTACCTTCCCTTTGATGACGACCCTGCGAATCCCGAGGGAGATAATATTAACCTCCTGTACAAATACATTGTAACAACCCCGCTCACTTTCCCCGAATACGTCACACCCCACGCGCGAGATCTGTTACGCCGTATCCTTGTTCCGGATCCTCGAAAACGGGCGGATCTCTTTGAGGTTGCGAGACACAGTTGGCTCTCTGAATATGCCCATGTCGTATCCCACATCACGAGCAACACTACTAATGTGTCTGATATTGCAAACACCACGGTTCCTGCTGGTAAGTTTTTCTTTTTGTAATGGGCAACCTTCCTGCTGCGGAGAAATCAAACCCCCCCTCGATGCTAATATTTTTTACAGAGGACCACCAGGAAACACCGGCACTTGCCCGTAGTGCGTCTGTCAGGGAGCCTCCCAAAACCAATCAAGCGAATGCCTCACCTATGGGAGGTCTTAGCCATCAACAAGGGAAGATCTCACCCGAGGATGAGAAACACAAGCAACAACGCGATGCAAAACGGAGAACAGTGCAAGTGGAATATGTGGCCCCTCAGTCTCAAACTACTCGTGGTGATTCAACTCCAGGTTCCGCGCCTTTGGCCCCCGTCTCAGGCACCCCAGGTTCCTCCAAGGCACCCGCAAGGTCTAGCAGTAGAGAACCCCCTGTTTCGAATGCAGGAGCTGCTGCTGCTGCTGCGGTACCTGCAGCATCGCGATCTAAGCCCTTGCCGAAGGATCCGCCCGTGTCTACCGTGCCCGTGGATCTCAGCCCTCCAACTATGAGCCAGCCTACAACGGAGCGGCTTCAAGGTATGCCTCGATCACAGTCCAGAAACCTAGCGCAATCGATTTCAGACCTAACTGGTGCATTTTCTGGCGTTCAAGGTTCATTGCCGCAAACGACACGGCCTCAAACTGGCGGGTCTATGGCTTCCACTGGTGGTAGGTTCGATGGCCGTATGCCATCTAGGGGCTCATATAGTCAACCAGCTGCCCCAGCAGTTGCGACAACCAATGTCCAGGGACGTCTTGCCCAGCCAAAGACTGGCAAGACTTACAGTATCTCCCCGCCTATGCCTCAACAGACCGCAGGAAGCTCGACCAGCCGTCCAAGCACAAACCAAGACTTCAATGCCACTCCTTCACAACAAGAAGTTCAGAGCAAGGGCCACAAGCGCTCAAGCACTGTTACAAGTATTGGAGAGAAGCTGTTTGGTAGATCTGGATCGATATTTGGTGGACGTTCGTCTCAGTCAGGCGCTGCTCGACAGAGAACGAGCAAGCGGTATCCTCCAACGAGTATGAAGGAGCCATTTGTCTCAGATGAGCCGAGAGCGTCGATCGATTCATCACGCCGGTCTATTTCTCACCCCTTCCATCGGAAACATGCAGATTCTCTCACAGAGCCCCGATCACGACGATTCTCGCTCTTACCTGCCTCCTTTTCGCTGAAAACGTTCTCGTCCAGCAAAGAACCATCTCCCACCACTGAATCCCACATGGCCCAGGTTAATGATTTCGTCCGTCCTTTAGATAGCCGAGGAGGGCAGCAACGACGACTGTCAACTGCTCCTGGAGCCCCGTCTATCGAACCCCAGCCGCATCATCAACAGCAGGATAATGCCTACAATACCCAGGATGAACAGACGTTCGGCCACACTAGTGATCAAATGGACATGATGAACTACTCCGCGCAAATAGACCAACAATTTGCTGCCCTACACGCCTCCTCTCCCCAGCCTCAGTACCAGAATAACAACCCGTATGGATCCCCGCACATCGCAGACCAGTACTACCAAAATGACACTAGTAAGAGATACGGCGCAGAATCACAGAATCCAAGCTACACAGACCAGTTCATGCCCAGCTATCCGGAAGGATTTAATTCTAATTATGACAACGGCTCGCGGCAATCGATGCACACGGGCCGGTCGACGGGTAGGGGATCTAATATCCTGCAGAAGAATAACCGTCGCTTTGCGGATGCGTATGAGTATGAGAAGGACCCTTCGCATCATTCTGGTTCCTCGGGTGCTGCCAGGAAGGTTATGGACTTTTTCAGGAGAAGAGGCAAGGCGAGAACGGGAGATCAATAATTCGATTGTTAGGATTGCAGCTGAGGTTTTGGCGGGCAAATACACCACTGATGGCGTCAGACAGACGGCACAGCTGTTTTACGGGATGGGAAAGACAGTAATAAAAGGGGGGGGGTTGCCTTTTATCCATTGGTTATGGACGCTTTAACATACCCCAGAATTCGAAGAAAGACAAGACGGAAGAGAGTACAGGTGAAAGAGGACGAACTCCTTCATTTCTATTTTCCATTTTACCCCAATTATCATTTCCCGTCATGGGAGGAGGAAAGCAAAGCTTCCTAGGGAGCACCCACACCTGTACCAACACATTACATAACCTTTTCGATTATTTTCGTCGTTTTCTCTTCTGCTTATTTTAATTATTCCTCGCCCCCCTCTTGCTGCTTTTATTACCTAGTGAGCGGATACCCCTGTGATCTTCTAGCTGACTGACTTGACTACCCACTCTGCGCGCTTTGCTCTGTTCTGTTCTATTCTGTTATGCCGTTGAAAGAACCTCTCCTGCAACCCGCCTCCCCAATCAGTTGTTATTGCTTTTTATTATTTCCTTTGTTAAACTAGTCCTATTTTCCGTCTATTTCCTATCTCCCCTTTTCTTTCCTGGTTCGTTTCTTCTCCCTTTTTCCATTTCCAGTGTCAATAAATATCCCGAATGTGTTTTTAATAATTTCCTTTGTGCCCGTTGTCTTGTTTTGTCTAGTTAGTTTTCTCTCCATGCTTGCTCTATGTTTTGATTTGCGTTTTTTTTTTCTTTTCGATTCCCTATGTACGTTTTGCTTTAGTCATTATCATCGCGCGTTTTGTTATCTGGATAAGTAAATTCTTCTCTTCTTCTTCTTCTTCTTCTTCTTCTTCCTCTGGCCCTGCCCTCGACTTTAAAGAAACCCATTTTCCTTTCCATTCTATCAATCATCGGTTTTTTTTTATGTGTATGGAGCTAGCTGCCTTGAGCAAAATCGAAACTCCCCTTTTTTTACTTTTTCTTCTCTAACTAAACCTTTTTTGTTTTCTATCTTATTATTCCCTATGTCATGTTCATTATCTCCTTTTTTTTTTTTTGTTTTTGTACCGATTCTTTTTTTTTTCTAACACTTTGTTTCCGGAACAGAAATTAAACATTAACCAATCCAATCCAATACCATTGATAAATCAATTCAATCAATTCAGACAATTTTTTTATCATTGTATGAAAGTCAAAATGCAGCTTTTTCTTTTTTTTTTATATATAAATCCACCCCTCCCAAGGTTTCTCTCTCGCATCTTATATTATTTAACTAATTCTATCGGCACGGGGATTATTAGTTAATCAACGCCCGTAAGTCCAAAAACCCCTCCCGCTCCCCCACCCTCACCTTTGCCTCCATCACCCGATACCCTACCTTCTTCTCCTTCTCCCAAATATGAGAAGTAATACCCCCATTCTCCCTCCCCCACTCCTCCACAGACATCAGACGCAGCCGCTCACGGATGCAATTTGCCGTGTATGAATTGGGGCCTGGCGTGTCTAGGATCGCCGTTGGCAGTCGCGCCCCGCTAACCATGCTGGCCCAGTGGTGCGCGCCCTCGGCTACAATGGCCAGGGTGTCCGAAGGCGCGATGAGCTCGCGCCCGTCTACCGTGCGCATGCAGGTGGTGAACGTCGGGTTCCATCGGCTGCGGGTGTTGCGGCAGCTGAAGGGCGGGGTGACGGTGGTTGTCTGCTTGGGGAAGTCAGTGTAGACGAATGTGGAGTAGCCGCTGTGAATGGCGGAGAGCTTTGCGCTGGGGGAGAAGTAAGGGCCGGTGTTGTTGTTGTTGTCGCTGGCATTGGGATTGGCTGTTACGAGGGCTTGGAGGGCCATGGTGATGGATTTCCAGGGGGGGTCATCGCCCTTTTTGAAGTCCTCGGGGAAGGGGAGGGATGGGTAGCCGAGGCATCTATTCCAGCCGATGTGCACTAGAAGCGTGCGCATCTTGGGGATTTTGATCGGGATAAACTTTCCGTCTCGATAGGGGTTGAAGTTTACACTGGATACGCCGTCAGAAGGGACGATCGGGCCAAATAGTGCTGAGCAGACGCCGGGCAGGCGAATGCGGACATGCTCCATGCGCGGGAGGATCCGGCGGATGTCCTCGCATATATGCTGTTTTCTAGTTGCGGGACTCTCATCAATCTGCTTCAGGTCTATTTCTAAATTTATGCAGGTCGCAGGGAGGGCATTTAGGAGGCCAGAAAGTTCTGCAGGATTGATCAAGACTTCGCAGTCGTCGCATCTGCAGCATAGGGAAAAAGTGGACAGCTTTGTGAGCTGGGGTAGGAGGGTGGAGGAGAGTTCTGCGATGGGGTCGGTGGAGCCGATGTTTTTGTCCTGTTTCCGCATGGCGGCGCAGATGGTTGTATGGAGGGTCACTGTGATCGAGTGGACTAGCGGGGTATGGACGCCGTTGAATAGTTTCAAGAATGAATATATATTTGAATTCCGGAGAACAATGTTCGCATAGAGCACTGGTAGTGCTAGCAAATGCCATCTGTGGTCGACACTGACGCAGTTTTTGAGTGTGCCTGCAGAGCCATAGTTGAATATTTCAATTAGGATTTCGGCGGGGAGGATGTTGATGGAAACCATTGTAACGTTGCCCGGCAAGGTGGTTTGATGATGCATGGGGAATATCGGCTTTATATCCTCCGTCGATGCAGTGCCAGTAAGCGAATACGAGGGAGCACCGCTACGTCAACGCGATCCCATATTCCTGGAGGGGGGATTGTATTTGAGCAAACCATAAACCTTGTCCTCACTGGTAACATGTCGAATCCAAGAGCATCGAGGGCGCATTTCTGGATATTTAATATTAAATAGAGGGGAACCTTGCAAGGACGTTAGAAATTTCCTATTTTGTCATAACCCCCACGTGATATTGAGACTTTGCGCCCAATATAAAACTGTGACTTCTCTTGAGCCCAGGGATGAAGGATGATCAAAAGGCGGCTTTGATTGAATCATCGGCCACACAATTTCTGTGATCCGCAAGACAGCTTACAATTGATTCAGGGCTGGAATACTATGAATGAACAACCTACCTGGGCATTCCAAGTTGTGATCATGAGCTCATGATGGCACAAGCTCATCGTGGAGGATTCTTTTCTTATATGCCATCTTGCTCACCACCCGTCCTGTCTAGCCTTCACTGGCCCAAGCCGGCATGCAAAGGGGACAGACAGGCGGGAATGATTATTGCTCCCAGCCATTTCCCAGCACTCGTTCGCCGGTGGGTATAATGCCCACGAGTTCGCGAGAGTGTTTTCCCGCGGTGTGAGAATGTAGTGGTAAAGATCCCTGGCAGATTGAATCTTCCACTTCCATCGGGAAGTCAAAATGAATATTCGTTATATCGACATGCACTCTTCATTTGAAATGGACGGGCAATTTACCGCAGCATCGATCAAGCACGGGCTTTCGCGCGGCCTGGAGACGCCGGCCCTGGCCTCATCAACTTGGAGCTTCCCACTATGTCTTTGGAGGGCAAATACAGTTCTGGTAACTTAAAGAGGGAGGCAAGTTCCTGATGAAGCGTGTAGAAAGTGATGATCCGGAAGTCTGACAATTGGCTTCCTTTATTTATGGCGGGATAACCCGCTTCTTCGCTTTTTTACACAGTGCTTCAAACTGTTATTTTGTCTACATTCTGAAGGATGTTCCCATCCACCATGCCGGATTGATCCGCAATTCGCCATATCCCTAACAAGCCACGCGAAATATTTTGGATAGCCGGCCGTATAAAAGCCTCCATGGGCTTACCATCGCTGTTCCTAGTTACATACTTCACGCTGACCCTTTTTTGACAACACCCTATCGTCCTTTGCGTGGTTTGTCGACACACTGTCATATTTGATGGTCATTCTGTCCTTGTGCATCTTCGGGATAGCTCGCGCCTTATATCAACCCAGACTCTGCAAAAAGTTATTGTTGAAACTAGTCATTGTAAGTCTTATATATAGAAAATTTATCGTGATAATTGCTGACCTATATTTGAGCTTCAACATGCCTGTCACATTGATGCAGCCTTTCCGCTTGCCTGCGCGTAGGTTGATCGCTAGAAAACTCGTACCCCTTCTTGAGGACCACGTTTGCCGGGAGATCGCACCCGGGCTTTTACAAATGGGAGACCAATATTTAACGCCGCTAGACATATTCGCGAAATGGGAAAAATGTGTCAGGAGTAGTATAGATAAGAGTAGGATGGAGCCAGATCCTTCGAAGCGGGTGACTATGGATTCGAACCTATTCCGGCCCACCAGGGACCAATTCCTGTGCTTCTTTGTCGCTCTCGATGCCGGTGCCCGAGCATGGACAGCGTGGGAAAATTCCAAAGAAACCCGAGTTTTTTATGTGATGATGGCCGGTCGACATCTCTAATGCGGTTCTTGCGCAGTTTGAATCCGAGGTTTCCTATTTTTACGCCATCGATAGTCTCCTATAATCTCTTTTGCCCACTGCTATATGTTTGCTTATCTTGTACCACCAGAGGCAATCTCACTACCTTTTATCTCATGCAACACCAGAGCGACCTTGGCACTCCGGGAGGATACACTCAATACCTTGGCGGAAATCCCTTTCCCCTCCCGCCCCATCACACCCCCCCTTCCCGCTCCTGCCTTTCCCACCCATCAACAGAACGAACAGTCAAGAAAACGACCAGCAAGCAGACTCCACGGAACGTCCACGTCGATAAATATATACCAAGGATCCCGTTTCAAGACCTGAAAATACCGGCCCTCCACATCCTAATATCGGTTGCCTCACTCGCCCGCCCACCGCCGGGCCCCCCACCCCCCGAAGCCGGTCCGTTGTACGGGGGGTTAAATGCAGTGTAATGCAATGCAGGGCTTGCATGCCTAACTGTCTTTTATCTCGAGTTTCTTTCAAATATGCCGGCAGACATGTGCACCAATGGCACGAGCACGTAGGAAGTCTAGATCCTGATCACTTATTAATTTGTACATATTTAACGCCGTGGATAGGAGTTGTTGCTTGGAACTGTTCATGTTAATGGCGTGGTTTAATGATTTTTGTACGTTTTTATATCACTAAAACTTGCCAAGGAGCCCCCCACACAGAGCAATAGTACAGAGTAGCTTGATTCTGTGGTAAATGTTCAATAGCCCGTTAGCGGACCGGTTAATATGGATAATTATGATGAGTGTGAGTTTGGATGCTCACCGCTGGTTTCACTACCTAATAGATTGACCGATAACGCCTCATGTCATATGACCTCTTTTGTTTTCCTTTTTTTGGGGGAGGAGGGGACGAGGGTGAAATAAGAAAAGCAAGTGAAACAATGTGGTGCCAATAAACTATTGCATCTAGAAAGAAGGATCTCTTGGCAGCATCTACCTTGTACAGGGCCCTGCTGATCATGTTCCTCTTGGGCGCCCGGTCTAGGCATTCCTATCAAATAGGGATTGCTTGGCATGTGGGCAAGTGCAGCGGGAACATGCCGGGGTTTGGATAGCTGTCTGGGCCTGCCTCCGGAAATCGCAGCCAAGCCCCCAGGCAGTTGTGAAAGAGAAGCACGAAGCACAAAGGGGTACAGGCGGGGTGGGTCAAGTGGGCGAATGGGAATGGATAGGAGGACAAGGTGGCCGATCTATCTAATCTGATTTCTCAGATTGATTTGATCATGTGCGGAGTTTGTCATCTGTTCTTGAAAATCTGTTTAGATGGTGCCACGTTTCTGTTTGATTCGGTAGGGCTTGATAATATATTTTTGTAAACGGAAATATTCAACATTTAAAACTGGCCCCGGGATGAGAAAGTGGGAGGGGGAATGCAAGGATGACATGGTTCAAGTACCCAAAAAGACTAAATGCACCGGTCGATGTCGTTCTTTCCAACGATATTATCATGAAAATATCCACCGCGGTAAAAGGAAATAAAAGAGTAGTTTTATCACAAGTTGCCCAACAGGAGGGAAAGTAAACGAGTTTCAGAGTCGGATAGCTTCATGTAGAGAATGGAAGGCGGCAACGGTTATGGCCCCAGTTTGAGGAAGCCCACTGGTAACGACTTGACAGTGGTGGATGAGGTCGAGCTCGTGCTGGAGGACCGCTCTGTCTTGTATTGTGGCAACGTGGTTGAGAACTCAGTATCATTGGCGGGGTTTTGAGAGCTGGTGGGTGACGGTGGATTTACCAGCTGAAGTTGTGCCGCTGGTTGTTCCTGAGGCAGAAGAACGAGGAATTTCTGAGTTGGCGTATGGGAATACATGGTCGAAGAGGTTGTAGTGGCAGCTAGGATCGACTTATAGGAGCGGTGGTTTTTGGATTGCAGGTAGAGGCACGAGGGATTTTTGATATACTCGATTTGCTTGAACGGAGGAAGTGTCTTTGGGGATATTAGGAGAACTTTATCTAGGGGGGAGAGCTGCCTTATATAGTGACTCTGGGCCCTGGTTCCCTAGATATGGGACGAGTTAGAGTAGCATAAAAATGAGGGGTCCCCTCCTGTCCCGCGTTTTCGCATACGTAACACATGCAAACCGCCATGGCCATTGGCAATGAACAAGCAAATACTCGGGAGGAAGCCGGGTGGGCTGCCTGCATGGAGGTCTTTGTTTCGTCAATAAACCTGGGGATATGGAGTCGACCCACGAGAACTAGCGAAACGCCAGCCCGTGTGCAACCGAACCTGTATTTGCGCCAAGAAGCCCAAATGCAATAGCCTCGGATGATCATCGAGTATGACGCCAAGCGCATCTCTGTGCTCAATGAAGATATCAAGGCGATATCATTGAGATATGGCAAGAATGATAAGCAGCCAGACGTCCAGTGGTGTTCCAGCCAAGATAAGCAGTGCAAATACAGTAGTGAGCTGTAGCCGAGTCTGTGGGAGATTGGAAACGCCCAGCTATCATCGATTGTACAGTAATCAGTGCTCAGGCTGCAAGCCGTCCATATCATAATATCCTTGGGGTAGGGCACTCTTTGTACGCGTCTTTTCGGTCAGCCCAGCAGCCAAGATGGCGTGTCGATGATGCTGGTTGTTGCTGTGCCATAGTATTTCTGTCCCATTTTTGTTAGCACCGCCATGGAGGCCTGCAGGGCGGGTTGCGCATGACTAGTATGTAGCTCTCAGCATTGGTACACACACAAGACTAGTTGATCATCTAGAAATTGTGTATGGGCCCGTTGTGCAGGGAAAATGCATTGGTTGGAATGGAGAAGGGCGGAGAGTGATGTTGATTCCAAGAATCTGAGGTGATATGGGCGAAACAGTCGCGGGTCACATGACTAGTTATAGTCTTGGCCGATTCAGCCTAGCTCGAAGTAGTTTATCTCGACGGCATCATCTCAACGTTTCTCATCCCCATCAATTGTTGAACAAATCGCTCTAGGAGTTTTGCTAGCTGACCCTGCCAACCATATTTACAGCTATGGGCTCCTCCGCGCCCCTCAGCTCCTCCGAAACCGATTCTTCGCCGTGTTATTCGGAGCAACTAGTTCGAATTTTTTAGACGAGTGAACCCCTTGGGTACTTCCGACATGGGATCATTAGCTACTGGTTAAGGCCGTTCGTGGGGGCTGTCACGAACGATATGTCAAGGGTACCCGTCTCCTGACAGACGAGCAGGATTCCAACAAGAGACATGAGCTTCAAGGCGTTTCGTGCTGTGCCCCATTTCCTCGCACATATCGATCATTCCTCCATGCCTATACATAGTACTCTCCAACATCCTATCTTTGAAAATATTCAACTACTCGCTGTCGAGGTTTGAAACAAGGAGACTGCATCGTGGCCGATTATGCGGGAGAAGAAGGAGTTCACCGAAAGACGGGCAGCCGCAGAGCCTCACAAATAAATAGGGAAACCCTGGAAATCTTCCAGGGTTTTGATTCTTTTGTTAACTCATTGCTTGGCGAAAGCATCTTTGAACTGCGCTCTGTTCTGCAGGGTCGCGTATCCGCGAGGGGCTAAGCCGGCAATAACTTTGTTGAGTCTTCTCACCAATCGCGGTTCGCGTGCAACGTTAGGATCTTCCCAAACACTGCAAAGTTTCATCCTCACAAATCTCTTTCACAAAACCATGTTGGCGGCGTAGCCTTGATTAATGCTGCCATTTTTCCGCCACAGCAGGCTGATTTAACCCTCTCGTTTATTTCTAGGCCCTCTAGAAATTGTGGGGGACTTGCCTGGGCTGCAGAACCATAGGCCGGGCCGCCTAACACGAGAACAATCGACAATCATTATGTTCGTACATCTACGCTAGCTGTGCCCACACAATGTTCTGCAACATGATCACATTTCCCTATGCACCCAAATAGTTTCGAATGGTGTTGTTTGCCACCTGTTGGGCTGCAAAGAACACATCCAGAGTAGCCTCTTTTCTAGGAAGAGAAGTTCGCTGAACTGAAGTAGCTTCTCTTGCCTTCGGAATCGCGGGACTAAGGTTTCGCGCTGTTGAAGATCGCAGCAATAAATATTTGGAGAGTAAAAAAATTTCCCGTGTCATTGCAGATCAAGAAAGCTGACCGCAATGGCATATCGGAGATCCTGTGCTTGTGGGCCTCTCATAGGCCTCAACATGCTGGTGCTACCTTCTAGAATCCAATGAGAGATCATTCGGTTGAAATGCCGCATTCGCAGCAGTTCATACCCTTGGGACTTTGCGGTCAGCACTAGAGCTCCCCACTTCTTCCGTATGGCATCGATTTGGGGGCCACGGTTGGTCAATCGTCCTATTCGACAACCACCCAAGTTCCTTGGTCCATATTTCTTGCGTTTCAATGTTTGAAGGGTTCACGATATACGCCGGTGTCTACTCACAACCTCCATCTTCCTAGTTGGTTTGGGGTACCTCAACTTACAATTCGATTTTGGGGAAATTTGGTGCTCTAGTTGTGCCATTTTGATCAACCTTGACGCTGCCCCTTCCTTGGGGGCATTCACCAACAAATAACTTGTTACCCTCACGTCGCATCGCTTCCTCCATGGTTTATTCACCGTTGGTTGTGTGAACCACTGTGAATACAAAATACTCCGGTCTTTACAGAACCTAGCAACTTTCATAGCGACCCAGCCTCTATTTAAGGGAAAACCTATCCAATTCCCATGGAGACAGGCCTCATTGCAATTGACCAGCACACCATTTCCCCCCCTCGAATCTGGACAAATATTTCCTCCTCTACACTTTCCTTATCCTTCATAGCCCTTCCAGATAAAGTTGGACGTTTATTTGAAATATGTGCATGCAAATATGGGAAGTCTATGACTGTGGATGTCGCGTACGTGGGCCAGTCGTCACGCTGTCATCGTGCGAATCCCCATGTAAAAAACCAAAGAGGGACAAGGATGTACGGCGGGAGGGGTATAAGTGCCCAAAGCACCGCAAATGGTAAATTATTTCATGTTTCCTTCCTCAGTTGATTCATAAATATGAGCAGGACCTGACGACGGTCTATTCTAGATTCCTAGCCAAACGTTCGAAGCCGTCTCCCTACAACTAGATGTAGAGTTTCTCGCTTTAGCGAGTCTTTACGCTATATTCATGCTTGGGGAATCGTATTTTCGGTATTGTTTTACGATCCGGGGCGCATACTGGTCTCTTCTGCCCCAAATCCAACGACGCATTTTTAACGCCGCCTCCCCGCAAATTCTCCGCGCCTCTCCTCTCCTCACGACCACCACCATCGAGCGCATGTTTGAACCTTTGGAAATACCGCTACCGCTACCAATTATCCCCGTTGCTATGCTACCGAGACGGAACTGGGTCAGATTTTGCAAACAGTGCACCTTTGAAATTCTCGCCGTAATGCCACTTCCGACCCCTCCGCACCGCCCTCTCCCGACATTTTAACGATATTTAAGATCAGGATGTGTCTTGGAATCCTCTCTTGTGTATCTCTATTTTAACTATTTAATTTTCTTCATACTTCCGGGATAACTACCCCTAATTCCCCTTTACCGAATGAGATGCCTCTGTTTGTGTCGACGATAAAATAGCAGAGTTTTTATTTAATCACATTTATGTCTTCCCGAGAGTGCAATGGAAGTTAGAATCGAGGAACAAATATCTACTCAAAGCCATGGCCTATGGGCGAGTAAGTAACCCAAATGTATTTACAGAGTATAAAGATGGCAATCACCTATCCCCTCCTACCCCGCGTAGGGAAACCGCCCCCGGCAGATAGAAGAGAATCTATACAGTATCCCCAAAGCTACTTCGCAAGATAAGGTAGGTGCTGGTAAATCTACCGTTTTTGTGCAACTGGGCCTCCTTCATGGACACAGCATACATCAGTTGCAGATACACATCCCCCTCCCATCCAAAGGGTGTATGTATGTACGTAGATACCCCTCGAACGTTTTTTTGTCTCACGCCCCGCTCCATGATGGAATGTAGTGAACTTCCAAACGTTATTTCCATCCCGGCCGCTAAGTAAACTCGCCAACTGAGCTATATCATCCTCATAGCGGTACGGGCCGTAGGCCAATTCCCAACTCACACGATACATGGCTAGAATGTGGAGGCGGCCCGGCTATTCTGAGATTGCAATGTGGCGTTCTATGGGTTCCGGGATATTATGAGGGCTGGCGGTTGAACGGGGTTGTGGTGCTTTCCAGCGGGGTTGGAGGCGATCAGTCCATGCAATTGCCCGCCATCCTGTTTTTATATACGCCGATGTTTTTTGACCAATCTGTGTGCGTGGACGAGAGGTTAGTTAGTTCACCATCCCCGGACCTCTCCGGTCACATTAGGCCGCAACGGGACAGAGTGCAGATAAAAATTCTTTTTTGTCTGCGGCGGGTGTGTTGGTTTACTACAATATTATCATTAATTCTGCAGAAGGTACTAAAGCTTGCAAGACATTCTGCAGGCGGATCGGAAGCACAGCATCGACTGTACATGGGATGTACATGCACATCCTAGCCGGGATCCACGTCAGCGATTTATTGCGGCGTAGGCGGAGGCCCATGAAGGCCAAGTGTTGAAGAATCAGCTTCTCTCTTTGACAGCAGCTTGCGTTAGATGTGTTCGGTCTTTGCTACCACAAAATAACATGCAGAGAAGAAATCTTGGCCCTTGGCCAGCTCATCCTATTTGTGGAAGAGGTCTCATTTTGGTCATTCGGCTTCGAACGTTTTACTCTCCATCGTAAATTTGTTCCTCCGCATGGGGCCGACATTGGGCCGATGGGAAAGTCGGAAGTCCCCCGGAGTGAAACAGTGGCTTCACAAGCCGACCATCGAAAGAAAGCGGCCAGAGGTCTGGCACTGGTCAAGACTCAAAGGACTTGAGGCTGATCATCCTTATTACACTTCGGCATCAAAGGGCGAATAGTCGAAAGAGAAATTTTCTGACACGTCAGATTTTTATTTTGGGGAAGAGAGGGGACTGTGGGTATCCGTAGATCCGTAGCAACTTTAACTCGCGAGTCGCAAGGCACTTTCCAAAGTAGATCTAGTGTCGTGCAAGGGAGTCAAAGCTTCAATATTGCCCCCCGCATGGCTAAATTTCGCCGAAGCTCGAAGGGAACAGCCAATCTGATTCGAGTTCTCAAAACCACGCATACCCTGTAGGCTAGAGTGCTCGCGATGGACGCCCAAAGAGTTAAGTACGTCTTGGATTTTACTTTGATGTGCTTGAGAGTGGAATCTCGAACGCTCAGGCTGTTTCAGGCATAACTCTAAACTGCCTGTTGGTATTCGTTAACATAGGAACGGTACGAGTAGCTAGGGGGCTAACCTTGGCTGAAAACGGAGTGCAAAGACCATCGGTCACTAGAGCCTGCAATCCAGCCTTCGTTAAGCCCTTTGCTGGTATCTGCCTGTATCTTTCATCTGCATCCCCGACTGATGAGGTGGTGAATCCACACCCAATTTGTGGTTGGTGATTCGAGGAAGTAGATGCCAAGACAATCCTGATGCTGATATCACATGACCCAGTTGTTGATGACTAATAGCACTGTAGCGCGCGCTATGACGATGTTGGCGGCCGTAGGCCTCCAGTCTCCTGATTGGGCTTAGCGCGATTACATGATCACATGGTAGATAGATTCTCTTGCTAGTGTAGCAATTGGAGAACCTTCAACCTTCCCACAGGTTATAGCCTGGTTAGTACATTTTTTAATTAAAAATGCTGCATCAAAGACTGGAAGGTTCACCTAGATTGGATATTGCATATATTCTTTAGTGAGATATTTAATTGCCCAAAATTCACACATCTTTGTGATATTTGAGGCAGATTTTGAAGATTTTCAGTGTGTGAAAACTTTTTCAGAGGTGAATTGGCAGATTTTTTGAATTTTGATGGACAGCTGCACCACTTGCAGCTAGATCCCAAGGTCATACAATATCAAATAGGATGCCTGGTGAGATGCCTCTCACCCCTGAGTCTATGGTGAATACCACTAGTACTCATCATACTACTCACTTAATGGTGAATTGTGGGACTGCAGGCCCTTTATGGTCTGCAAATTCTGATTGTTAGGCTTTCAAGCCCACCTTGCCCAGCCTCCCTGAGGATGAGAATGAGGAGATGAACTGCCTCTTATGATCTGATGAGGTGCCTAGCACCTCACACAACCTGGGTGCCATCATTATTATGACATAGAAGGCACTCACCCAGATGATAGAGTAGCTATTCACCTCTATGAGATCTATTCAATGAGAAGAGATAGAGTAAATGGTGGCTGAGGCCTATTATCAACTATTAGCAATAACTACCCCCTGTGACCTCTATAAAGATGAGCTTTGTGAGTATCAGAAGGAACTTCAATGGGTGATTGAGACTAAAGATATTATCATCTTTAATGGCATGAACTATGATCTGTGGCATGCAGGGATTCTGGCAGATATTGAGGTGATTGGTATGAAAGATATCATTCTTAGGAATGAGTGCACCTCAACCTCTATAAGCTATTATGAGCAGGCCAAGTAGTTAGTATGTTTGCAGGTGTTATATTGCCACATTCTTGCTAGTCTATAAGGTAATGTTTGGGCTGTTCTTGGAGAATTGGAACCTGACCTAGCTGCAGATATATGGGAGAAAATCAACATGGAGTATGTAGTCTCCCTAGTGGAGAAGTATATGATGATTGTTAAGGAATTAATGACTCTTCAAGTTAAGAACACTGACTATATGCCCTACCTCAGGTGTTTTTGCTACCTAGTTGCATGATATAGGGATTTTATAGTTGGAGTAGGAGACATTTATCATGACATCTTCCTCCTGGGACTCAAAGATTTCCAGAAGGTATTTGTGAAGACTCAGTTGAATGAGTTCTTTTCCACTGGTTAGGGCTGAATTTTGAACATTGATATTAATGAACTCAGCAAGTAGTTATTAAACTGTTGTGACAAGAAAATGGTGGCCCCAGCCCTACAGAATTCATTGGTGAATTCTGTAGCTACTACCTCCTCTACCTCTGGCATGAAGTCTGCCAAGGGTAAATGTGGTCATTGCAAGATGCCTGGGCACAGCAAAGATAAATGCTGGACCCTACACCCTGACTTAAAGCCTGATTGGGTAAAGGCTGAGGATGCAAAGAAGGCAAAAGATAAGGATAAAGGTAAGGGTGGTATATCTGGTGATTCTAGGAAGGAAGAAAATGATAAGGATTTGATGTCAAATCAACCTTCTATGAATGCTATAATGATTCATGTGGAGTGGGGTGAGGTGTTTTTGACTATGTCTGCCCTGGGTGACTCCTTATGACCCTGATATTTAGATATATGTGCTAGTTTCAATATGACAGGCAAACACCATTCAATCTTGGACTACAGTCTGTATAAGGGTGACCTCAGTGTTGACTCTGCCACTGATAATAAAGCTAGGGTAGAAGGAATTAGTAACATGGTTCTGAGTGTGGAAGGGGGAGATCTTGCACTATATGAGGTTCATTATCTTCTGAATTTAGCAGTTAACTTACTGTTATATACCTGTTTGGAGGATCAGAGTTACTGGTTCATGTTGTCCAATACAACCCTGTCATACTTTATTTGCAAGGCCCTGAATGGTGTTATTTTTAATGCAGTTAGAACTACAATGAGGGATATTTATAGGATTATAGAATATAACTTGAAATTGGATGTTAATCATGTCAGTAGAGTGGTGAATTATATGATAAAATTGTATGAGTATGGAGATCCTGATATAGTCTGAAAAATTGATCTTATGGCTGTTGCTACCACTACTACTATGACCCTAACCACTGAGTTGGAACCTACCCTTAAGGGTAAAACTCTCATGAAGTGGCACAGAGATCTTAGGCACATCCATATAGATGCTATTATTGCAATGTCTAAGGATCCTCATATGGGGGTTAAGATCATCAGCCTGAAATTGAATTTTTACTGTACTAATTGTATATAGGCTGGAATGACTCAGTATTTCTCTCAAATACTGATGCCTCATGCACTTTGGGCTGTGGAGAAAATCCACATTGATCTTACAGGGGGAGGTAAGATATTAGAAGATCTATCTGATCATCCCCTGAAGTCTTGCTAAGAGATGAAATATTTCATGCTACTGACATGCAATGCAACATGCTATAGATGGGTATATTTTTTAAACTTGAAAGATCTAACAGTTGATTTTTTTAGGTACTAGCTCAGATTCATGGGCAACATAGGGTATAGCACCTCAGTAGTCATTCATATGGATATAGATGGTGTTTTTCACTCCACCTAAATGCAGCAAATTATAATTAACTATGAAATTAAATGAGAACCTATGACATCTCAGTCACCTCATTAGAATGCAATCTCTGAATGGGGGATCTATATGGTCATAGGATGGATAAGAGCTATTCTCATACAGAGTGATCTACTCAAGAAATTCTGAGCAGATATCTTGCATGTAGTTGTTATGATAACTAATAATACTCCTATATCTATGGTTCTATATAATGAAAAGTTCTGGCTGCAGATGATGGATTTAATTACCTCTAGCTCTCATAAGATTCTATGGAGTGCTCTCATGAATGCCCCATCAAAAGTCAAACATTTTCATCAACTTGGGGCAGACATTTATGCCCACCTGCATGGTTTGCAGAAGCCTGTAGACAAGTTATCCCCTTGTGGGAGACTATATAAGTTGATTGGATTTAATGGGATATTGATTTTTTAGCTCTGAGATCCTGTTATGAATAAGATTATAGCATCATCTGATGTCAGATTTGTGCAAGAAAAGGCAGATTTGGGCTGTAGGGTTTGATTTGCAGAAGGGGAACTAACCCCTGAGGCCTCTAACAGCCTGAACACAGAACTGATTTTTATGGTGAATGAGGATGCTGAGGCCCCTATAGATGTTGAATGGTTATGCCTGGCACTGGCTTTTATGATTTACACCCCCTTCTCTAATATAGGTAGTCTTTCTAAATCATACAATGATGCTGTATCTAGACCAGAAGGGGTGAGAGAATACTGGTGAAAATCAATACAGTGTGAGATCTCTGATCTTGAATGCTGCAAGATGTGGTATCTCATCTCCTGATCTAATGTACCAGTTGGAGAACCAGTGGTACCAGGCTGCTGAGTGTTTATTGAAAAAGATTGGCCTCAAAATTTGAATGTGGATCCTAATGACATTCTATGAAAATCCTGTTGGATGGTCTGTGGCAATTAGCTAAAGAAGGGTAGTAGGGAGGAAACCTACACACCTATTATAACTAACACTGTGAACTGCATATTATTCACTATAGTAGCTCAGCAGGGGTAGATGTTGTAGCAGGTTGATATTATACTAATCTACCTGCATGACTACCTAGATAAGATAATTTACATGAGGCAATCTACTGACTTCAAGTCAGGCACTCTGAAAATGCTCATCTGCACCATTGAGGGTAGTCTCTATGAACTTGATCTGGCTGCAAGGATTTGATATGAATGCTTGATGAGTTATTTATATGACTTAGGATTTATTACAAGCTCCTATGACCTGGCTCTCTAGCATCACATGAAGAAGCTGCATCTCTATATAACTATATATATTGATGATTTGAATATAGTCTCCAAAGTTCCTAAAAACACTGACTGGCTAGTAAAAGCTCTCAGTGAGAGACTTGAGGTTAAGGATTTACATGAACCAATGAAATATCTAGGCATGGAAGTCAACTGCAGGCCTGATGGTATCAAATTAACTCACTAATACTACATTGAGTAATTAGTAGAGGATTTCTATTTGGATGATGCTATTACTGTCAGTACACCCATGAAGGAGGTCTTTTGCATTGATGATTTCCCCCTCTCTGAGAATGAGGCAGGTTTTATGAAGCAATGTTTTCAACAGGGTGTAGGTTGTATTTAATATCTTGCAGTCAAAACTTGGCCTGATATTACATGCACAGCCTCACTACTTGGGCAGTGTAATGCAAACCTCACCCTGAAATTATGGAAGGCACTATTACATGTCATCTAATATTTGAAGAGAACCCCTGAAATTAGACTCTAGTATAAATGTCATTCTGATGGCCTGAATCTGATGTTCCCAAACAATATCTACCTCCCTGTTAGATACATGGATTCTGATTGGGCAGGACTGTTAAATAGCAAATGAAAATCTACATTCAGCTATGTCTTCAAGCTTGCAGGATCCCCAATCTCATGGTGTTCTACTAAATAACCCTGTGTGGCTCTCAGTTCAAATGAAGCTGAATATGTTGCACTCAGTGAGGCAGTTTGCAAAGCAATGTGAATCTAGAATCTCATGTTAGAGATTGGATTTATCATTATATCTTCTATACAGGTTTTTATGGACAACAAGGGTGCAATTGACCTCACTCAAGTCACCATGATTATGGCCTGTAGCAAGCATATAGATATGCATTTTCATTACTTGTGATCTCAATTGAAGAACAGCATTATAGTGTTGGATCATGTTGGTATGGCTGAAATGATGGCTGACAGCCTGATGAAGCCTCTGAGCACTATTGCTTTTACATGATTCATTGATTTGCTAGGGATTTCTACTGGGGATGATAGGAAGTAGCAAGTCTGATCATGTATCTAGGTTTTTTCTCTGTCTGGTGATGTTTTGTTGTTTTTCAGTGTTTTTTGTGAGATCTACGCTTTTCGCGCAGCTCCGCTTGAGGGGGGGTGTTGGCAGCCATAGGCCTCCAGTCTCCCAATCGGGCTTAGCGCAATTACATGATCGCACGGTAGATAGATTCTCTCGCTAGCGTAGCAATCGGAGAACCTTCAACCTTCCCACAGACGACTATCAGCAACGTCCATCAAATTCAAGGCACAATTACCTGGCAAACTCCGGCCAACCCGTCGATATCAAGACCTTCAGGGCTTTTGCACAGGGCCCAGCTTTACGGCAACCCCCCCGATGGACATTCCATGTGATGTCCATAGATATTGACTGGGAGCGTGCCACGTCTGGTCCAGATGGCGAGCTTCTCGCGGAGCGCATCCGCTCCTTCATCCATGACAAGTTTCAGCAAATAGTACTGCCCCGATTCATACGATCCGTACAAGTTAATTCTTTCGATTTTGGAAACATTGCCCCGGAACTCGAAATACGTGACCTCAGCGACCCGTTCCCCGACTTCTACGAGGAGGACGAAGATGGAGATTTTTCGGAGAGCTCAGAGGAACAGTCCCCCACGGCAAGAGAACACGTTGATAGATACGCGGACAGGATAGATCCATGGCGAACGAATACTTCGGGTAATTTAGATGGCCAGATGCACGGCGGGGTGGACTTCAACCACCCATTGCGACAGCATTCGGAGGATGGCCGTGCAGGAATCCCGCATCTTCGATCGCCAATGAATTTCGGGGATATAAATCCGTATCTTTTTCCTAGAGCCGGGACGCCTGGTATACCTGGGGGTACGTCGAATCTGGGCTACTACATGCCACTTAGCGGCCTTTCGGGCACCCAGACACCTCTCGGGGCGGTAACACGAGGCACCCCCTTTTCGGGCGGATGGCCGGATTCACCGCTAGGCGACCAAATACCTGGCGGCCATGGCCGAAGACCTTCCCGCCGCCGATCTGAAATTGACATCGACTCTGCTCAATCTCGGCCATCCACTGCGAACACCGGAAATACCCTATTCTCCCGCGGCTCCCTCAGTAGCGGAGACCGCTCGAGCGCCGCGCGCCATCCCCCTCAACCGATGACAAGCAGTAGCGACCATGTTCAACACCAAGGACCCACCGATCCGTCCAAACCAATTCCTAGCATCGAAGATCCCCCTGCCCCTCGCATGCGTGAGCAAAAGACGGAAGATTTTCAGGTCTTCTGCCGAACAAAATACGCCGGGAATATCAACCTCTCCCTCACCGCGGAAATTCTCCTTGACTACCCCATGCCTAGCTTTGTCGGCCTACCGCTAAAACTCAACATAACGGGTCTCACGTTTGACGGCGTAGCGGTTGTGGCGTACATCCGGCGACGAGTACACTTCTGTTTTCTCGCGCCAGAGGATGCGGACGCGTTGATTGGACCGGAAACTGGTGGCAATGCTGGGGCCGGAGCTGCACCTGGAGGGGATATGGGGACACCGAACTCGCCACGAAGAAAGCATCTCAGCCTGCTACGGGAAATAAGGGTAGAGAGTGAGATTGGCCGGAAGGAAAATGGGAAGCAGGCGCTGAAGAATGTGGGAAAGGTGGAGAAGTTTGTGCTTGAACAGGTGCGTCGGATATTCGAGGAGGAGTTTGTATACCCGAGTTTCTGGACATTTTTAGTTTGAGATGTTTACGGCGAAAGGGTTTTATCTCTTAATGTTATGCTATGAATATCAAACTTGGTCAATAATTTTTTATAATCCTTTCTTCGCCTTAGCTTCAAGTTTTTTTTTCAATGTTTATACCTACGTATGGTCTGCCCTGACATTAGGAATAACGGAAAAATAAGAACCCGGCATGGCTTTAAGACAAAAAAGTGGGCAATTGAAAAATTTCTCACAAGATATTGGGTCTCCTACATATCTCAAATAAGAGGGGGGGGAGGGAGGCTCCAGGCTGTGGTGTCAGCGAGCACGTGGTTTCGCGTCATGGAGCTTTATCTTATCGCGTAGCGCGCGGACAAGCTCGCAGCTTCAACATCACCTCAACTTTGCGCCCCAATTGACCTCGGAAAACATCAAAGCTAGACTCTCAAAGTACGAAATTACCACCATACTATCATTGCCCCCGGATGAGGTGAACATAACCCACATTCAACCCTCGCAAAAGCCATGGCCCTCACCCCCAACCACGCCGCGAAACGGCGGCGCATCGAGCAAGCAACATCCACCCTCTCGAAGCCCTTCAAATCCCCCCTCCGCAAACCAGTTTCGGTTCCAGCATCAGCATCAACCGTGGACACGGAGGGCAATTTCACCAGCGACAAACTCCCAATTAAAGCCTCCCCAATAACCCCTTCTTCCCCCGTCACAGATCCGACCTACTCTCCCCTCCGCAAACCAACCCCCCACATTCCATCCCCATTAAAACGCACCAGCACCAACACCACAAAATCCACCCCATCCTCCCCAACGCCACCACAGCTCCTAGCCCTCCAAAAACAGCACACAGCCCTCCTCGCCCAACTCTCCCAGCTACGCAGCGAACTCGACACCCTCACCCAAGCAGTCAAGATCGAACAGTCAGGCCAGGACGCGGAGCTCGAGGTGCTGATTGGGAAGTGGAAGGCGGCTAGTCGGGAGGCGGCGGATGAGCTGTTTGTTGCGGCCGAGGAGAAGGTGAGGAGGATGGGGGGTGTGAGGGGGTGGAAGGAGGGGATGAGGAGGGGGAGGGAGAGGAAGTGGGGGTGGGATGATGATGATGGGCGTGGTGGTGGTGGGGATGGGGAGGGGGTCGATGAGGAGGAGATGGAGAGGAGGAGGGCGGAGGTTGAGGATGGGGTGAAGGATGGAGAGGGGGATGAGGAGGAGGTTTGATACTTCCCCTTTTTTTTTTTGACTTATGCTGTTGTTTATTATGGGTGTTTTGACTAATTGGTGGCGGGTATTCTAGAGCTTTATGATGGATATGATGCTGAAGAGCTTGAATATCGAGCTGGATTTGATCGGGTTTGATAAATTGAGCCAGCAATGGGTTTAGGAAGAACGAGAAAGCGTCCGCGTACGCAAAGGGTGACGATGCTAATGCCAATGACCACTTATTTAAATGGGGATTCCCATATTATGCGGCGTTAAGGATGAACTATTTGATTTCTTATTTCCAGGTACGAGGGAAGCCATGATTTTGAAAATCAGAATAATGCTGACTTTTTTGTCGTACATAAAACAGATGAGTATGCAATGTGGGATCCAGATTTACTGCACTTTATATCTTATGATAATGAACCAATCCGCCAACCTCGCTCGGATGTGGAGGGGATTTAAACGAAATCTTATCACTCCGCATATCTCGATAAGGGGGAGCCAGCACAAGGGGCAGCCGGTCTGTATGACAAGTACTAATATGTTTTTTCTTCCCTATTGACCAAAACAATATCTTAAAATAACATATATCATTATTTATCTATATTTTCCCCTTTCGTTGAGGGTAGAATAAAGATAAGGGAGAGAAAATCTCCCCCTCAAACAAAAGAGGTAAGACTCAGGTTCTATCTAACATAGACACAACCAACCGAGTCCCCTCAGTTAACTTAAACACAATGACCAACCTCAATAACAAACATAGTTAGTCCCGTTTCCCCGCACCTGTTGTTTCCACGTTTTGAAAACCAATCTAAGCCTTCTCGATATACTTATTGAAAATATCGCCAATCTCCTTCGCGCTCTTTTTGGGGTATCTCTTCTGTCCGCCCTCATAATCGACATATGTTACACCGAATCGGGTAATGTATCCCTCAGCCCATTCGAAGTTACTAGAAGAAATGTGAGCCAAATCGATAGTCGAAAAATGCCAAAATGGCGGAGGAGAAAGGTTAGGTTCGAAAAAGGGGGGGGGGGGGACATACTCCATCAAACTCCACGCCATATACGCGCGAACATTCACATTATCCAACGTATACGCATCCGCCATGGCGCCAATATAACCGCGGAAATACTCTGTCCGGAACTCGTCATCCAGCAACTTGTCCAAAGGCAGATCGTTCTCCCCCTTCAAACTCGTCCCGTTCTCCGTCACATAGATCTTGGGCCGTCCGTACCGATCACTCAGCCACTTGAGCAGCTTCCTGAATCCCAACGGATTAGGGCGCAGCCACACGCTCTGCGTTTCGGGACCGACGTAGTTGCCATTGACGTCCTGCATTCCACTTTCGAGATTACCCATGTAATCTTCGGGTTCGGGAGGGGTGGTCTTGTTCTTGATGAAGTGGGCGCAGTAGTGGTTCATGCCGTAGAAGTCGTTGGAGCCCTGGACGAGGGCGCGGTCCTCGTCTGTCCAGGTGGGCAGGCGGTCGCCGAGTTGCTTGATCATGCTATCGGGGTATTTGCCGAAGTAGATGGGGTCGGCGAACCAGGAGATGGAGAATTCGATCTTACGCTGGGCGGCTTCAACGTCTGCAGGGTTCTCGGCGTCATAGGGGATGGCCCAGTCGCCTGTTTCAGGGGGGATGAATGTGTTAGCAGATGCATACCTGCGGGAATCCTACCTCATAGGAAGAGGGGGTCGTGAACTAACCGTTAAGCGTAATACCAATCTCGCCCCCATCCCTTTCCTTAAACTCCTCCCTATAAATCTTTACCGCGGCGCCATGGGCAACAAGCAAACTATGTCCCACAATCCAGGGCTCACGGCTGCTGTCCCCATCCGGGCTCTTGGTCCGATCACTCGTGCGGCCTGGCGCAAAGAGACCGGTGCTGTATCCCAAGATAGAGCTGCACCACGGCTCATTGAAAGTGATCCAGTGCTTGACCTTCGGGCTGAGAGCCTTGAAGACGACGCGGGCGTAGTTGGCGTAGTCGGCGACGAATTCTTCCTTGTTCAGGTAGCCGCCGTATCGCTTATGCAGTTCCTCTGGCAGATCCCAGTGAAGCAGGGTGATCATGGGGGTGATGCCGGCGGCGAGGAGGTCGTCGACGAATTTGACGTAGTGCTGGAGTCCCTTTTCATTTACGGGGTCGTTGCGGCCGCCCAGAGGGATGATACGGGACCTGGTAAAGACGAGGAAGGGAGGGTTATTTAACTAGTACTTTGAATTGCTAGTGAAGGGGAATCGGCGGATGCCAGATTTCCAAAATTCGGCAAAAGGCACTCTGATAGAAAATTGAATAGATATTAAAAACTCACCATGAAAGAGAAAACCGATATGCCGCTGCTCTGCAATTTTTCAAAAGCTGAATATCCTCAGCGGTTCTGTTGTAAGAATCACAGGCAACATCGCCGGAGGTTGCATCTGCGATTTTGCCGGGGATTTTGCAAAAGGTATCCCAGATGGAGGCGCCACGGCCATCAGCCTCGGGAGCACCTTCGACTTGGTAACTGTTGAAGGGGGATAAAAGATTAATTGGCTGACAATTGGAGGCGGTAATACGGGTCAATTGATGGGTTTTGGATTCTCCTACTCACCTCGCCGTCGCGAATCCCCACACGAAGTCGGATGGGAGCTTGGAGGTAGTCGTAGTCATGATTGCGGCAGTGCTCTAGGCAATAAATAGTTGAGTCTGTTTTCCTTTCCTCTTCGGATCCCAAGGTTGCGATAAAGTATTCTGAAAGCTTGGGTATATCTCCAAAGCCAAAAAAAAAAAAAAGCAGCAACCAAAATGAAGAATGAAAATAAAATCAAACGGAAGAAGCTACGGGCCATGGACACCTTTTAATAAAAAAAAGGCAGAATGCATCATGGATACTGGTTAACCATGCCCCATCCAAGCAACCAAAAGAAAAAACCTCCGCATCCCATCCATCCATCCATTCATCCATCCATCATCTGACCCCGAACCCGCCAATCTCGCCCCGGCCATCTAGATGCGACACGGACCTGAAGCCGTAAAACCCGCCCGCCTGTGGAGCTATCCCATCCCTCTCTGGCACTGTGCTGAGCAGCTCTGCGTTCAATTGCTGGGTTATTATCTCCAACCCCACCTTGCCCCGCCAAGCGAGACATTGGAGTGTGCATATATAGGCGGCATAGCAGGTGGATAGAGGTTCCCGGGACCCGGAGAACCCTAGGAGGAACGTTGAGACGATGTATTTTTATTAGACTTATTTTGCCAATTGTGCCGGTCTCGTCGTATATAATTAGTAGTGAACCACCCGCGTCTCGTATGTCGTGTATCGTGATTCGTCTCCCTATGCAGACCGAGGCCTTGCTAGGCCATAACGCGCATTTTGAATTTTTGCAATTGCGGGGAGCAAGCGAGGGGTAAAAAACTCTAGTTACGCAACTTTGCGGAACTGGACGATGTCATTCCATGGACGAATCGCTTGGCTACTATCCGGGCCTCTCGCCTCTCGAGTCTCGGGTTGATTTGAGCGCTGGGTTGCACCATAGCGGAGCTGGGAATATGACTGATGACTGACTGCGATGATGGGAGTTTCCACCCGGGTGAATTCCTGCCACCTGCTGGTGTTTTGGGTAAAGGCGCGTGTGGCCGTCCTGTGGTTCGGGGTGAGGTTAGGATGGCCAAGGTTGAGGTTTGGCGGGCTAGTCGGGGTCTGGGAAGGTCTGGAGAGGCTCGGTGTGGCGGGCCGAATTTCCTCCTGGGGGCCAGCCTCATGGACGGCGGCTGCGAGATCAACCACATCTCGTTCCCCACTGGATATGCGAGTTCATGCATGAGATGTATGGCTTATGCAAAGGACGTTGCGGATCGTGTTTGAGGTCGAAATGCAGTATATTTTTTTTCTATTAATGAAGTAGTAACGAGAGCCGGAATACATCAAACAATCCGAAATACCTTCAATTGGGCAAGCCAGAACTCCCAATTCCAATGCAGTAATCCATGCGCCAGTTCAATGAAGTCGCCTTTATCTAGTGCGTAATAACAAAAATTCAAAGATCTCCTAAAAAAGAACCCTGCGCCGCATTCCATCGTTCACTCGTCAAATGTTCATTCATGATAATTCCATGCCGTCATCCTCGTCTCCATCCACATCGTCAAAGTCCTCGGCCCCAGGGCCTGATGCCACCGTAATGCGAGGCTGTTTATTATCCCTGCTAGATCCATACCCGTCCCCGCCCAAGCCCCCGACTAGTTCGAGTTCGTGACCGGGGACAACCCGCCCTTCCATGTCGACGACCTCACATAGCTCCATCAAGCTCTGCTTGCTAAGGGTTCGGAACCCATCTGTCCTAACGATGCGACCCCAGTTCGCAAGGCAGAACGATGCTGCGCGCCGCTTCAACCACTCCTCATTCGTCCTCCCAGCGCGCTCCCAGATAATCGCAGCGTTATCAATATCCAGTTCCCGACTGAGCCGGTTAACGCACAGCAATCGCAGTTTGGGTAGGTCATATAGGTTGGCCATCACTAGCATCCCTGCGACTTCGATAATGTCTGGGCAGTACTCTGCATGTCCGGCGATACTGTCGGTATACAGGTAATAAAGGAATGCCCGAACGACCGAATACGGTTCAGGTATATGCATCCTTTTCGTATGATACTCTGCCATTTGCGCTGCATAAAGACGCTTAAAGTGTGGCCATCGAGCTTGAAGGATAATTCTGTGCACATGGATGGGTGCTGATGTAGCTGCGTCAGTCGGAAGAAAAGCAGGCTGGGTTTGGGACGACGTTGAGAGAACAGAAGTATTCGAATCTGCGTATTCCTGATCGTCGCTCTCTGCGGTGATGATGAAATCCGTTCCGCTTCCAGTCTCAGGAGGCTGGTCAAATACAGCCACCAAATCCGCGCCCAGTCCGGTGGAGCGAAAAGATTGTTGTCGCTCAGATGCAAGAATACGAGTTTGCTCCGAGGGTTCAGAAGTGAGTTCATTTCCAAGCAGCCCATACTTCTCAAGATCAATGGTAAGAACTTGGTTCAACCGGTTTTCATCACCTGTGCCAGCGCCGTTGGCAACATCGACGTTGGACCCAAGAAGCCACGCTTTTGTGCCATCCTCATTAAGGGTGCAATAATGCCACCGGAATCCAGACTTGAAAAGTTCAGGTCCATCGGCTATACGCTGCCAGCGAAGCGAATCGAGCTCCAAAGATGCCAAGTTGCAGTCCCACGGTCGAACCGTTTCCGAGGGCGTAACAAGATCAAGGAGAACACCGGACGAATACACATGGAAGTGGGTGCCAGAGAGAAGGGTAGGGACATGGGGTCCAGAGTGAAACTTTAGAGATGAGATGGCACCGGGAGCGGTAAGCTTCCGGCGATTCAAACTTCTAACTTGGACACTGGCTGAATTGGCTGCGTAGCTGCCAGGGCGCCCTTGAAGGGCCGGAGGAGGACTAAATTGGGCTTCTGGACTGTGAGTTATCCTGTCCAGCGTTCCTGGGGGTTCGAAGGTACCTTGCGAGGATGAGATCCCAAAAGACGGACTGCCTTTCAAGTCCAGCCACCAGAGATCAGTGCCACGTTCCATGTCTGAACCAAGGCCTCCAAAAACCCAAAGACGACCTCCCCAGACCCATGCGGCGTGGTCGAAACGGGCAACGAAGCTCCAAGAACGGGACCAAGTCCAAGTTTTCAAATCAAGGTAACAGAGGTCGTCAAGGATAAAGTTGGTTTCGCCAGTTATTCCCCCAACCACGAACAGCTTGTCCTCGTAGATAACGGAAGCGTGCCGAGCTCTACCTCGTGGTATAGGACCGCGGATTTCAGGCGATGCCCAAGTAGAAGTCGTGATATCGAGAATTACAACGTCAGAGAGGTATTCGCGGTGCTCGTTTTCTCCGCCAAACACGATCAACTTATCGCCTTGGTAGAGGGATGCGGTATGTCCTAACAAGATGTCCCATTAGCTTCCTAAGTGCAAAAAAGTGGATAGACGGGGAGAACAACCCATCCGAACGCCAGGGATATCGCCATAATTGTCAACTAGATTCCACCTGAGTGTTGTAAGGTCTAATCGGAGGACGTGGTTGTAAACTAAGAATAAGGAATTGTATGCACATGTTAGTAACACTTCAGACCAAAGTTGCGGCTAGAGATATA
Organism: Onygenales sp. PD_10; assembly: GCA_032988465.1. Classification (NCBI taxonomy): domain Eukaryota; kingdom Fungi; phylum Ascomycota; class Eurotiomycetes; order Onygenales; species Onygenales sp. PD_10. The sequence goes on along the minus strand of JANTQH010000008.1, from coordinate 398,588 downwards.
TCGCCCTGACCTTCATCTGTATACTGATCGAAACCTCCAAAAGCATATATCTGATCATTCCCACAGTATGTTACCGAGGCATTTACTAGACATGCGGGGGGGTGTCCAGTAGACTTCTTGATGGTGGGGTGGTAGCCGTCACCACTACCACGGCGACCTTTCGGAGGACTGGTGGGCATGAGATAAGAGTTCTGGTTGGATTCCAGCGTGGACGACGAGAGAGATTGAGCTTGTGTTCTGTTTGGTGTGGACAATGCCGTGTTCCAGGAACCGCCCAGCTGTGAGAAGGGAGTTGACCCGCTTGCAGCTCCGGAAGCTGGGGCTAGATTTTCGTGTGACATCAGGGGCAGAGGGTGGGGAAATATCAACGTCTGAAAGGAGCAAATCGAGGGTCACGAAAGCTGCGACACTGCCATAAGCCGGTACAATCCCGCCCTCACAAGGCGATGAATGGACGAGAGCAGAAAACGAGGCTGGAGTCGACGTCGTTGTCGCTGTGATGGATGATGCTGTCGCCATCGGAGAAAAGATGACCAGGCACCTTTCCCGAAAGAGAAGGCTTGGCGCGGAAAAGTCTAAACTGGCGCTAGCCCGAACCAGCGTGCTTATGTCAGAACTGTGTCAGCCGTGGTTGCCGTGCCAACGAATCGACACTAAAAAATGTAAATATTTATTCCCTCCTCCCCCCTTTGCCTTGACTTCTCCTCCTCTTCTCTCTCTATCTTCACCTTTCCTCTCTGCCTCTCTCTATCCGATTACCTCTGTATCCTCTACTCCTCCTCTGTCCGTTCTACGTTCCATACTTTATCTTCGTTGAGCATAGCTATCCAGTCTATTAGATCATCCTATACTTCGGACTAGATCGCCCCCCCCGATTGTGCATACGCTTCTCCCAAAGACCACGGTTTTTCCAATATCCGGATATCGCAGCAATACCACCGACAGCATTACTAACGACACTTGATCTCAGGATCCATTCAGTTGAGAATCTTGGGATAATCACTGATAGGCCGGGACCGACAACAAGACTTCCACGACTAGTCTCGTTTGAAAAATCGACCAGATACTAAGCAGAAGACCCGATATATACGCCGTCTTCCCCCGACAAGACTTTGATCGAAACATTAGGCTGTCCATTCGATCATCTAATTTTTTTGTTTCAACCACACTTTGCACATTGACACACAATGGCAACTGCTTCCGTATCAACACCTTTGAAGAGCCATCATGGCCTCTTCTCCGCCAAAACCGCTGGTGGACGCATGCCCCTGACTCCTTCACCCCGTGCTAGAACTACTAGCTTGGCTACGAATGTGTCGACCAACTCCTCCCCTTTCACCCCTCCAAGACAGTCTTCGGATTCCAGCCGGGTGCCTTCTCAGTCGGTATATGGCGGTAATCTTTCTTCACACTTCGCCAGGTCTGTTTCAAGAACGGTATCACGAGGAAACCACCGAGATTCACCCAAGTCCAACATTGCCAAAACTAGAAAGTCTCCCCGCCACCTCGAGCTGGGTGTCTCCGACTGGACTCTGACTGGTACCGGCCCCGCCGCTGGTCAAACTCCTACCAAGAAGAAGGAGACGGGTCTGCGATCAAGAACCGCCAAGACTACCATTCGTCTTCCCCACAACACCGGGGACCGCTTCATCCCTAGCCGCACTGCTAGCGAGGGGCTGGCTACTGCAGGAACCGCCAAGCCAGAGGAGAATCAGAGACCAAAGACTAGCGAGGGCTCCACCGTCCTTGCTAATGCCGCTAGCGCCTTTAACATCGGGGGTCGAACCAGCGACGACGACATCACCAGTGCGCTAGAGAACCTTGGTCTTGATGACAACGACAACACCACGTCTTACTCCCGGCCCGCACCAGATGCCGTTGCATATGAATCGTCGCTGGCGAACGCCTGTGATATTTCGTTAAACACTCGTATCCTCTCCTTCAAGCCACCTGCTCCAGAATCCTCCAAGCCAATTGATCTCCGATCTCAGTACAACCGACCCCTAAAGTCCGCCAGCTCCCAATCGGCTCAATTTAGACGGCGAGTCCAGACCGCGCCTGAGCGTGTTTTGGATGCCCCTGGCCTTGTTGACGACTACTACCTCAACCTCCTGGACTGGAGCTCGGGTAACCAGGTCGCCATTGGTCTGGAGCGTAGCGTGTACGTCTGGTCGGCCGAGTCTGGCTCTGTCAACTGCCTCTTCGAAACCTCGGCAGATACCTATGTCAGCAGTGTCAAATGGAGTGGCGACGGAGCTTACGTTGGTGTTGGCCTCGGATCTGGTGAGGTCCAGATTTGGGATGTCGAAGAGGGAACCAAGCTGCGAAGCATGTACGGCCATGAGACCCGCGTTGGTGTCATGGGATGGTCTAAGCATACCCTGTCCACTGGTGCACGAAGCGGCCTTGTTTTCAACCACGATGTGCGCATTGCCCAACACAAGACCGCTGAGCTTGTCTCCCATACCTCCGAGGTCTGCGGCCTTGAATGGCGATCCGATGGTGCTCAGCTTGCTACTGGCGGAAATGACAACCTTGTTTCCATCTGGGACTCTCGTTCTCTCAGCGCTCCTAAATTCACCAAGACCAACCACCGCGCGGCCGTCAAAGCTCTCAGCTGGTGCCCATGGCAATTGAATCTCCTCGCCACTGGAGGAGGTTCCTACGACCGCCACATCCACTTCTGGAACACCACCACCGGTGCTCGCACCAACAGTATCGACACCGGTTCCCAAGTGACCAGCCTCAGATGGAGCAACCACTACCGCGAGCTTGTAAGCTCCAGCGGCTTCCCCGACAACTCCTTGAGCATCTGGAGCTACCCTTCGCTGGTCCGCAACGTCGAGATCCCAGCTCACGAGACCCGTGTACTCCACAGCTGCCTCAGCCCCGATGGTCAAATGCTGGCCACTGCTGGTAAGTCTTCACTCATATCCTTCCATATTCAGCGTACGCCGACTGACATATTTCTTCTCTAGCTGCCGATGAGAGTCTCAAGTTCTGGAAGGTCTTCGAACGCAAGCCTGGCACCACTGCTGCCGCCGCTAGGGACGGAGCTGTTGGTTCCAAGGGGAGCAAAATGGCCAAGCAAATGACCATTCGGTAATTGGATAGGTTGCATCCGGTTTAGTTCTTGTGGTCTTCTGGAGCGTTCAGCATCATAGGTTCGGCATTGCACAATTTGGCGTTTTCTACCTTTCGGTGACTGGGATCGGTATGAATAGCGTCGTCGCATTCTGAGCGGGTGTTGGTTTTGTGATTGACATGAGCGTTCTTCTCGGTTCTAATTTTTTTTTTGGTTGCGGTTCTCGTTTTTTATTGTTTATTGGTTTCTGTTGCTTTCGTTTGAGATGTGGATATATCAATGGATTATGTACGTCCAATTGCTTATAAAACTCTCGTTTGCGTAATTAGACTTGTAACATTGATGAGGTTGGGACTTTGCTCTGTATCTGAGGCTCTTGTCTGGGAAGTTCGGTTTCTCCCAAGACTACATCAGTGCTCAGTATTGATCGAGGTGCAAAAGAAGTACCCTCCCATCGAAATGCATCAATAGCCCTGATACATCAAAGCAACAACTCTGAAGGGGGTAAATATCAAAGGTTTAAAGTGAAGGTTAGGCAAGACGCAGGCGTTGTTGAGCCGCGGCTGACTAAGCGGCCCAACCACTGATAGATTTCGACTATAAATTGAATCTTCACTTCTTCACCATCAACCCGCCAGCGACCGCCTATCTGAAAAAACCCGCCGTCCCGCGGTCTACAGCGCCCAGTTCGCTCAGATAAAAGCTCCTTAGATACGTACAAGTTCCAAATTCCAAGAAAATATTTACAGTTTACCGCGTTGTGTGGTGTGTTGCGTTGGGGTAATCGGGACGAAGAACAAAGAAGAGCCAGCCCCCCCCGGCTGAGAGAGAGAGAGCTTTTGGGCGTCATCGCAGCTTATTCCATCCTGACTTTTCGACAAGTTGTGAGGACGATACCACCATACGTGTCTTTCCGTCTTCTCCTCCCTGCCCTTTGCCTTTGCCGTCTTCTCTCCCTGCTCTGTATCCTTGTGGCTCCGTTTCTTCCCTCTCGGTTACCCATTACGTGAGGCTCTATCGCAAGCATGTCGAACCAGCAAGTGGTAAGTTGCCCGCAGCTTTCCTCTCCCTTCCTCCAAAAGCGGTCATTCTGCTTGCCTGCCACTCTAGCTCACGATGGTGCCAAAACAGGGCGTTGTGTTCGACCGGGTCATCCAGGAGGTATGCGACTCGTCGCAGGTCGACTTTGAAGAGGGCGGCGTGGACCAGCAGACGCTGGAGGACTTGAGGAAGGTTAGTGTGTTATTTTCCTATACCTGGCCTTGCGTTGGTCGATTATGTGTCGCCTGGCACGGTCGCAACGACGGCCTGGGGCGGTGGTTGATGCCGTCTTGATGGGCGGGCGAAGTCCAGAGTGGCAACCGAGGGCGGGGATGTGTTGGGGAAAGCGGCTGCTTAAAGGCTTTTCCTGCTGCCTGTGACTCATTTTATGCGCGGCCGGGCGTGGTGGCCGCTTTAAGCCCACTGACTAAGCAGCCTCGCCCCAACACCCCATTTGTCCTCTGCCCGCCCCCTTTTTGCACGCGGCATGCTGTTATGCGCTTTTGTTTGCTATTAATTGTTTGCTAATATTGTCTGTTGATGCTAGGGATGGAGGAAGAAGCTGTCGTCGCTTGGGGTTGCTCACTTCCCATGGGATCCTGCTCCCCTCCCTCCTCCTCCACCCCCGCAACCCCAGCAGCATCCCCCCCAGCAGCACCAGCCCGCCCCTATTCCAGCCCCCCCTGTCACCGTCCCCTCGAATGCCCCCCGAACGTCGCCTCCCCCGCAGCATCACCCACAGCAGCATCAGCAGCATCACCAACTCCACCAGCCACTGCCTTCGCAGATTCCTGTCTCCGCTGCTGACTCGTCCAGCGCTGATGTCCGTATCAAACAAGAGCCTGGCTATCAGCCTTCTGGTCTTCCCCCAGTAAACTCCCTAAACCTTGCACAACGGCGTGCGGCCGATGCCTTGCATCAGCGGTATGGAGCTGCAGCTGCAAACCAAGTGCACCAGCTACAGGCCCAGTCGCAAGCAGCCGCACTCTCTCTTCCAGGCCAAAAACTTCCAGGCGGCGTTCAGATACCAGGCCCCATGCCCCATGATCCAAAGGCGGCCACGCAACCACCCCAGCAATATCACAATCCTACGCAGCCCCAGCACAGACCTATGAACAATTCTCAGACAGACGGTGCTAGCGATTCGTTACAGGAATGGAAGGCTGAGGTTGCCCGCAGAAGGGAGGCGGCGGAGAAGAACCAGGGCGGTGACGGGCATCTCCTCAGGTTGTATGTAGAATCGAGGGGATTACAGCTTGAAGCTGGCGGCCTTTTAGCGCCGTTGAACGAACAGCCAAGCTTCGCCAAGGGCGTCAAGCGCAAGGCTTATCTGCTGAGCGAATCGGCGACTGCTGATGGGTTGGTTCCTGCTGCTGCCGCTCCTGGTTCCTCGAAACCGGAAGTATCCGCTCCCGCTCCTTATGACGGAGTAGATGACTACAACGGAAACTCGAAAGAAGAGGACGAGGACGCGATCAACTCCGACCTAGATGACCCAGAGGATCTGCTCGACGATTCCAATGACGGAGACGATGCGGTTGGCCAGGTGATGTTGTGCACTTATGATAAGGTCCAGCGCGTCAAGAGCAAGTGGAAGTGTACGCTAAAGGATGGGATCCTTACGTCAGGCGGCAAAGAGTGAGTTATCTAACTTGTTCCTTTTGAGCTGTGTGTTTATGTGCTAATTTCATCACGTTCAGATACGTCTTCCATAAGGGCCAAGGAGAGTTTGAATGGTATTAGACTTACATACTGTGACTGCTTGGTTGCAAAACCCTCGACTCATTTATCTTTTTTTTTCTTTTTCTTTTTTGCTGGTTATACCCAAGAGCCTTTTTCAATCTAACCATCCATACCATACCCCTTCAATTCCGAACCCCGTTACCGATGCAGATCAGCCACACCAACCATCAAGCAACGACTTTCATCTCCATCTATGTCCTCCAGCATATACCGTTGACGTTGTATCTTCACCCATCATCCTATTTCCTCCCCCCTTAAAGCCGTACCTAGAGTTATCTTTTTTTTTTTTTTTTTTTCATTTTCAGGAAACAAAAATCAAAACCCATAGCTTTTTTTCTTTTCTTTTCTTTCCCCTCATTAATTACCCTTTTTTTGCCTCTGTATCCAGGATTGATTCTTTCCCATTACCCCTTTTTCATCTCGTGCGCTCTGCTTTTTACGCATCCTGGATTTTAAACCTGTTTTCCTTTTTCCTTTCTCGTTATGTACGCCACACCCACCCATCCATTAGATTGAAATCCACACTAATTCTTTCCGCATCATGACACCTGGTTGCTGATTTTCATGTTGATGATGGCTATCCATCTTTCACAATATGCTCTTTCCCTCTCCACCTTCTCCTCGTTATTTCTTGTTTATGCCATTTTGCCTCTTCCCCCCATCCCGCCCCTCCCTTGATGTCTTTTATCCCCGCCGTGGAGAATACCAGCAAAGTTAACAAAGCGATATAAGACGTCTATGGATGACGGACAGATGGGTATGGGGCATTTTCATTTTCCTCCCGTTCCTCCACCTTGCACAATTGAATTGAATGGAATGGAATTGAATACAGTGAACTGCAGTGGAAAAGGGGAAGATGGTTACATTTTACATTTTACATTTTACATTTTGTTTTTCTTCTTCTTTATTGCTTTGTTTCTTTTTTTTTTCATGTGTAGTTTATAATAAGTAGTTTACATAGTCAAGCATGGATAAAAAAAAAAGAGAGAGAACATGACATAAGTTTTTCCCACTTTATTTTCATGCTAGAAAGGATCACAAACTCTGGCTGGTTAGTGGTTTTATTTAATTAGGAGAATGGATGGATGAGAGAGAGATATGTATATACTATAAAGCTAATAAGTTAGACAGGGAGATAATTTGCCTAATAAAGGTGATAAAACTACAAGGAAGATTCCATGCCGATAGATATATAACGCAGAGATGAGAAATTGAGATTGAGAGATGAAATAAATATAGCTAAATAAATAGAATCATATGGGCAGGCAGGCAGGCAGGCAGGCAGGCAGGCAGGTATAATAAAAACCAAGTATATAAAAAACCGGCTCGACTCACTACATACATAGTATAATACCAGTTTTTAAAAACAAATCAGCTAGATAAATTTGGATATGATGATGATATAAAACATTCAAGACTTTTTTTTCCTTCAGTTGGCTGTGTATAAAAAAGCAAGAAAGGAAGACAAGATAACATTAACATGAAAAAAAAAAAAAAAAAACTGGACAGGTAAGGTGAGGTAAGTAACTCATTCTTCTATACTGACTGACTGCGCAAGGATGAGGGAATATAAAGTGGGGAAAAAAGGAGTAAATAAGAAAAAAAGTCACAGTAAGGAAACAAGATTGGGCAAAAAAAAAAAAATACAGGCAGAAATGAAAAAGAAAGGGGAGGGGAAATAATGATAATGAATAATGAACAAATGAAATGAAATGAAATGAATTTAAATGAAAAAAAAAAAAAAAAGCTTAGGAAAATGCAAAAGTCTATACGCTTGTGCTGGGGAAATCATGAAAGAGGAATTTTTTTTAAAAAAAACCAGAAATGGACAAGGAGAAAAAAGACGGAATTGCCCACTCAACGTAAATAAGGCAACGAGGAAAAACAAAAGGCCACAGCGCCGATAAAGGCGGACGGGACGGGACAAAGAAAACATAACTAGAGGAGAGAAAAAAGGGAAGAAAAAAACCTAAAACCCCGAAGCCGTTTGTCTTCCCATGGATGATATGATTGATGCCTTTGTCCCACCGCCAGCCATCCGGAAATATCATTAAAAGAGATAAAGTATGTATATGAATTTGTATGAAAGGCGAAGGAAGAGAGTGAAGAGGCCGTGGAAAACGTGGTGATTAGGTAGGCGGCGTAAAATGCAGGAAAAGCCCGCATGGTGGGGGGGGGGGGGGGGGGGGGGGGGGGAGGGGGGGGGTGCCCGATGCTGGATGGGTAACCAATGAAGAGAGGATATCTCTCGATTTACCCAATGCAGGCATCATCAAACCAAAATAATATGTGGCTCGAGATTAGTAAGGAGGTATATATGGCGATGTTTTTTTTGTTCGGTCTCGGAAACGGAAAAGGAAAAGGGAGGCGAGAGAGGGATAGATACTCCCAAACGTAGGACTATAGTCCTTCCTCGCCAATACCCGGAAGGCCAGCTCCGGCAACGTTGATATTCTGCCCCTGCATGACACCGCCAACGCCAAGATTGCGACCAGCGGCGAGTTGAAGTTCCGGGTTGCAGGGCGGTGAGTGCGATCTGTGATATTTGAGACCGTTGAGGTTCTTGTATCGTTTGCCGCAGACTTCGCAGCGGAATGGCTTTTCCTTTTCCATCCCGAGCGTTCCTGGGTACGGCGTGCACGTTTCCGGATTGACGATTGAGAATGTGCCATCGGCGTTGTCGTGGAGCTGTTGGTTGTTGTGACCATGCTAGAAGAGGGAAACGGGAGTGAGTAAATGGGACGAAATAGTTTGTAGGATGGTGGGATAAGTTACTTACCGACTTGTGGTATTTTAGGCCGTTCTGATTCTTATACGCTTTCTCACATCCAATGACAGGACATCTGAATGGTTTCGGCTCTTCGTTCGGCATCATTCCAAGCGTCGTATCTGGGACGCCCGCACGCAGTTGCTGTTCTCGAATCCGTTGTGCGATCTGGCTATTGGGGCCATACTGTTGTCCTCCTAGTCTGTTAAGCATATTTTGTTGTGGATTGAAGCCGCCTGTTGGGCTGAATAACCGCTTGGCAGGCTCATCGATGCACAAGTTCAACATATCATTGTTTCCTCCAAACCCAGGGAACTGCGACTGCCCTCCCATAAGCGCGTTGCCCTGCATCGACATGTCGCCGAAATCTCCAAGAATTGAGTCATCAATTTCGGCAGGGGTGCCTGGTGTAGAGGAATCTGGGGTACTCCGGAACTGGGAATTTTGTTGTTGCTGCAGCTGGTGCGTGACAAGGGTAGGGGTATTGACCGAGGATACGGTGGGGTTGTTCTGAAGTGGGCGGCCAGGCGTAACAGGCGTGCCTGGTTGGGAACTTCGTAACCCTTGGTGGCCTTGGAGCATGCTTAAATTAAGTGGCGTTAGCCGTCCTTGGGTTTGTTGGTTGAATCGGGCTTGCATGGGGCCTCGCGGTTGAGAATCCTGATAGTCGTTATCCTGCAAGGGGTCATCCATTTCCATGTCGTCAACTGTATCGATATCGGGGAGATCAGTTTGCGATCCAAAACCACCACGCTGCGACTGATTATGTTGAGGAGCAGGCGAGGAAATAAGACTTTGCGATTGCTGATTTTGGCTGGGTCTTGGTGATGATATGCCTCGATTCTGGTTACCTCCCGAATTTGATTGTTGATTTTGCTGTGCATTATTCCGTATGCCTCCAGGAACACCAGATCTGTTGTCACTAATAGACATCTGTCTTTGTCCCTGTTGAGGGGGTTGTGGCGATTTTTGTGCATGAGCCTCTTCGTAATGCTGCAGCAAGTCGTGGAGGGAGGGGAGCGTGACGCCACAACATGAGAAATCACGCATAAAGTTGGCTTCAAGTTTCGGGAGGTAAGATGAGGAATGATATGAAGGCGACTGAAGAGTAAACGGGGATGTTCCCGTCATGATGATGCTAAACAGTGTCCTGTTAGCATTCTGATTCCACATTTCAATGCAGGAGCAATAAACAAAGGGAAAAAAAATAATTTTGTAGATCATCAAAAACGCAAGGCAAGGCCGGATAAATGGGAATAAACACATACTCATCTCGGATCCAACTGCCTACAGACACACCGCCCCAGCTCATGCCTCCAACCAAGCTGCCCGCCAGACTCTCGCGGCGCTGCTTGTCGCGGTTGGAGCCAGCCACCGTGATAGGTTTTGTGCCGTTCCCCCACTGCGACATGTTTGTACCAATCGAGTCCTTCCGAACAACGTTGTTCTTGTAGGCGAGGGAGTTGGCGTTGGTAGGGTTCGCGACGCCCCCAGCCCTATCTGCGGTGGAAGCGCGTTGCAGGGCTGAAGTCAAATTCGAGGCTTGCTGGCCCGGTGGGGAGACCGAGGTGTTGCCCCGGGCGGCAATATTGATGGGCGAAGTCGGGCCCTCCATGTTGATATTGGAGTCAGGAGGCGAGGACGGGAACAAGGGGAAGGAAGAGTCGTCAAGATCGGGGTCCAAGCCAGAGGAGTCGGGATAGAGGCGGGCAGCGGAGGAGTCGGACGGCTTGCGATGCCAGGAGAAATACAAGTCACGGTTCCGCTCAGCGGTGCGGGACTTGGACAGGGAAAAGCCAAGAGGCGTGCCGATAGGGGTGGTTTCACGGGTGGAGGAGCGGTCGTGGTCGCTCGAGGGCGGAGAAAACTGAAGCGGCGGAGGAGTTTCTGCTGAGAACTGGGGCATTAGGCGGACGGAGGAGTGTGGATGAAGCGAATTGCCCAGCGCGTTGGGCCAGCAGTCCGGTGGGTTGGGCGGTGGTCAACGGGGGCAACCGAGAGGCGGTTCGGTAACCTTGGGCGAGGTGGAGCGGCCACAGAACAGGCTGTAGTAGGGAGTGGTGAAGAGGAAGCCGGAGAGACGGGACAGAGCACAGTGGCAGAGAGAGACGAGACGGCGATAGAGATGCCAGACACTGCTCACAGCATCAACAGGGTCAACGAGAGTCAACAAGAGTCGAGAGACGAGACGAGGTTGAGGTTGCTGCGGCGCTGGGCGAAGGGGGCTGACTAAGGCCGCCTGGGGGTGCGCCGAGCCTGCGCCGAGCGGGAGAAGGGAGACGAATTACGGGAATAATTATAATATTGGGTGGGATATTGTAGATGGTTATTACAGGCAGATAGATATCCTCCAAGGCCAGTCTGACAGTGAGTCGTGTGGCGGTGTCTCGAATACCTGAAGCCATAGCCTTCTCCTCTACAGAGTTATGATGTATAATGTAGCCTCCCGAGTCCCTCTCCTCCGCTCTCGCCGGCCTTTGTCATTCAACTGCATCCATCCGTTCCGCCTATGCTATCAACACATCATATTCGACCCCTGTAGCCCGTAGACTCCCCCGACATACCAGCACTATCTCATTCGTCCATTCTGGCCCCCTCGGAGTGATCCATCCCCAAACTCAACGAACTATACTTTGCCTGCTAACAAGGCGGTCAAGGGAAAAGCAAGGAGCAGCGGCATGTGGCAACCCAGAGGAAAATCAAGGTTGAGACCTGTATGCCCAGGTGTCCATCCATGCTGGCTGGCTATGCGAAATGAATGCGAGATCCTTTGTTTGCCGCCACTCGCACGGCCTGTTGCTGGTGCCGGGCGGCGGGCAGAAAGCGAACCAGGGACTCTGAGAGCCAGAGGGCCTCGCCAGCGCTGAAGCTGGTTCGCTGCTGTACACTTTTCCGTCCCATGGTCACCCATTGTTCTGGAAAAGACGAGGCTGGTATGGAGCTGAGCCCTTGCGATTTCGCCGGCAGTTCGGCGAATAAGTTAGTGGAACTCTGGCGGGCGTGAAGAGTCGACTTGTGTTTCGTATAGATCGTTTCTAACCCGTTTGAAGTCGGCGGGTTGACTTTTGAATGCTACTTCATCCTTCAATGGTGTGTCCTCGGCGAACCGGCCGCTGTCTGTCCCTTGGAAGAGCCGCTTTACTACTGTCAGGATGTAGCTGGTAAATAGATGTATGGTGTTTATAAATTATGATTAATTATGACGCCGGACTTAGTTAACTATCGAACTGATAAGCAGCAGTGGACAGGGATCTCCGGATTTCGTCATAGTTGGGGGATCGGGCCTTGCCATCGTCGCACAGACAGCCTGTCAGTTAAAATAAATATCCAGGGATGATTGAAGGCAGTTAATCCTCGTCTTGTTCTGTCCTTGAGCACTGTGAGTCTTGACCCAGTATTTAATTTGACAAGGAGGGAGCCAACTAGCTAAGTTCGTTATTTAGATAAATTTTACGAGTGGGGGATCGTTGATCATTCCATGTCATCGCCCTGCGAAAAATCCCCGCTCTCACACACGTGGAATTCCGATTTCCCGATGCTGGTTTGTCCATGATAACTTTTGTAACCAGCTAGTTCATCGAGAATGGAGAATGGTATCCACCGACAGCAGCCACGCGAAACGGGCTGTCAATCAACCGAGGAGAGTTATGTCAATATATAAAATAAAAGTTATAATTAATTCTCCGACAAAACATACCCGGTCCCGACTCGACAATGTGATGATTTTGTTGGAGAATAAAATAAAATATTACTGTCGAATGCCTGGACCGGGCCGGGCTGGCTGGACTCTCGAATGTTTGACTCTCATTCATGTTCCGGAAACGGGATGGGAGTGGAGTTGGGATAATCAATTGGCCTCTTCAACTCGATGTAGTGTGTGTGTGTGGGCTTGTTTTTATTATTAGATTCGGTGGCATGGTTTGTTGTTTGGTTCTGGTTCTGGGAGTATGGAGAGGATATGCAGTTGGAAGAATATGGATAGGGGGTTCATGAGTTACTCAGGGGGGTGGTAGTAGTTTGCGAATACAATGTCCTCGATCCCATTTAGATATACTTGATGGCCAGGGAAGTTAATTATGGTATTGGATAGAACCACTATTCTATGCTGCTGTCTGGTGTATGTACATACATACATCTACGGAGTACGTCTATTCCATTGTAATCGCATTCTGATAGCATCTTCTCAAGCAGACAATAGTGGTCAAGGTACCTATGTATGTGATCTTCAGAGTCATTGCCAGCAAAACACTCCCGCCATTCAAGCAGTCCACACCACCCATGAACAACCGATTTACAAAATAAAACACGACAAGTCCATGCTGTCCACCTGTATCCAACTCCTGAGCCGCGAATTTACGATAGCTCCCCGGCCGTACCGAACCTTACCAAACCTTACCAAACCATACCGAACCTACATGCGCCGAATACCGAATTTCGGCAGCCGGCCGATGCCTCGGTACACCTCCCGAACAGGCGCTTACTAGCCGTATCCAACCCGCCGCTCTGGTTGGTCCGGAGTTAAAGAAGGAAAAAACTCGAACTTGCCCTAGAGGAACAGCATTGGAGAACCAAACCATGACAGTGACACCCCTCCAACACACCGCGGGGTAAACAGGCGCCCAAACGCTTCATCCGCAGTCTCCCTCCTCGTCAGCCAAGGAAGAATAAGCGGGCAGTCAATGATGGATCCCGCCTCTGCAGAGACTACCAATGCGGTGTCCGCCAGCGGCCAGGCGGAGACGGCGGCCGCGGACACCAAAGTATCCCCCAACGGAAATCCTTCTCTCGCACGCACAGACGTGTTCGAGGAGTCGCCTGCGAAGAGGATCAAGTTGGACGGGCCGTCCGCTTCTGATCCTCCAGCAGTGGCGAAGGATAAAGTTGAGAGAAGGAAGGGTGTTGCGCCCATCAAGAGGGAGTGAGTCTTGGCTGTGATTGCCTCTCCATAAAGGATTCAACTGACAGATGATGTTTTTTTTTTGTGATAGGTACCTTATTGATCCCTCCCAAGGCAACAAAACCCCCGCCACCGCCGTTCCCGACGACGACCAGGCTGAAGCCGCCCGCTATCAGGAAAACGCAGGAGGTGATGCCGGCAATGGCAAGAAAGGAAAACGCCGCGAGAAGAAAGGTGGGCAGAATGTCGGGCGCAGGTTTGGAAACTCTCGCGATGAAAAGCAGCTCTGTCAGTCCGTCGCCCACTTGCCCGAGTTCTCGCCAAATACCTGCTCCTTTGGCAGCTCGTGCAAGTTTGAGCATGATATCCGCAAGTATCTGAAGGAGTATAAACGCGCGGATCTGGATACCTTTGGCGGTGTGTGTCCCGTGTGGGCGGCCAAGGGGAAGTGTTCGGCAGGCTGGAAGTGTCGGTTTGTCGGGTCGCATATGATCGAGAGGGAGACGGAGGATGGGAGGAAGGAGTTGGTGCTTGTTGAGGATGAGTCCAAGGACACGGCGGGTGTGAAGGGGATTGGCGTGGATGGGGCGGTTAATGTTGTTTCCACGGCGGATAAATTGGCGCTGGCGAAGAAGAAATTTCAGACTGTTAAGGCTGATGCGTTTACCGCGTGGATTGATAAGGTGTCGAAGGAGGTTGAGAAGAATATCCATGGAAGGACATATGGGGAGGAGACTTCGGGTGAACAGCCTAACGGGCAAGAGGCGTCTGATAAGAAAGAGGAGGCGGAGGAGAATAGAGCACGATACACTGACCCCCCTTTCCTCCCTTCGGAGAAGAGACGGGTGTACTTTGGCGCGGAAACTCCCGTTCTAGCTCCGCTTACGACACAGGGAAATTTACCTTTCCGGAGACTCTGCGTTGATCTAGGCGCCCAACTCACTTACTCCGAAATGGCCATGAGCATGAATCTGGCACAGGGCTCCAAGTCCGAGTGGGCGCTCATGAAAGCCCATGAGTCTGAGACGTTGCCACCATCAGTCAACCCAAATCAGACTATTGTCAAGGACTACGATAATTCTCGCGATCTGAAGTTTGGTGCGCAGATTACAGGGAACAAACCATGGATAGCCCTAAAGGCCACCGAGGCTCTCACCGCGCTGTGTCCTCATCTCCGTGTCATCGACATGAACTGCGGCTGCCCGATCGATCTTGTATTCAGAGAAGGCTCCGGCTCCGCCCTCCTCGACCACGCCTCCAAACTAGAAAAGATGCTACGGGGCATGAACACAGTCTCCGGCGAAATCCCCATAACCGCTAAAATCCGCATGGGCACGCGCGATTCGACCCCGACCGCCCAAAAACTAATCGACCGCCTTATTCTCGGCGGCCTGGAGTCTCACGAGATCGGCCAGGGACCTCCTGGAGTTGCCGCTATCACCCTGCACGGCCGCAGCAGACAGCAGCGCTACTCGCGCCAGGCAGATTGGTCATATATCGCCGAATGCGCCGCGCTGGTTAAGCGTCTCAATGAGAAGCAAGCTGCGGTAACTGACACCGCCCAAGAGCCTGACGCCCGCTTCCAACCAGCCTCTGGCAAGGTCTTCTTCCTCGGTAACGGCGACTGCTACTCGCATGAAGACTACTTCAACCACATCCGCGACGCGGGCGTCGACACGGTCATGATTGCGCGGGGCGCGCTCATGAAGCCGTGGCTCTTCGAGGAAATTGAGAAGGGCCAGTATCTCGACAAGTCTGCCACGGAGCGGCTGGCCATGGTTGAGAAGTTTGTGAAGTATGGGCTAGAAGCGTGGGGGTCGGATGAGTATGGGATTGGCAATACCAGACGGTTTTTGCTGGAGTATTTGAGCTTTACGCATCGGTATATTCCCGTGGGACTGTTGGAGTATCTGCCGCCGAGTATTCAGGATCGGCCGCCGGCGTGGAAGGGACGGAATGAGCTGGAGACGCTGCTGGGGAGTGATAATTATAAGGATTGGATTAAGATTTCGTAAGTGCCTACCTACCATAACTACCTGCGTGCGTTGCAGGAAGGACGGATATGCTGACGATGCTTTTCTACAGGGAAATGTTCTTGGGGCCAGCTCATAAGGACTTCCATTTCGAGCCGAAGCACAAGTCGAATAGCTATGAGATTGTGGCTGAGGGGTGAAGTGGGCTGAGGCTTGGATAGGACAGATATATCATGGCCATTTGTTTCTCTTTGCAATTGAGCAAGCCTTAATCACATACTGCCCATAGAGGATAAAATAGAATATTCCCCAGGGATCTATAACTGCACTAGTTTAATTAATCGTCTTCTGAACACGTTTCCTTATCCATCCAGTCAAACCCCCGTGTATATTTCCATCCCTCTAGCCGTACTCTGTAGTAAACTCGTCTGCCTGGCCTGGCAAGTCGTTAATCGGCCAAAAATAATTGGATAGGGCACGCCAAGTCACATGCACGCGGCTCCTTGACCTCGGGACCTCCAGGCCTCGATGACGTCTGTTTCCCCTTCGCCTTGTTTTGGCAAGCTAGTCCAACCAACGAAAGAAAATCAACCTCCGAACTTCAACTTCAAGCCACCTCAACCTCAACCTCTCCTCTCCCAGGACAAACCAACCAACTAGGCTTGGGTTATATAAAGACGGCGACCGTGCCCACACACTCCCCGTTTCTCTTGCTTTTGCTGTTTTTATTTTGCCCTTCTGGTAAGGACCCTCCTTTCTGGTTGTTTGTTTTGGTTGGTTCAACCCTGGTTGGCCTTTTTTGTTATGGGGTTTGAAGCTAATGAATGATCTCTTTCTCCTGGGGAAAACGCAGAAGATTAGGTAGCCTAGCTATTACACATTATACATACATACGGACAATTCAAGCTGTGTGTTGTTGATTGACGAAGTCGCGAAGATGACGCTTTATTACAGTCTCGTACGTTAGCTCCTATACCCCCGTTAATGTGTATGTCGATTCTGTCTTGGAGAGCCGTCACTAGCAAAAGCTGCGGCGACGACGACGAAGGGTGATAGACACGATTTTCCGAACACTATCATCAAGACATGCCATTGCCCAAAACCGCTAACGTCATCACCATTCGTGAAAAAACCCATACAGGTCTTCCTCCTCCTAGTGGTGGAGATGGCCATTTTCGTCGGCCTGATCATCCCACTCCCCTTCACCGTCAAGCGGAAGCTGTTCACTTTCATCTCCGAGAGCCCCATCGTGGCGAAGCTGCAGTATGGCATGAAGGTTCGTTTTATCTCCGTTGACTCTCCCCCTAGAAAGGAAAGAGGAGATAAAAAGTCGAATGAAAGTGGGGGTTCCCGAGGGGAAAAAAACTGACGACTGGCTGGTAATGTAGATTACCTTCATCTTCATCCTCATCCTGTTTATCGATAGCGTAAACCGCGTCTACCGCGTTCAGATCGAGCTGTCTGGTTATTCCAAGGAAATGGGCGGTGCTGGGTAAGTTCTATTGCCAACCCTTCCCATATACAACCACCCAACATCCCTCCCCCTCCCGCAAACTTTTACTTTGCCATAAACGGAGCCCATGACTAACCAAACCCCCCCTTCCCCAAGCCGCAGAGCCGCCGCCCTCGGCTCCGAGCGCATGGAAGTGCAAGCCCGCAAATTCTACTCCCAACGCAACATGTACCTCTGCGGCTTCACGCTCTTCCTCTCCCTTATCCTCAACCGCACCTACACCATGATCCTCGAGGTGCTGCGGCTCGAAGACAAAGTCAAGCAGTACGAGGGCGACAAGCGCGCGGGCGGCGGGAAGGAGGCTGTGAAGTTGGCTGAGGCTGGTGGTGCGGGGGAGATTGGCGCGTTGAAGAAGGAGCTGGCGGCCCGTGAGAGGGATATTGTTGCGCTGAAGAAGCAGTGTGAGGGGCTGCAGAGGGAGTATGGACGGTTGGGAGATGAGGTTGTTGCGAAGGGGGGGGTGAAGGATGAGACGCCGAAGAAGGATCGGTAGGGGGATTTGTTCTTTCGTGTGGCGGAGGCTGCTGGTGGTGTTGGGTTGGGGGTGGGTGGGTTATGTGGTTTCCCTGGTCTAAGTTGGTTTGGAGATGGGTGTATTTCGGTTACGAAGGGGGAAGAATACTAGGGAACCCAATTGTGATATCATATTATGTATGGGTGGAGAGAAAAGGGGTAGGGGACAGACGGATTGATTCAGGAGATGTTTGGCTGGGTTGATGGTTGTTTCTTAATCAAGTGAAATCTTGTGATATCTATATTTTTCCTTTTTCATTTTTTTAAGCAGGTTACATACTCTTGAGGATATGGGATATCATTTTCTATTCTGCTTCTTTTTGGACAATTGATCGTATTAAGGAGGCTGGGTATGAAATGTGGCTGGCTCGGGTGAACGATATCAATATCTTCCACATACATAAGATGTGGGATAAGAATAAGAAACCAAAAGAACGGCCTCACTAAACAAGCTGAGAGATATTAACACATGTGAGTGTGAGAGAGAGAGCTCCTAAAAAAAAGCTATACATAATAATAGTTAACAAAAACACAAAAAGAAGAACACCTCGCTTTGATCTAAACTACATAAAAAAAAACCAAATTACATCACATTATTCCAGCATTTCCACACCACACACACACACACACACCTCAACTCAAATTGAATTGAATTCAATGCCCAACCCCCCCAGCAACCCAAGCGTTAAAGTCTGGATCATCACGTTGCGGAAATAGCCCTCTATCTCTATCTTCCCCTCCCCTCCTCTGCTCTCCAGCAGCAGGTTGAGCACCACCACCGCCACCACCAGCAGCAGCAGCAGCAGCAGGCTGCGCAGCCGCATTCCCGTGGACACGCTGCAAGGCACGCTGTTGTCGGAAATACACCAGTATCACCAGAGTAGCAGCCAATCCGATTATAATCAGGCTTTCTGCGACGCCGTCGTCCATTTCGAAATCGTACTCGTCGTAGTAATTGTTACCTTCGGGGTCGCGTCTGCCGCCGGTCTCTTGGCGGGTAGTATCGGGGTCGTCTGCTGAAAGGTCGCTGTCTGGGGCGTCCGGGTCGGATTGTGGTTTTAGCTTGTGTTGGTGGTAGGGTTCCTCGTCGTCGTCCTCGTCGTAGGTTACGAAGGCGGTTATCCATTCTTTGAAGGAGCGAGGGGCTTTGGAGTCTGGCAGACCGTTAGTCGCGTGGGGGGGTGGGGAGAAAGGGTTAGGATTGGTTGTGTAAACGCACCTGGTTCAGATCGGATCGGGTTCACTTTGCCATTTGTGATTCGGTTCCAGAAACTCCTTATCCGCAACTTGATCAGGCTTAGCTTGACGGGGAGGTAAGCTTCGTAATTTGTATCAAGGGCGAGATCGTAGAATCGTTTCGCCATGTGAAAGTCCTGCTCTGTCGCGTAGCCGTTTTCGTGCATCCAGCCTAGGTTCCAAAATGCCTGAGCGCTGTGATAACCCTCCGATGCCGAATGGTAACAAGTAAAGGCCTTGTCGAGGTCCCGTTCTGTGCCGTAACCATAGAAATAGTAATCGCCCATCTTCACGAGAGAGTCAATGTTGGATTGTCTGGCGGAGCGCGTCCAATATATCAGAGCCAGAGCTGCATTTCGAAGGAAAGATGGTTGTTGCTTCTGCGACCCTGGTAGTAATGAGTTGAGCGGGAGGACGGAACGCTGGTCGTCTAGCAAATATGCTACGTTCGCCTGGGCGTTCTCGTACCCTTGTTCCGCCGCCATCATCGCAGCAACCAGGGCAGTTTCCGTGTCCCCATTCTCATACGCTTCGTTAGCTTCGTGGAAAGATGAATGTATGATTTCAGCCTTTTCAGCCACCATTTTGTAATAAGCTGTTGCCATGCCGCAGTGGCGGAATCTTCCGAGACCCTGCTCAGCCATCTCCGCCAGATAATAAAATGCTTCGATCCAGCCATATCGAGCAGCCAGCTCAAAGTATTTGGTTGCCGTGGCCACATCGCCCTGGTCGAGGAATAGGGCACCCAGCCTAGTTTCAGAAGCTGGAAAGTCTTGTTCAGAGGCAGCTTTGAAATAGGATGCAGCTTTCATCGCGTCCTGGGGAACGCCATAGCCATGCAAATACATCAAACCCATGTTGTGTTGACACATTGGGTCTCCTAGAGCTCTTCCGCGCTGGAACCATGTTAACGCCTTCTCGAAGTTTTGTTCAGTACCCTCTCCGCGCAGGAACATAAGCCCTATATGAGCGGCGGCTTTTGCGGCGGTCTTTTCAATTCCTGCAGGATGGTTCGAGTTGATTTTGCCGTCCTTAGTCCAGAATTTCTTCGCCACCAGGCCGAAATATCTCATGGCCTTCCTCACATTTCTTTTTAGGTTCCTCGACCCCTCGTAATACATTCTTCCTAGGCTGAAAGTTGCCTTTATATCGCCCTTTTTCGCTAAGAGATCAAGATATTCCAAAACATCCTCGAGACTTGCGTCGGAACTTGAGTGGTGGCTCTCTTTAGCATTGGGCCCGGAGCTTGAGGCACTTGCACCTTCGCCATACACACCACCTTCGTCGTCAGCCCAGCGATATGATTCTTTTACAAGCAGTTGACCTCCAGGCGGGCCAGATCGGTAGTACGCCATTGCCTGGTCAGCTACTTGTTTGTAATAAAATGCCGCCTGGTCGCAATCGTGCGGCGTTCCGATACCCAGATACCGTCGAAATGCCACGGTCATCTGAGATCTAATATTTCCTCCCATTGCCGCAAATGTGTGGTACAACAAGGCCTGGCCCTGGTGCCGCTCGACAGCCCCTCCTATCCCAGTCGCATACATAAACCCGAGCATGTATTGTGCCGTACTATTGCCTTCCAACGTCGCAAGCTCTTGATATAATTCGAATGCCCGGCGATAATTCCGCGGATGCGTGAAATTGCCGTAGAAGTTCATCTCCGCCAGCAGGAATATGGCATCTGAATTCTCCTGTTCAGCTGCATCTTGAAGCAGCGATACCGCCTCCTTGAGTTCGGGACTCAGCTTGATAGTTTCGCTCTCGATTCGCGTGGGGCTGTCTATAGGCGGGCCGTTCATAAATAGAAAATAAAACACCTCCCTCGCATAGTGTCTCGTGTATCCAAGGAAGCCTGAGGGCCGGTCAAATTTCTTGGCTGGTACTTTGATGTTGCGGAGAATGTTCAGCGCCGCATCGACGGCCGGTTGACCTAAAGAGACGAAGAAGGAGCGTCAGTACTGTATTGATCGGCTCATAAACATGAAGCTCACCGTCAGCATCCCTATCCCGCCAATCTCCTGTGTCGCTTAATCCAAAGCCGGGGGGAATGTCGGTTTGTGATGTGGAAGGGTTCGTGCTAATATCCGTGGCCGTTCTAGAATCTTCGTGCGCGGCTCCAGCGAGTGCAACAATCGCCTGTAGTAATACTAGGGAGAGCTATCAGCCTTCAAATTCCGTTTGCGATAAGCAATGCGTGATGGGGATCTAGAGGGGGGACCAACACAGAGCTATTGGCAGCGAATGCCACCTCCAGGGCCGGTTCATCATGGCTGTGGTAACGAAGCAAAATATTTATGATCGTGAATCATTGCGCCTCATATCACAACAGAAAGAAAGCCCTCTGCGCAGGACAGAATGCATCGTGTTGTTGGTTGCGGAGAGCTCAGATGTATTTCTGGCCACATTGTCCACGGAGCGATGATTCGCCGAGGCGCCAAGCCCGCTGACTTCATCCCCTCGTCCCGCAAATCTGACATCCTTCTCCGCAAAACGTTGAGTCTACGCAGTGCCCAGCTGCATCTTCAAATACTTTGATACTCTAGGCCTGAGGCATTGTTCTATTCTTTGGTCATCTACTTCCCCTCCAGCTGGAATTTCGAAACACAATAGCACCTAGCATATCCCGGTCCGAGTCCTTACTTTCCAGCAGCCCCTCCGCCCGATGTCCGCCAGCATTACAAATCGACAGCCCATTATCATACATATGCTGCATAGCTACAGGGCATATCGCCTGGCATGGGCCAAAACAGTTGGGTAGATGTCCTTTACCGCATTTGTTCCCATCCAGCAATCCAAATGGCCCCGTCCAGGAAACTCCACCCGGTCATAGTCCCCGCCGCCAAACAACCTCCGTAACTTTGAATACGACGCCTCAGTCGAGAGAGGGGAAAAGACGACGTTTTCTGCACCCGAGAAAAACAAAATTGGAATGCCTCTGAGACGGTTGAGATTGATATCCGTGACGAGGGATTCGCCTTCGTTGTTCATTACATAACCTCTCCGCGTCATTTCTACTAAGTGGGAGAGCGTCCTTGTAGATATTCCACCAAGGAATGTCGAGAGATTGGCGTGGGTCTCTTCATTGAGATTGTGGTGGCACCAGAGCCTAAGAGAACATCATTAACACGTGGAAACAACTTCTACCCACGACATGGACTGGGATACAGTAGTTACCTTCCATATATCAGCGAACCGCGATGACAGACAACCGAGTTACATATTTCTTTTCTGCTTCCCACTGGATAGAGACGCAAAACCTGATTGAGCATCTGCTGCAACACGCTGTCGGTTTTATACGAACTGCACGGGTACCACGATCCAAGCAATCTGTCATACATTTCAATCAGCGGCAAACGAGCTTTCAGTCGATTAATCTTCCCTGCAATTGGGTCAAGGAACACCTGTGATACAGTAATGCCAGCAATCCAGCTTGCAGGTATTGTGCCATCCAGTAGTCCCATGGAGAATGCCAAAGCTCCCACACAATGCGCGACGACATAGATGGGTTCGTTTAATTCTTGCAACGCCCGAACTTTGGCTAACGCCGCATGCACATCGAGACGAGCATCGAATGCAGTGAACCCTCTATGGGCTACTGGCGTGATACCGAATCGCGGAGTGAGAGTGTATACCCGAAATCCCAGTCTGGTAAAGAACTCGGCTGCGTTTGTCTCTAGGGTAGGCATAGCAAATATATCATCCGTTACTGAAGCGCCGCAGACCATCAGGATCGGTGTTCCCTCAGGAACATTCTCACTGCTGTCATCCTTCGCTGCCACTGGGTCCCATACATTTAGGGTTGTTGACACACCGTCTAACGCGATAAGCTCGATTGTCTGCGAAGGTGGCGTCTTTTCGTATCGGAATCTCTTTGGCGTGGGCTGCGGCCACTGGAGATGTCTGAAGGGTGAGAGGAAAGGACGGCCTAGCTGCTTGGAGAAGTACTTCAAAAACTTGATCAAGGCGCCTGTTTTTGACGTCTGGTCTTGGCCAGCTCCAATCAGGGTCCTGAGTTCAGACACAAATTTGCTTGGCTCCAGGTTCAGAATTCCACGGCTTATTACGACATTGTCTGCACGCCTAGTAAGAGTTGCATAAAGAGTTGAGGCGGCCTTCCACACTCTCCGAGGCGATAAAGTCACTGAAGGGTCTATTATCTTCTCCCCATAGAAATGGATGCGGTCGCCCTCAGAGGATATCATGTCAAAGTCGTATATGATGTTCGTCGTGTCTGGGGTACGAGGGTCAGTTTGAAATAGGCGGAAATCCCCACGCAAAATCAGGAAGGGGCTTCCTGGCAGTGATCCACAGGCGAACGATCCCGTCAACATCGCATGGTGCTTATCGGATGATGTCACTAGATTTCATTAGTCAACCAAAGAATTGCATTCAAGCCGAACAAGCACATACAGGAATCAATATCCCATGACCGGACGCTGACGAAGAGACGTGCTGAGGAACACGACCCGTTGGCAGCCTTTGCGGCAGTTACATGGTCGCAAATATCATCTCCTATATACATATACCCGGTCATGATTTCAGAGAATTCGATCTCTCTCGTTGTTAAAGCATGAGCCCCCTTGATGAGAGAGACTGCATGATGGTACTTGTCATCGAGAATGGGTAGCGATTTCGATGCCGGACCGAAAAGATCTAAGATTCCTACTCACAATTAGACGTCTTTCTTTTTGGGTCCGACTAGGAAAATTTACCGTTTTTAGTGTCATAGTCAATCACAATTCCGTGCTTGTGTGCAACGGCTTCAACGGACCTCTCTGCTAAAGCAGTGATGGTAGCCAGCGGATTTACCCCCAGCGAACTAGGAACAAGAGCACCATCCACAACGACAATACCATTGTGGATATCACGGCCATTCCCTGAAAGTAACTCCCCAAATTCCGATGTCGCTCCTTGTTCTCCAGTTCCATCTCGACTCATATTAGCGCCTCCCATTGGATGGACTGTAACCTGGATTACTACTATTAGCCGATCCTAGGGCTAAACGATTAAACCTCAGGGGGGCAAACCTGTTGCTTTCCTAACGCAGCAAAAAACG
The DNA here is from genome assembly GCA_032988465.1 of Onygenales sp. PD_10. Taxonomy (NCBI): domain Eukaryota; kingdom Fungi; phylum Ascomycota; class Eurotiomycetes; order Onygenales; species Onygenales sp. PD_10. The sequence goes on along the minus strand of JANTQH010000008.1, from coordinate 374,761 downwards.
GGTTGTTGATAAAAGTGCCACCAATGTCGTCGGTCATTTTCGCCAACATATCGTTGAGTGATTTGACACGTTCACTCTGCCCAACCCCTCGAAACTGGAGGACCGGCTTGTCGTCTGCTAACGATAGTAGCGCTTGGCTACTATCATGGCTCATCACCAGATATACCTGGGTGTTCTGCATGCTTCCACCTCGAGTGTATGGGCCAAGAATGGCAGACTTACCAGCAGCTAGAACTTTCTGGATTTTATTCAGCATGCTGCGATTGCCCGGGTATACCTTTCCTGGTGTCATCATCAGTTGCCAATGCAGCCCTCGGACCAATGCTTCTGGCACTGCCCCGTCCTCAATGATAAAGCCCTCAAGAGGGTTTGGTTGATCTCTGCAATCGATCACTCCAGTGACAGTAGGACCGACTGGATTTTTGGGGTTTCCCTTCGCTCGACCCATTGCATTTACTTCGAAATCGGTATTATACCTAGATAACGTGAGCCTCAAAACCCCGGTCCAAATATTAGATTCTTGCAGGTCCCTACCCGAAGGCCAAAATATCTCCGTTGCCGCTCATGTGTGTTCCAACCCGATCACTCATCTTCAGGCCCTGATTCTTACTTCTTAATAAAATCTCTGTCGTCCCTAATGCGCCAGCCCCCAGGAAGACAAACTTCTTCGCATGGACCCACATGAGATCGTGGTGGAATTCATCTTTAAATTTGGCCCTCCCGCCTCCATGCCAAGCAAAAAACACAAGATACCCTTCTTGTGTTGGATGCTTCTTGACATAGCGAACTTCGCATCCACAAAACCTGCCAAGGGTCACACGTCAGCACTGTTTCCCAATGCCCAAATCAAACTGTTTAAACTGTCCAGAATGTGCCTACATCTCTGCTCCCCAGTTCCACGCATCCGCCAGATAGTTCACCAGAGTACTAGACTTGCTCCCATCGTTGATTCCCGTCGCATCCATTCCGCTCAGCGTGCTTGCATTCATATCCACGCCTGTATTGTTGACGCCATTCTCAAATCGCGTGGTTTGTGGAACTTGGTAGAATTTACGGTTCCCCCCAATGGACTCGGCCTGTTTTTTGAGAACGCTCAACTTGTGGAGATCAGGGGAGCTTTTCGGATATGGTTCCGGCTGCAACATATCTCGGGCGCGATCGTAGTCTCATGGATTGTCAGTACCCAAGGCCGACAATGTTAGGGAATTGTACAACTTACATATCCGCAAACTCTCCTCTTCGCGCATCGATTCAGGCCATTCTCTTGTATTCAGAATTCCCTGGTCCGCTTCCAGAAAAACATTGGCATTGATTAAGCTTGTGCCTCCCAGTCCTTAGCGCCGCATCGCTCGTTAGTACCTAAACCTTATTTTCATCTTGACATTCCTCACCGTTTGCCATGAAGGCGTTCTGTCCCTGCCCTAGAACAAGATGATATAGCCCCTGACTATCTCCAACATTCGTGTATCGGCCTTTCATATCGAAAGCTGAAAAGGCTCCGCTGATGTGGAATTCCGGCGCAGCTTCAGCAGCTGTGGTAGGATATTCTCCAGCTAAAAGGAAGCACGCCGTTTAATTTCTTGTTAACAATTCTGGCTAGGGAAACATACGCCACTTCTCTCTCCCCAACTCCAACAAACAAACCGACTGGCCGCCCCGCGCCATGCGACTTGCAGCAACTCCGCCACCATATCCAGAACCAACAACCACAACGTCGTACGCGGGCCGAAGGAGCTCCACTGGCCTCGATATCCTAGGAAATCCCCTTGACGTTCCGGGAAAGAAGTATGAATCGTCTTTGATATCGAATGACGTGGTGTCGCTCGGGTTCGGTGAATTGAGTGGTAAGTTCTCATCCTCCTTCTCCTCTTCATTGGAGACCTTGGTAGGATAGGGCGAGGAGCGGCCACCTAGAAAAATGCGCCTTTGCCAGAAATTCTGGCTCTCTGAAGAGGCGCCCATATTTTGCACTTATCTTGCAACTTGATAAATTCGGAAAAAGAAGTAAAACGTCCAATTGGTTGACGAATGGAGACCAATCCAACATGTCATTGAACGATGACGCGACGAACTTGCTCACCCTCCTTATAACTCCAAGCTCTTTGCAATAGATAACAGCTTCAGCGCAATAAAATAGCGAGGCATAGGGGGCCAAAAGCGATCGAGATGCGCCACGCCATGGCCGCATAATTTCGGACCCAAGTCCTAAGACCGCCCTAGAAACAATGGCCTGGGATTGATATTCCGGCCTCACGACATGGAGGCAACCAGCCATAATTTCCCCACATGTAGTTATAGGACCCATAATTGTGAGGCTGATGATGGGTCAAACATGCTTGATATCAACATTCCCACCCCCTAACAGGCTAACACTCTCCATATCTCCTCTGGTGATGCGTCCGCCGCCTCCCTTGTCCATGTTCAATGTTTTAAGCGCCACGGCTTGTTGCCTGTTATGAGGCCTGGTGATTGGAAGCTTGGTTTTCTTGTGGGGAGTACTGGGTTCATGGGTGGCGCCGGCCTCGTATATGCACGCCCGAAATTTTTTGCCAAAAAAGGTATGTTGGTTCCTTGTAGCTTTTTTAAGTGAAACTACTGGTCTCAGCCTTGCACCGCACTGGACGGAATATCGGCCCCCAGCTGAAATGGGATATCTCCTCCCAGGCTGGGGAGAACAAGCAAGAATAATGCGCGTCCTAGTTTATTAACTGGAGACGCCATCCCGTTGGGACCAGCATTAACAGATCTCCTAGCGCATACACAAACTATTTTGAACATCGCCCGGACCTCGCGTAAAAAGCGCTCGAAAATCAGTCCATCAACACCATCAACCCCACTTTGGATGAACCCGAATGGGGGCGGGACGGGACGGAGATCCACGTCGGCATCCCTAATTTGAAATTGAAAAGCTCTGACAGAAGCTTGTGCACACGCCGATCCAGAACAACCATAAGATAAAAGAGGACAAAGTCAATGGGCCGCAACTCAATTTTATAGAAGCCGGAATATTGGTGCATGGCTGGTCCGGCTTCGGGCCGATATTGCCATTGGGGTCGCTTCTGCCCAGGCATGTCAACCTCGGATTTCCTCTCCTCCTTCACCACTGTCGAGCATCAAATGGATTAGCCATGAGCCACCCCAGTGCTGCTGATCCATGATGTGGAAAACCACTTCGATGCACAAGCCCGCTTTTAAGGTTCAATTAGTAGCTAACTTCTTTGTTGCCTCGCACAGAATTTAAACATCTAATTAGCTCTTGGGAGCTCTCCAATATGGCTTGCATATAATAAGTTGAGATGATACGCATACATCGGATTGCCTCTCTAGGAGAGTCTGGCTTTGTGGAGGGAGAAGATTGGTTGATGGATCAGCAAAACAATTCCTTATCCTAGCCAGCTCTGGCCTAGCATAGTGCTGCTATATGACCTTGGCTTGGGTTCACTCTAGGGTAGGATTTGATATTGTATCATGAGATAATGGATTCAGTTCTAATCAAGAGCTTCATTCTGCTAGAAAAAGGAAAACTAGACTATCTTTAAGGGATAAATAAACAAACTGCTCTACTAGGTAGGCTAATGTGGAAGTTATAGTGTTAGACAGTAGATTCAGATAAAGTAGCAAGATAAAATGATAAGAATACTAAACTTTAGTTCTCTTATCCCTCTAATAGGAAGTCTGCATCTTATGAATAAAAAATAACTAAGGATAAGAAATAAAATAGATAAGAGAAGAACATAGAACAACATCATCCTGATAGTTCAGAGCATTGGGCTTCATGGGTGGATAATAATAATATCTAGCAAATAAGTAAAAGACAGACAAGAAAATACATAAGTAACATTAAAGAATAGTAAATAGAATTAGAGAGAGATACATCTAAGTAGCAGCAGGTAAATCAGCAGGATAAGCTAGTAACAGTAGATATAGGCTTTGTAAATAGGGTAGTTAGCTCATTCTCCCTTATACTTAGAAAGAATATAGAGCTTATAAATTCTCTATTTATAATCATCATTCTTCTCATTTTCCTTATTAGTATATTACTTTTTGATTGGGGAGGATGGGTCATCTCTAGAAGATATATTATAATGTTGCTTGATAGTTTGAGAAACTTAATGAATACTAATATGAGGTTTTTTGTTGATTTCCTCTAGGCATTCTAGAACCTTTAATACTTGATAGTAGGCATACTCATCATTCATTGTGTAGGCTAGCTGGGCTGGCAGGGCTAGGTCAGGATTTTCATGAGTAAAGAAAGATAGTATGAGGAAAGAGTTAACTTGATTTCTTAACTCTGAGTATTAACCTTATTCTTCTAAGTGATGCTCTACTTGTTGAATATATGCAGCTAGTTGATGAAATATATTCTATGTAACTCTATTAATAGTATGAAAGATAAGGTTTATAGTAGTTTTCTTAATAATCTAATGATCTAATCTCAGTGTTTTATACAGTACTTATATTACATTTATAACTACTATAGCTTATATAATCTTAATGATTACTCTATAGTATTACTGATGCTCTGCCAGGTTTTAAAGCCATTTAGACTGTGAATGGAGTGGCATTTTATAGGTTGATACTAGATGATTTCACTAAGAGTTATAGCTAGGCTTTATAAGGACTGATAGGAGGTGACTGAAGATTTTAAGGTATGATAGGTAGATTAAGTAGTAAGAGAAAAGGAAGAGAGAGAGACTTATAAAAGATTAATTAGAGGTTAATTGTGTTGTTTATTAATATTATATGTTGATATAGCTGTAAGTAAAGCTGCTACTAGGATGGAATAAAATGAGACAGAAAACTATCTCTATATATTTATCTTATAGATATTAATCTCATCCTGTCTCATACCAAAATGTGTGCTCTCATGTCTCATCCTATAATTAAATTAAAATCTCATATCTTGTCTCATTGTATGAATGGTTCTCCCATGTCTCATCCTATCTTATCCCATAAATAGATGGAATGAGATAGGATGGAAAGGGAAATCCCAGGTACAATAATAAACTATATACAGTTAGAAATCATCATGAAAAATTTCATATGAATTGTTATCATTTCTTATTATATTTTTTCTACTATATTAATTTTCCACTCATTATAGTATTAAGTTAATACTCACTCCATATCATCATATTATCTCTACTATATATCTACTCCTCAGTATCTAGAGCTACTATAGGCTCTTGAGCCACTCTTCATGCTTCTCAACTACACACTTCTCAGGCTTGTCAACTATAGGCTCTGAAACCCCACACTTTCTGACTCTATATAGCACATCTCTCTCTATTACAGGCTTCATAACCTCATACTTCTTTAATACAGACTCCTTAACTATAGACTTCACCATACAACCTTCCTCCTTATTTTTCAGAATCAAGACTAGATCTATCAGATCAAGCTTTATATCTCTATCTCTATCTTTCTTACTTATAGTATTCTCTTCCTTCTCACTATCAACTCAGTCCTCATCATCTAATATATCTACATCAAAGTCATCTAACCTACACCCCATCACCCACATCTTCATGTTATAGCCTTTAATCTTTACTCCTTACTTCTTATTTTCTCTCACAGCTACCTTCAGCTTTGCATCTCTAAAGTATGAATAGCTCACTCCTCTTAAAATCAACAGAACAAGCTGTATATCATCAACTTAAAAGGTCTTCTTCTAGTAATAAGCTAGGTAGAGATTCACACCTGAAGTACTATTAGTATCATATTATTAATAGACTATTATATTATCTCATTACCTACATTCAAAGAGCATCACCAGTATCTCCTCACTAATGAGGCACAGATAATTAATGGTCTCAGCCTAGATATAGTACCTATCACCCAGATTTTTCCTACCTATTTTGAGTAAATTCTGAATTATCTTCCTCACAAGCTAATTAAATGACTCTATTTCTAAAACCAGATGCACACTTATCTGCTAAAATATAATCTCCTTCTTTTCAATTAATCTAGTTGTTAGCAAATCATTAATATTATTCTAAATAATATCTTACCTGATAGACTAGCTAGTAGTTGTAGCTCAAGCTTAATATTAGTATAGTTTCTGGCTCTGCACCCATTATTTACTTTAAGCTATGCCTTTTAATTATTAGCTTACTCCTTATAATCCTTATAATACTTCTTCATTGTGAAGGCCTCATTATGTTTCTTGCAGATCCCAGGGGAGCACTTGCAGTTGATCAGATAGTAGCTGAAAATAAACCCACATATTAGTCCATACATTAGTTTCTAGGGGAAGAAGGCTGGAGACACATACCTAGATATACTGCTAGATAGAGGTGGTTGGAATGGAGGGGGAGTTAGAGATAGAGATTTTAAAGACTATAAAAGAGAAGAGAAGAGGAGAGAAAAATGAGGAGAAAAAGAGAAGAGAAAGAGAAGTAAATATAACACATTACTAATTATAATCAAAATAATTTCCATTTTAGATGTTATTAGGGGGAATAATTTAAACCTATTACCTAGATCTATTACTATATAAATATATTCTATAATTACTCTCATTAATCCTAGTATATCATCATTCTAACATTCATTACATCATACAAGAGATATTAACATTTAGAGTCATTATAGAACATATGATGTCTAGCTCTCAATCACTAATAAAGAAGTACTTATAATACCTCAAGACTAAGTACATCAGGAAGATCAGGCACATAAAGACTGGCAATGAGATCATTATGGAGAAAGCTCAAGAAGCTAATCATAAGGCACATTTTGATGCAGTAAAGTGTCTGCAGAGATCAGTTAAATAGTAACAAGCTTTTATAATAGTTCTAACAGTAAAGATGCTAATACTAAGTACAGGGAAATAATATTACTAGCTGATTAATCTGCCATGAAGAAGGTAGAGACTGAGCACATTACCTAGAAGTATTTTAATTAAGGAAAGTCTTTAAAATATCATCAGGCCTAAATTATAAAGAAGCATGCACTTAAGGAGAAGGCAGAGAAAGAGGAGATTATACAGCAACTACATGCATTATAATCTGAGATTAATTTTAAAAAGAGAAGAGTTAGTTACTTCAACTTGCAATCATAATTATTAATTAATACTAACTGTTAATAGATTAATATCCTTCTTCCCTTTAATGATAAAATCATCAATATGATTCTCTAATATTTCTGTGCTCAGGCACAGATGTTATTAGCCTCCTATGATGTAAAGATTCTCAAGCATGAAAAAGCAATGCTTATAGCTGCTGATACTAGTGAGGAAGCAGCTGCAAAGAAATTAGATGAGTTCTGAGAGACTTTAAATAAAGAAAATAGGAGGTTATTGGAAGTAATTTCTTGACCAGAAGAGGTGTCAGAGGGTGATTTTAAGGTGGAGAGAGAGGTATCAAGCAATGAGAGTAAGGAGTTAGAGTGGGAGGATTATTCAGAGTAGGGTGATGTAGAGTTTTTATATGAAATAGAAGCTTATAGAGTCTATTCAGTAGGAATTAGTATTAAATAGAGAAAGTTTGATATAGAATAAAGTTTATTTACATTCTAAGAATTTCAGTAATAGGATTCAGTAACAGACCTCTCATGGATTTTCACTAATAGTATTATAGCTATAATCTTCATTAATTGGTTAATATTCTAAATCATTGAGAAGTGCAAAAGCTATGTCTGTATGATTTAATATCCTCATACTGGGATAGCATCTTCTCAGTTTGAAGAGAATTATAATTATTAACTTATAATATTTTTTCTATTAGCTACAAAAGCATTGCTAATTTATTAACTGAATATTAGATTAGATTTTCAGTAGTATAGATATTTTTAGTAATACCTGTATTTCTCAGCTGTCTTCCTTTCCACCTTCCCATTATTAATATGCATGGTGTACACATAGTCTGCCACTAAATCTATATATATTTCCCTGGGCACATAGCCATACTATGTGTGATGCATGCATAGTTGACAATTAATTATATATATATTTTTCTTCATAGATATATAGTTGTGCTGCATCTATCACTCCTGGCATGGATAGTATATGTATAGTTGGTAATTAATTATATATATATTTTTCTCTGCAGGTATATAGCTGTGCTGTGTCTACCACTCCTGGCATGAGTGATGCATGCATAGTTGATAACCAATTATATATATATTTTTCCCTGCAGGCATATAGTTGTGCCACACCTATGATTTCTGACATGGGTGATGTGCATATAGTTGGTAATCAAATATATATATATTTTCTTTACAGGCACATAATGTCATTATATCTATCATATTAATATATATATTTCATACCTCCTTCCTCCTCCTCCTACTCAGCTATGATCCATTGCCAGAGCTTTCATTAAACTTGAAAAAAGATACAATGAATTTACTGTATAATAGTCTTAATATAAGCTACCTTCTGAGATCTTCTCCATAAAATGCATTAAATGCATTTTTACCATACATTACTCATCAAGTTATTATCATGAGAGGATCATTATACTATTCTGTTACTCATAAGGAAATATCATCTCTACACATAAAGAAGTATCCTCTACAGACAATTTAACCTACACTCTGTGACATGAAACACATAATTCCAGTTTGTCTATCATATAGCCCTACATATAATTATATCACACATGCAACTTTTCATCTATTTTTAAAGATATAATCCCCTCCAGTTTATGTATGACACTCTGTCCATTTTTTACACAAAAAAATTTAGTTGATGCATAATGATTAGGTAACTTTATTTAATAATTAAAATGCATGAAATCTATCTTAAAGATACAAAATAAAGTTATATATTCTACTTGTACTCTCCTATACATTTCTGCATATACACATGATTGATGATATTATACACATATTTATTCCTCATATTAAGATTACCTTCTATTCTAAATAATTGTGTGTAGGGGCTTTTGATCTGCATCAATCCCTTGGATTTAAACACAGCAAATTACCCAGCTAAAGCATATAATGCTTTAATTAATAATTACCAGGAAATACACCATCTATCAGTATATTAGCTAAAGGAGATTAGGGGAATTATCATATAGAGCAGCAGAACACTAATGAAATAAATTTGATACATAAAGTCTAAATAAATATTAAAGAAAGTTGGTTAGAAATAGAGGAGATGCTCAGTTCATCTGAAGATGGATACTACAAGCTATTTTTAAAGATAGTATGATTAAGTAGAATTCTATAAAGTCTGTTATCTCAGATCATTATATTTACTTAATTACTCTTTTTTACATTAATACATGTAATATCATCATATTCTCCTACTCAAACTTCTAAAAGAATATACTAGCATAGAAAGAGTTGCAGCTAGCTGTAAGTTATTAAAGAATAATCATCTTAATAAAGCTACTTTATATTCTACTGAAAGATAGATAAATAGTCAGCCATGAATTTAAAAGTCATCTCATACATTTATTATATATATTACAGCTTAATTTGATCATCAGACTTACCACAACTATAAAAATATCTTATATAGTCACTATCAGATCAGGATGATTCTGCAGCTGTCTTTATATGAAATTTCCTCATGAGCTTTATTAATAAATCACATTATTGATCTATTAATTTACTATGACTATTAACTAGATGGGCCAGCTAGATTCAAACTCTACCTAATTAATTAATAAAATCAAACACATAGTGTTTCAATCTAGTAAAATCTCATTCAGAAAATTAAATAGAATTCAAGTAGGAATTTCTAAGAGAGACACATCTGACTATTAGTATCTCAGAAAACAAGGGAAAAAAATTATAGTAATAAATTTTAGTAATAGTCCTATACCTATTCTTAATATCTACAGTATGATGCTGAAATTCCACTGCCTGATAGCTTCATATTTTCTTAGTATCTTATTTTCAAGATCAGTATATTAAAGGTATTCATTCACATAGGTCTCCTAATTTCCAGATGTGAGGTTATAATGATAATTATCATGTAGTATGTGAGTCTTACCTTCTACTATTCATATAGTGAGTTTATTCTTGATTCTCTGAAAAATTGATCCTCACATCTAGCCTGCATCTCTCTACAAGAAAAAATGTTAGCTGTGTTTTCTCTCACCCTAAAATACTATCTTCTCAAATGCCTTTAATCTCTCAGTATAATGAATTTCAGTACTTCAAGCTCTCCTCTTTATAAGATTAGTATACTAATTTCTCTTCTATAAACTCCAACACCAATTCTGCCCATTCTGATTCCCAAAGGACTTAAGACTGCCACAGTTAAGGTAAGGATCTATATTATATAAAAGCAGAACAATGAGTATCAAATTCAATTTAATTAATAGTAGAAATAGATAGTAACTGTAAATGTGATCTAACATGGTGGCACTTATAAGAACTATCCACAGTGGAGCACAAAGCAGAGCTCTAAATCCTAAAAGTCCTTCAAGCAAGTGGTATTTCAGCAGAATAGTGAATTAGCTTTACTTTATATTCAATGCAAGTAGATCCTTCAACACCCTTAGTATAGTAATATGGAGATCTTAGGAATGAGAAAACATCTTATTAGTAAGAAGTATTAAAATGCTGTCCCTTCAAACAAATAAATAAATATTAAGATAATATTTATAAGTACAATATAAGTTAGTTTATTTAGTAACAGGCTGTGGTAATAATCCTTTCATCTCAGCAAAACCCTGCATGTAAGTAACTGCAAGTAGAGACACTATCATTTAATAAAGAAAACTACTAAATCCTTCTCCTCTATGCTTTTCTATCAATAAACATAACATTTCATGCCATATAGAATCCCAATCTCCAGCAGTTACTAGTATATGGTAATAGTGAAGTTGAGGCCTTCCTCCCAAAATAGACTGCTCTGCAAAAAGAGCTGAATAACTCTTATGAAATAATGACAAAAGACCTGCTTCTAAACTAAATCCCCAATATAAAGATTGCACTGGCCTTAGATGCATGGACAAGCACAAATAGTTTAGCATTTCTCTATGTCAAAGGCTACTATGTCACCTAGAAATGGGAGTATATAGAGACATTGATTGGGTTTGAGCATCTTAGTGATATGCACACTGATGATAATATGATAGGATATGTGATGCAGTGCATATATAATATACAGATTAAAGATGATATTTTTACTCTTACAGCTGATAATATAGTAAATAATAATATATTAGTAGTATCCTTGGAGAAATATCTATATGTAGAGAATGGAGTTTACTGGGATGCTAAGATATATTAACTTTCTTGTGTAGCTCATATTGTGTAGCTGATAGTAAAACAACTAGTCAGAGACCTATAAATTAAGTTAATAAATAATAATGTCTTACAGACATTTCATGAGAATGATATTAATATAAGTAATAGAGAGGAGATCTCATTTAGTTATATACTCTTAAAGATATGTAACAGTCTATAGTAACAGTCTAATAGTATTTCTAATCTCTCAATTATTTGATCAGTTATACTTACTTGCTAATACCCTCTCAAGTTCTCCCTAATAAATCAAAAGCTTTCAGAAGCTCCAGTCAGAGCACATTAAGCTCCAAATGATTTAGAATGTTAAGACCTAGTGGAGCTCAACATATCTTATGTGCATTTATATGCTGTAACTTAGAGATCCAATTCATCACTGAGTGGTAACTCAGGATAACTTCAAGCTCTACTATCTTCAGTTAAGTAATGATGAATGGTAGCTCATTATATATATTATTATCCTGCTTTATTTATTCTAATAGGTTACTAAGGTTCTCTCAGATACAGACACATTACTCATTCATAATGTATTTTCAATCTATAATATACTGTTTAACTATCTTGATAAATAGCTTTCTGAGGTAACCTATGAAATCTCAATCATTTGGAATAGCTTGAAGACTACACTGAAAGCTGCATATAACAAACTGAAGGAGTACTATTCAGATACTAATGCTAATAGTGATATGAGAAAGATTTACTATACTGCTATAGTTCTAAACTCATATTTATAATCATTGGTTTATAATGATAAGAAATGAGAGCTAGAGATAAAAGCCCAATCATTACAGTATATAAAGATATACTATGAAAAATGATATTTATCTCATCAACCTATAACTACTAATAATTAATTATAGGTAGATATTTATCCTCTTTCATTTTCTTGATTTACTTAGTACTAATAACTTCCTAGGCTTATCAATTGTTTTCTACACTACATTAGTAGTCACCTTTAATTATTCATATCAATGAATTTGATCAGTATCTAAACAACAGTCTTAGTCCAGAGGAAAATATCTTATTAGTATGAAAGACAATTAAATCAATATATTTAACTATTGTATTAATGGCCAGAGACATTCTATTAATTCTAATTAGAAGTGTAGAGATTGAACAGCAGTTCAATGTGAGCTATCATATTATCTCATGAAAGCAATCATTATTATTAGGAAAGATAATGCATAAGATCATGCTAGTGAAGCATGCAAATGAAAGGAAGTAACTACAGGTAGAGAAGAAGTAAAATAAGAAAAATATAGTAGAGGATGAGGCTGATGATGATGAAGAGAGTAATAATATAAATATTATAATGAGAAAGAAGAAACTTACATCTAAAGAGAAACAACTAGTAGAGGAGTATTCATTGGGATAGTTCTCACACACAAGTATAATCAGATAAAGAAGGATATAGAAAGAGATACTGGATTTTAAGATGATAATTGATAACTTAGCATTTAGAGGAGGCACCTGAAATATAGTATGCTAGAACTATTACCTTTAGTCATTATATCTCATATTATTTATATACTGTATTAATATGCTATTATAGTCTCTGAGAATTTCATCATGTCAAATCTACAGGTAGAGTTAAAATAAGGAATATAATTTAATTTAGATTTACACTAACACATATCATCCATTATTACCATAATAGTTAATGATGGATGATGCTTTTTTTAAACCTGTACAAAATATAGACCAGGATTCAAACCATGTAGTAGGCTTTATTTTTTTTTTTTTTTTTTCACATGTGATAAGCTATATCATATAATTCAGGTCAGCACTAACAGTATCATCCATTATTAGTATAGTGAGTAATTACTGTACTAATAACTAATAATGCTTTTTTTGTAATCTCATTGAAATGTAGGCCAGGGTTCAAATCATACAGGAAGCTTTTTTTTTTTTTTTTAGTATGTAACTATCAGGAATTTTTTAATGAGATTAAAAATATAATATGTACTGATACAATTAAAATCACATATTATAGCTCAGTAGTCATTGAGGTGAGGTACCTAGCTGATCACAGATTATCTATTTAACTTTCAGTGTGAGATTCTCCACTACTATCATATCAACACCTATGAATAGACTGGCCACTAGGACCATGTTAGGACCAGGATTAAAGTATACCCTTATCATTTTACTTAATATATTAGTCTCTTTTTATGTAAAATCACTTTAATATAGATACTATATCATGTTATAGTATAGATAAATTAGTTTAGAATCATATTATAAAGGAATATTTTACTCATAAATTATATTATATATCTATCTTTTCAGTCCTGGTCCCATTTGGTTCTATTATCTATATATGGGACCAAACAGAACTAGGAATATCACAATATTATCTAATTATAATCACATGTGTTACTAATGGTACCAAGCCAGTAGCAGCCCTGCCACACACTATATAATAATTTCAAATTGGGAGATTTACATCAGTAAGTGTTATCAAATATCATTACTTTTCATTGCCTGAAGGCCCTAGCCCTAACCCTAAACTAAAAAAACTAAAAAACTAAAAACACACAAAAACATTAAAAAACCCTCTTAAACCTTAGGAGTAGTTTGCTCAAAGTACTCTAACTTAATTACATCTATCACCTTCCTCACTAACTATATATTCTTAATTCTGAGAGTTAACCACTTCCCATGCATCATCATTTTAACTCTATCTATATTCATAATATAATCAGTATATATATTTAGTAGACTTAGTAAAGTAATTAACTTACATTCAAAAAGGGTAGTGAGGGCTGTTTCTGCTGCCAACTAGATGATATTAAGAATAGAGTACTGGAAGTAATACTTCCTACCATTAATCTTATGAATCAGATATACTATTATAGCCTTAATAAAAATAAGCTTCTTAGATTTCTGATAGAATTAGACCTCCTGAATCCACTCTATTAATCTGAATGAGCTACTAAGTGTTACTGAAAAATGTGATCATAACTTACTATTCTTATTACAGTAGTAATAGGACTTGAGATTACATTTAACTCAGTAGTTTTTTAAGGTATTAAGGAGCTCAGTATGGTATCAATCCTACTTGACCTCTCACTCAGTAATATGTACCTTATAGACTGCTTTGCAACTAGGCACACTATTTTTCATCACTACTTGACAGGGGAGGGAAGTGTACTTTGATATTTTTGAATTGGGGAAGGGGGTATCAACACATTTAGATAAAGAGCAGAGGAGATAGAGACATGGCTGATTGAGATGATGGAAGAGGAGGAATAAAATAGATAGAGAAAAGAAGAAGAGAAAGAGGAAGAGAAGGAGAAAAAAAAGAAATATTATTAAAATTCTAACTCCAATCAGCTACCCTAGCAACCTGTAATCATCACCTAGGTCTATCCCTGATATAAATTACCTGGTAATGCCATACAAAGAATATTAAATATAGACACATCAAATGTAAATAACCTGCTTTTAGATTAGAGAAATTCCCTCTATCTTTTTGTTTTTCCTTCTTTTCTTCTCTTTCTTTCCTTCTTTTCCTATCATTATCCTATCTCTCCTCTTTTAATATTTCTATCCTACTATTATAATTATTGCTCTCTCCCACTACCACTATTAATTATGTCTTTACCTGCCTCTAAGATCTATATAACTAAGGCCTATGAGCATTACCATCAGCTTGAGGGGCCTAAGAAGAAAGCATTCAAATAGAGTGAGACTAACTGCAAGGCACATCATATCATACTGAAGAAGCTACATAAGGGAAATAAATAGTAATAATCTATGATAATGCTTGTATATAAATTCAGCTAATCTATGCTAGGAATGAGGCTGATGAGACTAGATATAAGGAATTAGAGAAAAAGGTAATAGAGTAGTTGATATAGAAGTATTAGAATTAGGAGCATTCTCAGGAATGATATAAGATGAAGGTAGAGTAAGAGAAGGTTATGAAGAAGGCTGCTAGAAAGAAACACTATCAGAAGTAGGTTGAGGAAATTCTGAAGTGTGAGGCTAAAAAGCTCAAGCAGGTAAGAGTTCTAATTATACTCTTTAATAACACTCTTCTAATCTAATTGAATGAATTAGTAGGTTCACAATGAGAAGGAAATTAAGGACCTCTTTATCTCTCACATATGCATAATGATTCAGAACATTAAAGAGGCTACACTACTTTCTAATCAGGCTAATCTTCTTGCTGCTGAGGTTGATACTGACACAGCTGATCAGAAGATAGCTGATTTTAATACTCAGATTAATCTGGCTTATTATGAGAAGCTACCTCTACTAGAGAAGATACTAGAGGATAAGTTTGAGGTTGTCCTCATCTCTGATAAGAAGGAGGAAAAGAATGAGGAGGAGGAGGAGGAGTAAATTATTAAGAATAAAGAGGTAGAGGAAGAGAGAGAAGAGGAGAATGAGAAGAAGGAGGAGGATGAGAAGAAGAAGGAAGATGAAAAGAAGAAGAAGGAGTTTTTTTAAATTTTTCTCTTTTAGTATAGTAGAGTGAAGATAGAGGGGAGGATAAGATAATATAATTAATTGAATTGAATTTTATTACTCTTATTTTCTAATTAGAATTACTACAATAGAAAACCAGCAGTACTTATTGAAATATATATATATTTCTCAATACTTTTAATAAGATCTCATATATATATATATCAATAGCATCTTATTCTTTTATTATATCAAATAAATCTCTAAGCTTTAAAGGTAATGCTTTTTGGTAATGATATAATGATATTTCTGCTATATTTAATGAGATTAATATTATTCCTATATTAATATCTGGGATTAATTATTTCTATTCTTCTCATTAAAGGAATTTGAGATAGGTAGCCTCCTCATGTGCACTAGCATGATTAGAGTTTTCTTCTCTCAGTCACATAGTAGAATAACTCTAAATTATCATACTTATCTTATTATCATACCACTTCCTCCTCTATTATCTTAAATGGCTGAATCTACCAAACTTCCTGAGATTACTATTAAGAGAAAGAGATATATTATCTATGAAGATGCACATGCCCTACTATTTCAATTCTGATAATTCACCACAAATTACTATATATCCAACCTGATAAAGTAAAAGCTCTGAAAACCTTCCCATTAACAACACTCAGATCAATAGGATTCCTTTCAATAAGTAGCTAAGAAAGAAACTGAACAACTATTTCTTTATTACAAGCATTGTGATGCCATTCAGACTCATCCATCATGAAGTGAATATAGTCCTGGTGGGATTACCTAACACTTCAAGTCAGTTAGATGCAGTTGAAATCAAAAATCAAGGAATGACAATGTCCTAGAAGGACTGATGAGATCTATATTATTCCTCCCCTAGATAACACTTTTAGGTAATACTAATAAGATGATTCCTTTAGAAAATAATGAAGAAATAACTATGACTAGAGTCTATTACTGCAGACCTTCTACCCTGCACACCTAAGGCCTTTTATGAATAAATACTCCATGCCTATATCTCTCTGAACCTTCCACTCCAATTAATTGAAAACACTGAATTCCAAGTCCTACTATAGATACTAAAACCTCCAATGGAAATCCCCCATCAAATAAGTCTGCAAGATAACCTCAATCAACACTATACTAAGAATATGGAAGATCTAGGCCTGGAGCTGAAGCAGCAGAGAAAAATATCCCTAGCTGTAGATACATGAATAAGTATAAATAACCTAGCATTTCTAGGGGTTATCTGCTACTTCATCAATGATCAATGAGAGTATAAGAAGCAACTAATTAATTTTGAGGCCTTAATCTGAAGTCATACTGGGGACTACCTGGTAGAAATTCTGCATAATGTCATTTGAAATGACCACTGGGATATTTCATCAAATCTACTTGCTATTACTACTAATAATGTGAAAAACAATTCAATAATGATATGAAGCTTGGAGGAGAGATTAATTGAATATCAATGAGATAGAGATCAGAGCTATATCCCATGCATTGCTTATGTTATTTAACTGATAGTGTAGGTACTAATCAGTGAACTTCACATTGAGGTAGAACATGATATGATAGTCAGCTCATTTAATGAGAGAAATATCTACATAAATGAGAATATTACATTCTTCTTGACACTTCATAAGATAATGATATTTGATCATACTCTTACTCTATTTGAAGAGAATAAATGCTAATCATAATGTATATTAGATTCACTATATTGTCATTATAATCAGTATCTCACTAAAACAGGAGCAATGATTCTTTAAGACCTAATGTACAATAATCCCTACCTTGACTACACCCCTTAAAATGATACAGGATGTTAAGATCCAATGAAGTTTAATATATGAAATAGCAGTTTAAGTGCTTCAGCTTCAGAATTTAATTAATCACTGAGTAAATGACTCTGGAAGAGAAAAGATTCAATTCTTAAAGCTTTTAGAACTAGAATGAACCTAGTTACAATATATTATTAATTTACTCTATCCCTTCTATATAATAATCAAGGTGGTTTTGTGGACACAGACACCTATATTAGCCTGGGCATGGTAGGTGTATAATTATCTATTTAACTACCTTAATACTCAGTTAGCAAAGAGTTATGATGCTACTGAATGAGATCAAGCTATATATAGAGCTATTAAAATAGTAAAGGCAAAGTTCTCCATTTATTACAGCAAGATAGATCAGTGATTTGCAGATTTCTATATTATTACAGCTATACTGAATTCATCTCTCTAATTAAATGTATATTCTGATGAAGACTGGATAAAGAAAGAGTATCAGATATATATTAATATTATCAAGTCATTCTACAATAAGCACTATTACCAGTATGAACCTCTAGATGTCAAACTCCTTGATGATGTGGATATAATAGATGATAATTTCCAGGTAGATAACACTTTTTAGTAACACTAGATCAGATAAACAGGTATAGTTATATTAATCTCTAGATATACATAGAATCTTAATACATTAATTGCCAGTTAAAAGAAGGCTAGACTAACATCTTGTACAACTAAGTTTGATTGCTACCTTCATGATGGTGTGACCATCATTAAGGATAAGAAAATCCTTGAGGTGTGAGCTATGATCACACATACCTACCCCATAGTTATAAAAATAGCTTGAGATATTCTGGTAATATCCCTAGCTGATGTGGGAATAGAACAGAAATTCAATTTAAGTCATGATATATATTACTATCATTGAGGTTAATTACATGGGGACATAATTAAGAAGATGATGATTATAAAGTATGGTAGGGAGAGGAAGATTACAGATAGTTCCCACAAGAAGATTATAATCAAGGAGAAGGATATACTTACAAGTCAATATTAATAATTTAAGCCTTCTTTACTCATAAGTATTATCAAATATCATTACCTTATTACATAATCATTCTAGGACCAAACTAGTACTGAAATTCTAGTCATACCTGGTCCTATTTCTATCACACTTCCCTTAATCATTTTACATGCTTTATTTCTTAAAAGAGGTCATTTTTCATGCTTCAAACCTACTCATTTAGTCTATTTACTTACATATAATTTATAATTAAGTCATTAAATATGTTCTAAATTCTTGGGGTCATATTTTATTCCACATATAGGACTGAAACCAAACCAAACCAAACTAAACATGCATGAAAATTCATGGTCTCAGTGGCCAGTCTACTCTTAACTGGGAATAATCTGAATTGATTCATTATTGATGTCTTGCTCAGATTAGCTCAGAATGAATGGGTTATATTACTCAGCTCTCTTAGTAAAATTTAATATAATAGACTCTTCAAATCTGAGCATACTTGCTACTCTTCTATCATTCATCAGGAAGGTCATCATCACTGGGTGAATAGATTCCTCTATTAGAGCTTATTTAACTGTTGATTAGTACTTTACTTTTTTCTATTCTATTATCATAAAATCTACTAGCTATATCTTAGATATAAATATCTAGATAAAAGATAAATTTATTCCTCTTACAATATGATCTATCTGATCTATTTACTCTCTAATAAGCTACTAGTAATAAGGTAGATAGAGTTCTACACTTAGATTATCTACTATGATGAGGCTAACCTAGTAGATCATTCTATCTAGATGCATCATTAATTTCTTATTATACTATAATAAGTCATCCCTGTAGTCTGAAATCACCTCACCTCTCTATTTATAGCATAGTAATGCTACTACTTAATAGTATAGATCATTCAATTCATATCTATCTAGATTCATGTTCAGGTTATGGACCAGATGTTAGCTTGGGTAGAATAGGGTGTGTATACAGCTAGTAACACTGTAGGTAAAGTAGATGGATTAGGATGAGTAGAATGGATATAGAAGGGCTAGAATGTAAGAATAAGTAAGCTAGTAATAACTACTACTAATAATAGTAATAGTACTTCAAATGAAAATAAGAAATAGAAGAAAATACAAGATGATAGAGCAGACAGACTACTAAAGGATGAAAAGTAAAGAGATAGAGTATTAGAGATGAGCTAGTAACAACTACTAGAATGAATGCTCACTTGATGTAAGGAAAGTAAGAAAATAATAGAGATAGAATAGGATAAGGAGAATCTATAGATTAGATAGAAGAATGATTTTATAGGAAATTAAGTAGATTAATAGAGCTAATAGTGCTTGATTGTATGAGTAACTAACTAAGTGAGAATAACTAAGTGAAGTCAAGTAAAAAAGAGAGTAAGGTATAAGTATAGAATAAAGTGAACACTAATAAAGTAATCAAGTAAGAATAAGTAAAGTTTTTAGCTATTACTCTCCATTTTCTTTCCTCTTAATTTATCTTATCTCTACTAGTCTCCTCCACTTCATCAGAATACATACTAATTTATTTGCATACTTAAAGAACTCTTTATTATTTTCTTCAGAGTTAAGGTATTCCTACCTAGAAGTATACAGTTTTAGATCATCTAGATAGACTTTAAATGGGAAAAGACATTCATCTATATATCTTATAAGGTAGAATAAGCCCCTTTCAGATGATAGCTAATCATATATAAAAAAATCCCTCTACTATAAACTTAGTTTAATTTAGTTTTTATTTTTAATTAGTATATAGAATTCTGGCTTCAGTTTCCTCTTCACTTTCTCAGAAGATACTTTCTATTTAGTTATCTTTTCTTAGCAAATCTCTGCAACTTGAGCTCTATAAGTTATAAATAGACTGGCCACTGGGACCATGTTAGGATCAAGATTAAAGTATACCCTTATCATTTTACTTAATATATTAGTCCCTTTTTATGTAAAATCACTTTAATATAGATACTATATCATATTATAGTATAGATAAATTAGTTCAGGATCATATTATAAAGGAATATTTTACTCATAAATCATATTATATATCTATCTTTTTAGTCCTGGTCCCATTTGATCCCATTATCTATATATAGGACCAAATAGGACTAGAAATACTACAATATTATCTAATCATAATCATATGTGTTACTAATGGTGCTAAGCCAGTAGCAGCCCTGCCACACACCATACAATAATTTCAAATTGAGAGATTTGCATCAGCAAGTATTACTAAATATCATTATTTTTCATTACCTGAAGGCCTCAGCCCTAACCCTAAACTAAAAAAACTAAAAAACTAAAAACACATAAAAATATTAAAAAACCCTCTTAAACCTTGAGGATAATCTACTCAAAGTACTCTAATCTAATTGCATCTGCCACCTCCCTCACTAACTGTATATTCTCAACCCTGAGAGTTAACTACTTCCCATACACCATCATTTTAACTCTACCTATATTCATAATATAATCAGTATATATATTTAGTAGACTTAGTAGAGTAGTTAACTTACACTTAAAAAGGATGATGAGGGCTGTTTCCACTGCCAACTAAATGACATTAAGGATGGAGCACTGAAAGTAATGCTTTCTATCATTAATCTTATGAATCAGATGTATTATTATAGTCTTGGTGAAAATGAGCTCCCCAGATTTCTGATAGAATTAAACCTCCTAAATCCACTCTATTGATCTGAATGAGCTACTAAGTGTTACTAAAAAGTATAACCATAACTTACTATTCTTATTATGATAGTAGTGGGGCTTGAGATTGTATTTGATCTAGTGGTTTCTCAAGGCATTGAGGAGCTTAGCATGGTATTAATCCCACTTAGCCTCTCACTTAGTAATATATGTCTCATAGGCTGCTTTGTGACTAAGCACACTATTTTTCATCACTACTTAGCAGGGGAGGAGGGTGTACTTTGGCATTTTTAAATCAGAGGAGGGGGTATTGACACATTTAGATAAAGAGCAGGGGAGATAGAGACATGGCTGATTGAAATGATGGAAGAGGAGGAATAAAATAGATAGAGAAAAGAAGAAAAGAGAGGGAAAAAGAAGGGGAAAAAAAAAAATGTTATTGAAATTTCAACTTCAATTAGCTACTTTAGTAACCTGTAACTATCATCTAGGTCTATTCCTGATATAAATTGTCTGGCAATGCCATACAAAGAATATTAAATATAAATGCATTAAATGTAAACAACCTACTTTTAGATTAAAGAAATTCTCTCTATCTTTTTATTTTTCCTCCTCTTCTTCTCTTTCTTTCCTTCTTTTCTTATTATTATCCCATCTCTTCTCTTTTAATATCTCTATTCTACTATCATAATTATTACTCTCTTCTATTACTACTATCAGCCATGTCTTCATCTACCTTCAAGATCCACATGACT
The DNA here is from genome assembly GCA_032988465.1 of Onygenales sp. PD_10. Classification (NCBI taxonomy): domain Eukaryota; kingdom Fungi; phylum Ascomycota; class Eurotiomycetes; order Onygenales; species Onygenales sp. PD_10. The sequence continues at coordinate 352,875 of JANTQH010000008.1, read as the reverse complement.
AAGGCCCATGAGCATTACCATTAGCTTGAGGAGTCTGAGAAGAAAGCATTTAAATAGGGTGAGGCCAACCACAAGGCACACCATGTTACACTGAAGAAGCTGTATGAGGAAAACAAATGATAATAATCTATAGTAATACTTGTATATGAATTTAGCTAATCTGTGCTAGGAATGAGGCTAATAAGGCTGAGCACAAAAAATTAGAGAAGAAAGTAATGAAGTAGCTAATGTAGAAATATTAGGATCAAAAGTACTCTCAAAAATGATATGAGATGAAGGTAGAGTAAGAGGAGGTTATAAAGAAGGCTGCTGAGAAGAAATACTACCAGAAGTAAGTTAAGAGAATTCTGAAGTATAAGGTTAAAAAGCTCAAGCAGATAAGAGTTCTAGTTACACTCTTTAATAATACTCTTCTAATCTAATTGAATGAATTAGTAGATTCACAATGAGAAAGGGATTAAGAACCTCTTTACCTCTCACATGCACATAATGATTCAGAATATTGAAGAGGCTGCATTACTCTCTAGTCAGGTTAATCTTCTTGCTACTGAGGTTAATGCTAATGTAGCTAATCAGAAGATAGCTGATTTTAATGCTCAGATTGATCTGGCCCATCATAAGGAGCTGCCTCTATTAGAGAAGGTATTAGAGGATAAGTTTGAGATTATCCTCACCTCTAATGAGGAGGAGGAAAAGAATGAGGAGGAGAAGAAGAAATGAATTGTTAAGGATGAAGAAGTAAAGAAAGAGGGGGAAGAGAAGAATGAAAAGGAGGAGGAGGATAAGAAGAAGGAGGAGGATGAGGAGAAGAAGGAGGAGTTTTTTTAAATTTTTCTCTTTTAGTATAGTAGAGTGGAGATAGGGGGGAGAATAAGATAATATGATTGATTGAATTGAATTTTATTACCTCTATTTTCTAATTAGAATTACTACAGTAGAAAACCAGCAGTATTCATTAAAATATATATATATTTCTCAATACTTTCAATAAGATCTCATATATATATATATCAATAGCATCTTATTCTTTTATTATATTAAATAAATTTCTAAGCTTCAAAGGTAACACTTTTCAGTAATAATATAATGATATTTCTACTATATTTAATAAGATTAATGTCATTCCTATATTAATATCTGAGATTAATTATTTCTATTCTCCTTATTGAAGGAATTTGAGATAGGCAGCCTCCTCACATGTACTAGTGTGGTTAGGGTTTTCTTCTCTCAGTTACATAGCAGAATAACTCTGAATTATCATACTTATCTTATTATCATACCACTCCCTTCCCTATTATCTTAAATGGCTGAATCTACTGAACTTCCTAAGATTACTATTAAGGGGAAGAGATATATTATCTATGAAGATGCACATACCCTACTATTCTAATCCTAATGATCTACCATAAATTACTATATATTCAACCTGACAAAGTGAAAGCTCTAGAAACCTTCCCATTAATAATACTCAGATTAATGGGATTTCTTTTAATAGATAGCTGAGAAAGAAACTGGACAGCTATTTCTTTATTATAAATATTGTGATGTCATTTAAACTTATCCATCATAGAGTAAATATAGTTCTGGTGGGATTACTCAACACCTCAAGTCAGTTAGATGCAGCTGGAATCAAAAATCAAGGAATAATAATGTCCTAGAAGGACTGATGAGATCTATATTATCCCTTCCCTAGGTAATGCTTTTAGATAATGCTAATAAGATGATTTCTTTAGAAAATAATAAAGAAATAATCACAACTAGAGTCTATTACTACAGACTTTCCACCCTGCATACCTGAGGTCTTTTATGAATAAATACTTCATGCCTGTATCTCCCTGAACCTTCCACTCTGATTGATTGAAAACACTGAATTCTGAGTTCTACTATAGATGCTAAAACCTCCAATGGAAATCCCCTATTAAATAAGTCTGTAAGACAACCTCAATCAACACTATACTAAGGACATGGAAGATCTAGGTCTGGAGCTGAAGCAGCAGAGAAAAATATCCCTAGCTATAGATGCATGGACAAGTATAAATAATCTAGTATTTCTAGGGGTTGTCTGCTACTTCATCAATGATCAATGAGAATATAAGGAGCAATTAATTGATTTTAAGATCTTAATCTGAAGTCATACTGAGGATTACCTGGCAGAAATTCTGCATAATATCATTTAAAATGACCACTGAGATATTTCATCAAATCTACTTACTATTATTACTGATAATGCAAAAAACAATTCAACAATGATATGAAACTTAAAGGAGAGATTAATTGAATATCAATAGGATGGGGATCAGGGCCATATCCCATGCATTACTCATATTATTCAACTGATAGTGCAGGCACTGATCAGTGAACTTTACATTGAGGCAGAATATAACATGATAGTCAGCTCATTTAATGAGAGGGATATCTACATGAATGAGAATGTTACATTCTTCTTAATACTTTGTAAGATAATGATATTTGATTATACTCCTACTCTATTTGAAGAGAATAAATGCTAATTATGATGTATATTAAATTTACTATATTGCCATTATAATTAGTATCTCACTGAAACATGAGCAATAATTCTTCAAGACCTAACATATAATAACCCCTACCTTAACTACATCCCTTAAGATGATATAGGATGTTAAGACCCAATGAAGTTTAACATATAAAATGGCAGTTTAAGTGCTTTAGCTTCAGAATTCAATTGATCACTAGGTGAATGACTCTAGAAGAGAAAAGATTTAATTCTTGAAGCTTTTAGAACTAGAATGAACTTAGTTATAATATGTCATTAATTTACTCTATCCCTTCTATATAATGATCAAGGTGGTTTTGTGGACACAGACACCTATATTAGCCCAGGCATGGTAGGTGTATAATTATCTATTTAATCACCTTGATACTTAGTTGGCAAAGAGTTATGATGCTACTAAATGGAATCAAGCTATATATAGGGCTATTAAGATAGTAAAGGCAAAGCTCTCTATTTATTACAGCAAGATAGATCAGTAATTTGCAGATTTCTATGCTATTGCAGCTGTACTGAATTCATCTCTTTAATTAAATGCATACTCTGATGAAGACTAGATAAAGAAAGAGTGTTAGATATACATTAATATTATCAAGTCATTCTACAACAAGCACTATCACCAGTATGAACCTCTGAATGTCAAACCCCTTAATGATGTGGATATAATAGATGATAATTTTCAGGTAGGTAATGCTTTTTAGTAACACTAGATCAGGCAAATAAATATAGTTATACTAATCCCTAGATATACACAGGACCTTAATATATTAATTATCAGTCAAAAGAAGGCTAGACTAGTATCTTGCACAACTGAGTTTGATTGCTACCTTCATGATGGTGTGATCATCATTAAGGATAAGAAAATCCTTGAGGTGTGGGCTGTGATCACACATACCTATCTCATAGTTATAAAAATAGCTCAAGATGTTCTGGTAATACCTCTAGCCAGTATGGGAATGGAATGAAAATTCAATTCAAACTGTGATATATATTACTACCATCAGAATTAATTATATGGGGATATAATTAAGAAGATGATGATTATGAAGTATGATAGAAAGAGGAAGATTACAGATAGTTCCCATAAGGAGACTATAATCAAGGAGAAGGATATACTTGCAAGTTAATGTTAATAATTTAAGCCTTCTTTACTCATGAGTATTACTAAATATCATTACCTTATTACATAATCATTCTGAGATCAAACTAGTACTAAAATTCTGATCATACCTGATCCCATTTTTATCACACTTCCCTTAGTTATTTTACATACTTTATTTCTTAAAAGAGGTCATTTTTCATGCTTCAAACCTACTCATTTAGTCTATTTACCTACATATAATTTATAATTAAGTCATTAAATATGTTCTAAATTCTTGGGGTCATATTTTATTCCACATATAGGACTGAAATCAAATCAAACCAAACTAAACATGCATGAAAATTCATGGTCCCAGTGGCCAGTCTAGTTATAAATATTATAATCTCACTTTTCTGTTAGCTGGGGTCTTCAGTGTACTCAGCTATTAGCTACTTTTAATTAACTTTATTTCTCTAGTATTTTTATATATTCTTATCAATCTAGTTATCTACTGTAGCCTCTAGAATAATCTCATTCAGTGCAAATCTCAGCTATAGTAATACTCTTTAGTTTATGCATTATACTGTATTAGTCATTGTAATGTCTCATTTCATGTCTAGGCTAGGGCAGATCTTTATAAGTACATCTTGTAGAATCTAATTTACTTTCTCTACTTTACTAGTGAACTTTGAGGATCCTATAGGTTAGAATGTCAGTTTGATGTGATATACCTCTACATACTATTCTATTATATAGTTGTGAAAGTGCACACCTAAATTGATGTAGAACTCCATCCAAGATGACTTCAGAAATGCTTGTAGGTATCATTTTAGAATTATAATTATATCTAGTATTATTACTTCAAGGGTGAGGTAGGCTATAGAATATGAAGAGAAGTAATCCATAATATGCAGAATGTATCAGTTTTATCTAGCTGTCTCTTTAAATAGGCTGATGAAGTTTATCCCTAGAATCTGAAATGACCTTCTTATAGAAAATAGATAGAAAGGCATTCTCAATGGATATAATGTAAACCTGATATATACTAGGCATCCATGCATCTAGTTATATATGTTCTGACTAAATCATAGCTAATAGACCCTTCTTCTCAGCCTCATTATTATAGACTTGATCCCCCAATACCCCTGCTTGTCATACACTAGGCTTAGGATGTGTCATACTTTCAATTCAGGTATACATAGAAGTAGCAGTCTGTTAGATTCAATTTTATACAGGTAGAGCTCCTTATATTCATACTCTAAATTAAATTGGAGAAGATTATGATGGACTTCTTTCATTACCAGATATACTCCTATAAACTAGGTTGAAGTAATGTATGCATTCTCCTATGAGATTACTAAACTAGCTATACTAGCTTCTATCAGGTTGATGCTGAGAGTAGTTATTAACTTCATCAGGCTTAACTATTTCTCATTGTATGAGAAAGGGGTATTAACCTTCTATAAAAATCTCTTTCTATCTCTTTCCTCTAATATCATTCTTTTCAAGTGCTCTTCAAATCTACCAGCCTCATTCTTCTAAATCTAGTCTACTCTTTTTTCCTTCATGATCTATACTATTTTTTTAATGGCAAGGCTAGACTCATACATCTCATTATAAAATATTATATAGAATAACCCATTAGCCACTTTGTTCTGCAGCCCTGAGATATACTGAATAGTAATGCTGAGCTGCTGTAGCTTCTTCACCCATTAAATATATATTTCTTCATGGTTATCTCTACCTAAGAAGGTCATTAGGGGTTTGTGATTAGTGTAGATAACTTTAGATTTCTCTGGGTCTTTCAGATAATATGAGTATTTTTCATAGAATATAACTATTACTAATAGCTCTTATTTGTAAGTTCTATAACATTATTAGGTATCTAATAATATCAGTAAGTTATAGACTATGGGAACTTATATCAATTATTCAGATTTAGTAAGATTAGGTTGGTGCTGACTGATCATCAGCCTAATAGTATATCCTAAGGTATCAGTATTGAAGATTACTCACCTTTCTCAGTCAAATTCATGCATGGCTATAATCAATGCTTCTTTCACCTTGAGAGTCTGAAATGACAGCTCCTCTAATAATTTCTATTATTACTCTATCTTTTCTATTAATTAATTCAGCAGCCTGGCTAGCTCAGTATAATTCTTTATTCACCTCCTAGTTATCTCTAGAGAATCAAGAAAGAACCTGACTTCAGTTTAATCTATTGAGATGGATCATTAGAAGATTATTTTAGCTTAGTTTGGTAAGATCTTCAGCACTCCTCCCACATAATAAGTTACTCCCAGTGTTTTGACTTTAGCTACAAATAGGTGCAGCTTCTTAAATGAGAGTCTGAGCTTCACTCATTCTATTTATGGTAGTAAATAGTCTCTAAGGAACTCATATAGTTGATTTAGAATATCATATCCTTTAAAAAGGTCATCTATGTACACAGTCAGAAGGGGCTCCTCCTCTAAGTCAGAATTATATAGTAATGACAGCTCTGATTCCAGTTCAGAGATCAACCTCAATACTATATGTATGAGCTATATGAATGTATGGGGTGTGGATTTCATTTCTTATGGTAGTCTTGTAGGTTGAATTTAGCCTAAGTTCAGTATTATAAAGACTAGGTAATAGTAGTCACCTTCATGAATAGTGATTACAAAGTACCCATACTTAATGTCAGTGGACATATAGACTTTGTGCCTCAAATTTAATAGGTAGTCATGCACTCTACTTGTAAGCTACTACTTTGATTCAGAAAGCACCTCCAGCATATTTGAATAATTTAATGTCAGTCTAAATTCTTCATCTGGAGAAATATCAATGGACTTATCTACTAGCATTACTTTCATATTCCAGAAGAATAATCATCTCTTTCTCTTTCTTATTATGGGTTCATATATTCTAGCATCCATTCCTTCCTGTATAATGCATCTTATTTACTACTCTTAGATAAGAGTATATCATTTTTGTTTCTTGCAGTTGTATGGCTTGAGCTCTAGTACTAGTCAGACTCAGTAGGTGATAAGATCTGTGAGTGAGATTGATTTTAAATCTATTACATTTAAATAGTAATAAAAATATATTAACTTTAACACTTTCAGTCTGAGGTAGTCTGACAGAAGAGGTCTAAATTCAAATTAGATCTTCTCAGCTTATTACTCTAGTTCTGATAAGAATAGAGTGACTGATTTCATAATGTAGCTTTCTGGGTAATAAATAACTCTTCTAATGACTGAGAAACTTAACTTTAAGTTCCCTCCCATTGGATTACATATCTCACAGCTATTAATATTCATAGAGTTAACCTTCTTCTGCCTGAATATTCTTAGCATAGATACTGCCTCTATCTGGGCAATAATCAGCTGACTATATAGGAAATAGAGTAATTTAATGTTCTATTTAGAATAAAGTGAAAATATTGTCATTCTCATCAGAAAACTTCTTCTCTAAATTGATTTAAATTGATTCTTTCTTATCATTTGAACTTTCCTCATCATCAGCTTCTATCTCAGCCAGTCTCTTAAGTATTAGTAGTACACTATGGCCACTGGCCATCACCATTTCTGGGCCCTTAATGGTTACTAGCTTTTCCCCTTTACTACTGTCTCCTACAATTAGAGTTGACTGGTAGACTCTTATCCTAGTATTAACTAATCATAGTCAAGATAAATCTAGAAGAAGATTATTCACTATTAATAGTAGTATAGCTACATTTAGGGTTATAAAGTATATTATCTTTCTCTATATATCTTCTACCCCCATATCTACCTTCACTATATACTGTAGTTAGATATCCTTCCTATTTGTAATTCTCATACTTATTTCCTAAAATCCTTTCTTTTTCAGGTGCACTGAGATTAGATCTAGCTGAACAACTAACTACATTATCACAAATAATATATCTGACCCTTAATTGGCTTGAGTTTGACTTCTTTATAGAGCTAAGATTTCTCCTCTAACTGTCTTCACTTAAACTAGAATGTAAAATGCCTTATTATTCATTATAAGCTTCAAAATGAGGTGAGTATAAGCATCTATAGTAACTAAGTAAATATATATTAACATTATATTTTAGTCTTCTGAATCTGCAAACCTGACTATCTTCAGCTATGTAATTACTACTATCTTAATAGCCTGAGATTACTTGCCTTTCTTCTTCTTGAGGGTCTTCCAGATGGCTAGCCTCTTAACTTCCTAATAGATTACAGGTAACCATGCTAGTAGATCTCTCATACTGATATTAGACTTATATGACTTAAGAATCTTCTTAATTGATATCAGATATTTAATGTTACTCTTATCTTCTCACTGGCCTTTAATCAGATTGAGCTCTACTTGACACTGCCTTGGCTTTATTCTAAATTATTACTTCTCCAATGATTCTCTTATCTCCTTTTGAGTAGCTATATACAATCTGAATTTTAAAGTTTTATGTGCTTTCTCCTCATCTACTTGCTAAGCTCTCTTGTTAGCTTAGCTTCCTTCTTCTAAGATAACCTACTCATATTTTACTTCAAGTGGAACTGAATCCTCATGCAAACTGAGTTCTAAGACTTCAGTCAGAACTGAACTAACCTGGGGATTCACAGTTTTACTAGCTGAGGTTAATAGTTGTGTAGTTAGATTTAAAGTAGCTAGGATGTTGGCTTCAGTTATCTGAGAGGTAATTAGGATTTACCCTATCCTTTCTCTAATCTCTGGGTTGAAATAGTTTCCACTTTCCTTAAATATCATATTCTGTAGGATCTTTCTCTTCTAGTATGATAGTACTAGGCCTCAGTAATTAGTGAAAATATAACCCAGTTTATCACAATTTACATACAGCAGTTTTGTGCTGTTCTTATTCTAAACACATGTATTATTAATGAAGTTATTAGTTGAGTTAAACTATACAGTTAAGATTATACTATCTTAAGGTTTCTACTCTAGAGGTATGAAGTTAGGGTTAATACTCTAAGCTTACCCTTCTTAACTGAGATTCCATTATAAGGCTTAAATTTATGAAGGCCTTATCTAGTTAGATTGAGCTAAGAGACCTTCAACTGCTGTTAAGTTTCATTTACTATCTCTCTTTACTATTAGAGTAATAAATATAGCTTGAACTTTCTGAAGTCTGACAGGATTGAGATTTTCCTCTATCATTTTTTTATAGTATTTCAGCTCTAGCCTCTACTATTTCTCTTATTGATCTCTCTGATACTCTTCCTCAGCCTTCTAGTAACTCTTTACTATTAGATATAGTTTTCTCAGTGATGTCATATTAGCTATATAATTCATTATTAAATGATGATGAAGATTAAAGTTAGCTAGGCCTTTTACTCAGATTTATATTATTATTTTTAGCAGGTAGACTTAGGCTGAGGTTATCTAGTTCATCCCATCTAGTTCTACTAGCTTAAATTTAGCTAGAACTTCCTGACCTCTATCATAGTATTCCTTGAGACTTTTCTTCAGGCCTTACTTTAGATTGCTTATCTCCTATAGGCTATTCAAAGTATATCTTATGCTAATAGACTTTCTCTGGAAATTATTTCTTAAAAGTTTTAATAAATTTCTTTTGATTTATCTCTGAAGGATTCTATAACTATATATAAGTTATAGAATTATTAAGTACTCATATTTCTACATCTTTAACTAGAAGAAGGTCTATTACATGGAAATAGTCTATTACTAGAATCTATTCATCTATCTTTAGATTCTTTATATCTCAGTTTAACTTCCTCAATCATCTTGCTGTGGATTGATTCTCTTTACCACTAAATTATCCTACTATATAGAAGTCTGGCTGGTATAGGCTAGCATACCTATTTTAATAGATTAAGTCCTCCCTTAGTAGTTAAAAGGAAGATAGATTCTCTAGTATAGTACTTACCTCATTACTAGCACTACTTTCTTACTGGTTTTTAAAGTTAAGATTCATATTTTAATTGTTTCTGCTGCTAATTTCAGATCTTATTCTAAGAGTAATTATAGGTATTTATTGAATCAGCTGGCTTATTAGTCTTTATAATGTTCTTAAGTTATTATTCTTATTCATGTAGTGATGCTAATGTCTTTTTATCTACTAGCTTAGTATATACTTATCTTTATAGCTTGTGTGTAAGTTCTGCTTCTATAGTGTTTATTTCTATCTAATCTTTAAGTTATACTAGCTCTTTAGGTTATACTGTAGAATAGTGCTAGTATTATCAGGCTTAGAATCTTATCTACTCTATTATAGCCTTAATCTCTGGCTACCTTATAGCTTGCTTGACTTATTAGACTAACTTTAACAGCTTGAGGTCTCTATCTTGTATCATGTCACATCTAATTGATGTATGATAGAATGTTTGATGATAGTGAGATGAGAGGCTTGAATCAATATTCTAAGATGTAGATACTAGCAAAATAATTCCTTATCCTAGCTGGCTCTGGCCTAGTATAGTGCTGCTATACAACCTTGGCTTGAGTTTGCTTTAGAGTAGGATTTGATATTATATCATAAGATGATAGATTCAGTTCTGATTAAGAGCTTCATTCTGCTAGAAAAAGGAAAACTAGACTACCTTTAGGGGATAAATAAACAAACTACTCTGCTAGGTAGGCTAATGTGGAAGCTGTGGTGTTGGATGACAGATCTGGATAAAGCAGCAAGATAAAATGATAAGAACACTAAACTCCAGTCCTCTGGATCCTTGAGGTCACGTGGTCAAATGAAGTTCAATAAATTGGTGACCTCAAGCTCCACATCTTTGTTGGTGGTTTACCGCAATTCACAAACATGGGCTGCGAAGAAGTACACTGTCAACTCTGCGGGGTTACCTTCGCGATCGGCCGCGTTCGACGCGCAGACGAGCCGCCTGAGGCAGGCTGGGATTACTTTGGCGACGCCCCCGTCGGGACGGACTACTGGCGAGATGAGGTTGCTAAAGCCTGTGGGAAAGACTCCGGCTGCGAGTTTTTCAATCACGAGCACCTGGCAGGACCGGAGTGTGTATCACAGGAAGGATATTCGGGATATCAGATAACCGTTGAAGAAATGCAAGGCTGTCGGGATGTAATGGCCTTGTTGAGAAAGCCATCAGATTGGAGACCGGAGCCCAGTGACCAGGACTTTGAACTCACCAGTAACTATTTCCTCAGCGGAGTTGGCGATGGTTCTCCTGATGGGGACCCTCTTCAAATCCTGGAAAATAAGAGGCATGGCGTGGAAAATGTTAGGATATCCGATTACATTAACACAGTAAGTTACGATTTGCCTGCACAGTAAATAACATCTTCGGCCACCAACCGGATCAGCGAAACGAGGGGCTAAGACTTATCCAAAGCTTGACGAAGAAAGTTCCATGGGCGTTCCAGTTCATCCCACCTGCTTCGAAATATTCAAAAAAATATCGGTGCGGCGATATGGTTTCATAGATGTCCACGGTCTTTATTGTTGGCGTACTGTATGTCCTCTCCATGTGTCCTTCTCTATTTTCCAAAAGTTCCAATTTGAAAGCAAGAAATCATCGTCGCCCTTTTAGTTTTGTGCATGCTTATATCTAACTAGGCCATCCGAACACCTGCCTATAGTTGGAGAGTTTGACTTCTAGGTTTCGGGATGGATTCCGTGGGTACGATGTGAAAAGTTCTTGCGAGGCGGAACGGTGGCTGCACCAACCGGGCTGTGAATACCTTGTCGCGAATCCCATCGATATCCCTCGCTTTCCTATGTCGCTCGAGCGTCTACGACTTGGCATTCACGAAAGGCCTAAAGGCGCTTTCCGTTGGTCCTATGATAGTGTCCCAGAAGTCCTGTATAATGCACCACCTACGTCAATGGTCCGATCGGTGTCAGATCCGTTCATAAGGCTTCCCCATGAAATATTGCAAACGATTCTCGCGCATTGCGACTCCCAGAGCCTCGCAAACATGAGGCTGGTCACACAAGCCTGTCGACAGCTCCGGCCGATCCTCTTCCGCAACTTGCTGGCCAAAGAGATGCCATGGATATGGGAACTTGAAGATCTTGACATACACAAATACGACTGGCGTGAGGTTTTCCAGCATGCAAAAACCCGCTGGATGAGCTTCAAGGGCCTACGCAACCGGCGCCGTATTTGGAGTGATATTGAAGAGATATTGAACCAGGTGGAAAGGTACCGCCGCCAGGGCGTTATCAGAGATGATGGTACTTGGCCGGAGAATTTCCGCGTTCCGGGACTTTCAGATGGCCCGCTCTTGGTGCGACGCGTAACCAAGCAGGTATTAGATGATGATGATGATGAGATGGACCTCTAGACTAGAGGAGGACGTTTCCCTCTCGCGGCAATTTCTCTGAGCCAATGCCATGGGCCAAAAGGGAACCGTACCATGTTGATACATAGCATCCTGGCTCTTTAATTGGACGTTTCTTTCATTAGAACTCAAACCAACAGAACATATGATAATATTTAGGGGTTCATCGCAGGCACAGGGTACTTTCGTAACCTTCAAAATCTGCCTAACTATGCAAGCACCCACAAGAAAAAGAAAAGAAAACCCGCCATCGCCCATGTGGTTCATGTGGTTTCTGAAGGTTAGCAGAATGCAAATGCATCATCATCACAACTCACCCGCAGAGCTGATGAACGCAGCATGGAACCACAGACTTGATGCCATCATCAAGCCAACCAGCCTTAGCTAGCTGACTAACTTAACTAACCGGTGCCGGTGCTGCATCCATATGGTTCACCGTTCACGACGTATTTCCGTTTCTGGTCTGCCGGTTACTTTTGCTCGCGAGATGCCATCAATCCACCAAGCAAGATCCTTCGATTGATAGGCAGCCGCCTCTGAAACGTAACACTGGAGTAACGTCTAGATTCCGCGAGTCTGTATGACAGTGTTTAATCCCGGGAACTAACCATCCATCCGCGGGCTGCGCATGATAGGATATGACACTTTCTCGGAACCTTGACCATTTTCTGTTTCGGGCGGTTTGCATCCAACGAGGGTATAAGGGGTAGGGAGCTCCAGTCGTACTATCAGAATTTTTCATCGACGGCGCTTTCATGCATGGGATTCGACTTTGGGGACAAATTCGAGAGTAACTAACTCATTCAAGCTTATTATTAGGTTTCGGTAACAATCCGCTCTGACATTGTCTTCCTCGGAATCGAACAATTGGCACCAGCTCACAAACCAGCCCTGCCCCAAGGCGGATTCTTTTCGCTGGTTGGTTAATTCTTCGCGTCGTTTTTACCCCAGATCGCTTGGACCAGACCACGGTCGAATATTTTGCTGCGAATCAACCCTGTTAATACGCTCGAATCAGCCCCGATTAATAAATATGGGCCTCATTCATTAACTAGTGAGTTGATTCAAGAGTGTTTTACGTACGTCACGCTAGGTACTCTAAGCTCCCTCGGCAGTTTGGGGTCGTTATCTCCAGAAGCCATTGATGTTGTTTACCAACTTGAATCAGCGGCTGAGGCTGGGGGAGGTCAAATCAGCTTGACATTTCAAGAGAGCAGCTCGAAGGTCATCCCAATTATGCCATGTCTACAAGATCACAACAGGGTGCCTCGGTCCATTTTACCCGCAAACTGAGGGGTTCTGAGTGTGCAACCGTCCGCAAATCCCAGTCCATCTCATCTCATATGGAATGTGGCTACGGAGAGAAGACTCCCCCTCCTTGTATGTGGATAGTTATCTATAATTAAACTCGGACATTAGTTATATCTATGTCCGGCTGGCATTCTTTCCATTCCCCCGCGTTGGCTGCCCCGCAGCTGCTCTCCCCTCCTTCCAAGGCTCCGTTCCCAGAAAGACTTAAATGCAACCTCGACTCCTCTCCATGAAAAGTTAACATTCCACTCTCTCCGCTCGATCAGTTAGTTACCAGTTCTCCGTCCCAGGCTTCCTAGTTTTCACGCTTTGTATCTCGATTTTATACATCCGAGTCACTCTCCCCACACTTCGGCTTCATAACCGACCTGCAGTCGAACTCCTGTCTGAGCTTCTCTTGATATTTTCGGCCCTTCGAACCCACGTTAGATCAAAATGGCGGAACTCGACTTTACGACATTCAAGAATATAATCGGAGGCAGATTGTCCCCGACAACAGAGACCCGCCATGGCATCAACCCTGCCACCGGCGAGGCAAACCCAGAAGTCCCAGTCTCTACTCCAGCCGATGTCGATGCTGCCGTTAAGGAGGGACAGGCTGCGTTCAAGCTCTGGTCCAAAACTACCTACGCCGAGAGACAAAAGGCCGTCTTGAACTATGCCGCTGAGCTTGAGAAACATACAGAAGAGTTTACGAAACTGCTCACCAAAGAACAAGGAAAGCCTGTAATGTGTCCCGTCCCTCCATGATACTCATCCGCTACAGACATGAACTAATAATATATACTTTTTCTTCCGCTATTCCATAGGCCTTCCTTGCAGCTATGGAGTTTCAAATGTCAATCGGCATGCTTAAAACTGTCGCGACGCTAGAACTGAAGCCTGAAACCGTTGAAGAAGACGAGGACAAACAGGTCATCATTCGCTACACGCCACTGGGAGTCGCAGTGGGCATTGTCCCATGGAACTTCCCGTTGTCCCTCGCCTTACAAAAGATTACGCCCGCTGTTCTGACTGGGAACACCGTTATTGTGAAGCCATCACCATTTACCCCCTACTGCGGGTTGAAACTTGTAGAGTTGGCTCAGAAGGTTTTCCCTCCTGGTGTTATTCAGGCGCTCAGCGGCAATGATAATTTGGGACCTTGGTTGACTGCCCACCCCGGCCCGGCGAAGATCAGTTTTACTGGTTCTTCAGCAACAGGGAAGAAGGTGATGGAGAGTGCAAGCAAGACACTGAAGAGAGTTACACTTGAACTGTACGGCCACGACCCATGCCGCCATTTTCCATAACTGAGTGTGACCGGACTAATGGATTGTATTATAGGGGCGGAAACGACCCAGCAATTATTTGTGCTGATGTCGATATTGCGGCTGTTGCCCCTAAGGTTCTTTGCCCATATCAATCCCATACCAAGCCCATACAGTATGATCATCTACTAACTCTAAATCCCAGATTGCCATGTCCTCATTTCTGAACTCTGGCCAGGTAAACTCCTCCCTATTGGTGTTAACATCGATCATCTTGATCCCCTATCATGACAATAGATTACGGACAAAGGACAGAAGAAAGCGAAGAAATACTAGTAAACTAATAGTCCGCACTCCCAGATCTGTGTCGCCATTAAACGCATCTACGTCCACGAGTCCATATATGAGAAATTCCGCGAGGCAGTATCCAAAGTCACCGCTTCCCTACTTGTAGGTGAAGGCAACGAGCCAGGGGTATTTGTCGGCCCAATCCAGAACTCCATGCAGTACGAAAGAGTCAAAGGATTCTTCGCCGAGATTGAAAAGGAGAAATGGACCGTAGCAACAGGTGGGACGGCTGAGATCAGGAAGCCGGGCTATTTCGTCCAGCCAACCATTATCGATCAGCCACCTTCTGACTCGAGGATTGTTGTGGAGGAACCGTTTGGTGAGTGCATTTTTAAAATGCGTTACACCTGTTCCCCATCAGCGCACTTCCTTCACCCCTTTTATGATTATTCCACGCGGGAGAATAAAGCCAACTTCTCAACCATGTTCCCGAAGATAACCAAACACTAACACATATCCTTCCTCTAGGCCCCATCGTCCCCCTCATAAGCTGGAGCGACGAAAACGCCGTCATCGAAGCAGCCAACAATACAAAGATGGGCCTTGGTGCCTCCGTCTGGTCTAGCGACCTTGCTCAGGCCCAACGTATCGGTGACCAACTTGAAGCTGGCCTGGTTTGGATAAACACACATGCGGAATCCTCGCCACTTGCGCCATTTGGAGGACACAAGGAAAGTGGAATAGGCTACGAAGGAGGAATTGGCGGGCTGAAGAGCTATTGTAATGCACAGACGCTAATTATCAAGAAGAAGTTGTGAGGCTGACCGTGAAGGTTGTTGCAATGGAGGTGGAAAGTGGGGGGGGTTATTCGGCATGTTCTAATTGCTATGATAGTTATGACTCTATGAGAATGAACGGAATGGATGTATATTGTTGTTCTAAATTGAAAAGACTGATTCTCTTTTTTCCACTCCTATTCTATGTCCCATTTCGCATACCCCCCTTTCCTTTTAGACTTCCCACTCGCAGAAAGGCCATCCATCTGACATACAGCATACAAACGGACAAATATCCCCAATGCAGCCTCTCGCATACATAAATACATACGTAAAAGAAACCCTAGGCTTGATGAAAGCCTTCCATACCAGGGGCAACTGAAACAAAATCACATGCGGGAAATAACAGTTGGGGGAGGGGGTGGCCAGTTTTCTGCAGCAATGCAAAAAGTATGATTTATTATATGCATAATAGTCAATTAAAGTGGCCCCCTAAATTAAGTAATTAAATAACCTTATCTGCAGTAAACAAGGTAATCCGGAACCCTGATGTCCTTCCTTGTTGGAAACCCCTATCCCAGCATCTCAATCCCACTAGAAGCATGACGAAAACCCCCCCCCAAAAAAAGGGGGAGGGGAGCAGAGAATTTTCCGCTTCCTTAACTAGTTACGTAGCCAAATGTACCTAAAACCCCCTGCATCTTCAATCGGGTTTGATTTTCGGGAAGAAGGCTGTGGGGGCCAAAAAAAAAAAAATCAGCATGACGATAGATTAATATATATATATATATATATATACGAGGTCCCGGATAAAATACTTGCATGCGTAGCGTTGCATAAATTGTACTTCTTCTCCCTAGTATATAGCGCTTTCGGGCTGTACCTACATTAGTTTGCTCCGTTCGTACATATGTACGTGTTGGCTAGATCGAGGCTTGGGCCGACTGGGGGGGTTTGGGGCACGGGATATAGAGGGCTTTCAAAAAACATTGTATTTTTCGGGATGCAGGTAGTGAGTAGGTCATGGTGGATGGCTGGGGGGAAAGAATGGAGAGACATAGTTACATGGGGGGGATGTAACCATCATGTGTGATGCGAAGATGGTACTTTATGCAAAAATCTCATTTAACTGTTGATTAAAAAAATAAGGAAGAAATTCCAATCCATCGGATTGGGTCCATGCTCTTTTTAAAGTTAAGCTTTATTTTTGTTTTTTACATGTCATTGATGATTGTCCCGTTCGTCCCAAACTTTTTTTCCCCTTCTTCCCATTGTTTTTTTTTTGTGTTTGTTTTTTGCTCATATTAAAATAAAGTTACCAATCTAAGCACGCACGCTTTTAAATCCGCCCTTTCTTTTCTTTTTCCCCGCAAAGCGTTTCCTGCAGCCTGGCTGGTGGAGGGGGAGGGGTAAGGTTAAAGCGGTCTCTCGTCCCGTGCCCCCCTAATCCATTATTCCATTCGCAGATCCGTCGAATGCGTGCATAACAAGTTGGATACTAGATTCATATCTTCGGTCCATATTTTTTGATTGGTTGCGTTCGTAGCCAAAAACACGTCAAATATTGCATACAGCAGACCAAATTTTCGCAAATCCATTCGCAACGGAATGGCCGGAAATAGTAAATGCTGATTGTGCGTAGGTGGGCAGGTAGGGCTGTGGTAGGGTGAGAAGAGAGATAGAAACCGTTTAGTATGGTTTGAATCCTCGCTCCTTTTTGTGTTTCTTCTCCTTGCCGTGCTTCTTTACTCGGGCCCCATCCTCGGGTGCTGAGCGTTTGCTGTGTTTCAAGGATTGTTCCTCCGTGCTCTTGGTTTCGGCTGGTGCTACTTCGGATTCATCGGCTTTCCATGAACGGACGTATCCGTCTTCTCCACAGGTGAAGATTGTTTTAGACTAAGGCGATTTAGTTAGTTGTGGGGTTAGTAGTCAGGGAAGATGATAGATACGCAGATAAAGAACAAGTGGGTGAGCTGGAGGTGACTGTACATTATCGTCCAAAAATACTGATCGAACCACTTCTTCTCCGTGCGCCCCGGGAAGCCGCCATGTGTTTGACTGGTCGAATTGGTATTGAGGTGATGATACCAATGGTGTGATGTCGAGCAGTTGTTCACTAGTGTAAAATAATCAGATAAAGGAATTCGGCAATGCACGAGGAAACAAAAGCTTGAAACTCTGTGAGGAATATGCAGCTACACCGTAACAAAAGGAAAATTAGAACATGGGGCTATAATCAGACCTGGTTTTTCCAGAGGCCACGAAGCTGCCCCCACGCCCGTCAAGAACCTGCACCACATAATCATTATGTAGCACGGGACGAAGATCACCGAATTGAATAGCTGCAGGCTCCGCCACATTCTCGTTGAGATTGTTGAGGGGATGGATTGAGAAGACTTCGTCATGGCTCAAGGCGTAGATGGCGTCTTCACCCAGGAAGCCGGCATGATGAATCGAACCATGATTAACCACTTGGAGAAGGGCTTCGTCTTCGTCGGTAATTGTGGTGTCGTAGATGTTGACGAGGCCATCCGTGCTGCCGGATAGGAGGACGTTACTTCGAGTAGGGTGGAATTGTAACTGTGGTGAATCAGTCGGGAAGAACTGAACTGGGTAAACTTGATACAGTATCTGGATTTCAAATCGACACGGAGGACAGCAGAACTTGGAACCATATGAAAGATGGGCCGGACGAATGGAGCAAAAGAATCCGAATGGGAATAACTACCTCAGTTATATCGTCGTTATGGCATTCGACATATTGAAGACGAGCCTGGTTCGGAGATCTAATATCCCTAGTAATGGTCGGTTAATATATCCGAGCGAGTCGGGCGCTTCTTGTACGAGCAATTTTTGCTCGGGTCGGTTTGTGCTGTACGGCGCAGTGTACGCTCCTTTTCGGTTGGGACGCTGCCACGGCCCACCACAACCGGTCGAAAGGGTATTGATGCAAGTGTGTCCGGGGAAAAGAACAGGGAAGTTTGTGGTACCCAATTTAGAACCACGGACGTGGCTTGAGCCGCACGGGGCAATTGCACAAGAAAATAAATCAACCAACTTACCAAAAGATCACAGAGGCCTGGGAGGATACAAGTTCGGTTCCCGCTACAATACTAGACATTTCTGTGCCGCACGCAAGTGCAGTAATGGGCGGCGCTTTTCCTAGAGTGGGTATCGATCAGCACATAGTTCTAATATTTGAATTTGCGTGAGACGAAATATTGAGTCGAGTTGGGTGGCGTATATAGAAAACAAAACGAGAAGGTGCGCGCTGCAATGACAAAGGGAAGAAGAAATATATAATTCCCAAAAACCGGATGCTCGTGCAAAAGGGGGCCAGAAAAAGCAGGGAAATATGTGGAACAAAGGCATTGTGGGAATGTCAGGATACACCACCTAGCATCTTACCTGCTGTGACGGTCAAGACTGCATCTCTCTTCGCGTTTCTGGTGTCCCAGATCTTCACTGTCCCATCTCGCCCTGAAGTGGCAATCAAGTTCTTCCCACCAGACACAGTCGGATGGACTTCACGCACACATGTTACCCCTCCACCACGGCCCGGATGAACATCTTTGAAGACTCCATCGGGAAGGAGGTGTAATGTCTGGCGATCAAAGAGTCTTAACGAGTTGTCCGACGAGATAGCAGCCAAGGCATCAGCACCGCTTTGGCACAGGGAGTAGATGTAACTGCCAGGCGCAAGGGCTAGCGATGACTGGCTCTTCTGGTGTAACAGCTGAAACTGTGTTTGGGACGTCATTGGAGCTGGGCCAGTCGAGACTTGGGCTTCTGCTCCGATGTTTTATCCACGAGGATAGTCCGGTGGGATTTCTACCTATTTGTTGATTGCTTGATATGTGGACAAGGCGTTGATAGTCAATCCCCAAGCCTGTGGCCAGATAAAGAAAATTTTTGCTGGGGTATTTCTGAGCCAGTAGGAAGAGGCAGCAAAAAATTGAGCTCTATCAGAATTGGCCAGTCAGAGAGGAAGTTAGCATCCCAGTCATCATCTGTGCCAGCGCACGGGATAGGCCCAACCAACGCAAGCAGATGTCAACCCAATATACTCCGCCGTGTCTCGTTCAGTCGTCGATATATGTTCTGATGTCGTTGATGTTGATAGATGGCTGACTAAGATGTTTTCGCCCAAAGCAGCTGCGAAAAATACGCACGGACAGCCGTAAGGACGATGCAATACCATACCATACGGTACGCAAATCCCGCGGTACGGTATTGGCCCTGTCACATTGTTGTCCGTTGAGCTAAACCAGGCCGCTGGGGCAATGGCGGTCCGGCGGCGCTAGCGCTCATTGGTGATCCAAGGCGCTGGGACGGGAAGCCTGCAGCCAATAGAATGGTAATTTACACACGCACTAACTGCTAGTGCTGGGTAACAATCCATACCTTGGAGCGGATAAAAATACGCTAATACAGCACAATCTGCGTATGTTTGGTACGGCTGTGTCCGCGGTTCCTTCACGGCCATGAAATCTCGGATATCAATATCAACGTCAGCACAACTCCAGCTTCAACATCGTCTTCAACACCTCATTCATAGTCCTCAACCGGCACCTTGTCCTTTCACCATGGCTCTTACCCGGGATCGCGAAGCATAAACAGTTGGTAAGATTTCCGGAGCCGAGTTTCAGGCCACAATCCAGGTCTCACTACTGCAAGTTAACGACACTAAAGACCCAGAGCACGCTATCTCATCCCCGAATTGTGCTGTTTTTATCAACAGGATGCAGCTACTCCGTACAGAATGCCTCTTCCGGTGCATTGCATTTGAATTTCTTTTTCCGGATGCACCACAAGGGCTTACGGAATAATAATGGGCGGGCAATGACGCCGGGCATGATGCCCCCCCGCTCATGGTCAAACGAGGTTCCAGCATTGAGATACTTTTTAATCAGCCACAGCCGAGATCGTATTGAACCTTGTCGAGGCTTCATCGAGGAATAGGATTCGTCAATGATCGTCCCGTCATGAAACCTTGCGATGAGTTCAGGCCGTGATCATTCATTATTCATGTCTCCGGAGTCCGGAGCGGTCAACGGCCACGAGCAGCCGCCCAACTAGTCACGTTTCAAGTCCCCCCTCCCCGACATCAGACCTCGTCCTGTGGATCGTCAAGAGAGTTTGCAGGGATTGGAGTCAGCGCGGGTCTAGTTTATTTACCACTTCGCCAGACAACTCAGACAAGTCCTGTTGGTGGGAAAGAAACCAACGCAAGAAACTGGCGCTTGAACCGCCTGAATCCTGCAGAGTCAGGACTCAGAGCAGCAGCCTGGGAAGCTCTTCTTTGCGTTCGCTTTCACCAAATCAGCACCTTTATCCAATACCCAATCCATCTACACGTGCTTCCGCTTCTTCAACCAAAACCAAACAGTTCAAGAAGATCAATCGAAAAATGCCCCTCTTCTAAGTTCTGGGTGGTGCGAATGGCATAATCTTTGCCCAGTGCGGTCGCCCCAGTCTTTGTCCAGTATGTCGTTGGCGAGCAGAAGCGAGGCTAGTCACCGCTTCAAAAAACATGCGATTGAGGGCTCTCGTTCTATTGGCGGGTATTGCATGATCGTCCGTTGTTGATGGCAACTTTGACTTCCGGCAAGACTCCACAATCCGCCTTTTTTGCTGAACCGTGGAAACACTGGCGTAAAGAACTGCCAAGTTGAATGGCACTTATTACACCATGCTGGACCGGGACGGAGTGTCCGCTGTGCAGTGTATGCAGCCCAGTGGCCTGGTACTGTACACCGAGGTAACATTAACTCCCAACCGATCCTGTTGATGTACAAAATCCAGGTAAGCTCATTCCAGCCGAATGGTGAAATAATATCGACGAAATCATATTTGTCTGAAGTCGGACGAGCAAGGATGGATGATACCTGTTCGACGTGGCAGTCATGTGGCTATCGGCCTCGTTTCCTTCCTCTGACGTTCTAACTACCCCACCCCTCCCCGCTGGAAACATCTCGGTATCTTTTTTGTGGCAGGATCCAACTTCCAAGTGCACGAGTCAGTCGAGTGGGGAGGAATTCGACTGGTTTCGAAGGACAATAAAATACTATAAATATCTCAAAGATACAGTATCGTACCGTATTCATGGGGTCAGAGTTCTCCCTACCGGCGCTAAGGCGAGGATGGTAACATTCCCTTTCTAAGCTCCGACCTATAACCACTCCACCGGGATTTGGCTGGGGCATTGTGCCAGATATGTGAGTCCAATTTGTGGATTTGATGTTTCCCCCTTTTTAAAGGTTGCAGTGACCCATAATTGATTAAAATTTTATTAAAAAAAAGCCATGATTGATTTTTGCGATGGGCATGAACTAAAACTAACACGAGTCAGGAACCCCTGGAGACGCGTTTGATGATGTTCATTTTTGGTTCATCTTGGTTACCTCTATGATGTCGTCTGTACCGTACCGTATGGCCCTGATCAGAGCCCCTGCTGTTTGGTTACCTGATGGAGTTATTCGTTGATGTTACCGACTTTCCCTGTTATGTTGAGCAGCAAGTGCTTGTTTGATTTGTGTTCAGCTCCATTGAGAAGCCAGCGCCGTGAACAATAGCAACGTGCACCAAAATGGTTCTCCAAACCCTATTTGGGCGAGTGGTCAAGCAGCTTTTCTTTATGTATGGTCCCGAGGCTACCTCGTGCCACGGTGTCGGGATGCCATCAGTCTTGCGTGCAGCGTCAGGGCTGCAACTTGACTGTGACACAATGATGGGAAGCACAAATGAAGGGATGCCGATCGCGAGAGCGCTTAACGATATACCGTTGGAGCTGACCCTTGGACTCTAGTTGGATGGCCTAACTTCAAAGCCGTGCTCTAGCTGAATATCCCCAATATCTGGCTACCAGCAGCAGCCGTTATCTGGATTATTTATAATATGTCAGCCGCGACCTAACTAACTAATGAGTTTAGTAACTCCTCTCACTCAGCTCTGGCTCTTTGACCTCTTTCCCATCATCCCATGCTCCCATTTTCCGCGCAGTCCTCCCATCGAAGCGAAGCAGCGCCTTGCAGGAGACACGTACCGTATCGTACCGTACCGTACGGACTAAACAAGCGGGTGTTCTGTAAGTAGTTCGCATGCAGCGTACCGTACCGTACCAGAACCCAAATACAGCGGCTCCCCAGCACCATCCCACCTTCTCCGCCAGGTGTGGGTGGTGATGCGAGGTGACTTCTTCTCCCGCCCGCCACCGCCCGTCGTCCAAGTACCAACCCATTGGCACCCATTGGCACCCATTTGCTCGCATTTCTCCCGTGTTTCTTTTTTTGCCTCAATTTTCCTATCGTCCTCGCCTCTGACCGTCCTGCGCCTGATCCTCTCCCATACTGACGCTCTCCAGTCCCCAGCAAGCGCCTGGTCCTGTCCGTGTCAGCCTGTGTATGTGCCTTGATAGTTCCCCCAGGGCACTCTGGCGCCTCCTGAGACCGAGACTGTGGCCAGCAATCTCCTCCATCCGCTGACGGCCCATTGCCCCCCTTTGCCTCTCTCTTGCTCCGCTCACTGCTCGTTTTACTCTTCTCCTTGGCCGGTTGTTCGTGGTCTCGAGGTTGCCCTTAACCCACCATCGCCCTATTGAGCGGTCTCCACCCCCGCCAAACCGCGCACCATGGCACACACCATGGACCTCTCAGCTATGACTGGTCTCCCTCCCCGAAGACCAACCCAAGCAAAGAGCGTTTATGGCTCTCCAGGCAGCGATGGGCAAGGAAGTCTGAACTCAGCGTAAGATTCTTGTTCAGTTTTCAAGTCCAATCTAGGCATTTCCTCCTCGTTATTGCCCTCTCTTGAACAGAACAAGCCATTTCTTGCGGCCGTAGAAGCTCCACATGTATATATATTCCCGAAGATGGGTAGCCTCAATTATCTGCTTTGCTGACAAACTGTTTTCGTTCCCTTAGACATGTGGAAGAATACCCCAGCCACGAGGAAAACGGACGGTTGTATCACGGGTTCCGACGCGGAGTGTATATGTATCCATGCGATGAGGCAGAGCGGGATCGCCTGGATATCTTCCACAAAATGTTGACCGTGGCACGTTTTAATAAGCTGCATGACGTCCCAATCAATTCTCCCTCCCCCGTCATGAACAGCCCCGTCTCGGGTTCGACAACAAGTACCGATCGCGGCGCCCGAATACTAGATCTTGGCTGTGGAACAGGAATGTGGGCCATAGAAATGGCCAACCTATACAAGAATGCATACGTTTTGGGGATCGATCTAGCTGCAATGCATCCAATGACTGGAGTCCCGCCCAATTGCGATTTCCAGACGCCTCGAGATTTCGAGAGTCCGTGGTTTTTGGGGGAGGACTCGTGGGATATGATCCATTTGCAGATGGGTTGCGGAAGTGTGTCAAGTTGGCCCAATCTATACCGCCGTGTTATACAGCACCTGCGCCCCGGTACTGGATATTTCGAGCAGGTGGAAATCGACTTTGAACCCCGCTGCCACAGTGAACTTCCTACCGATCAGCCCCTGCACCAGTGGTACCAAAACCTAAAGGACGCAACAGATCAAGCTATGAAGCCAATTGCACATAATCGAAGCACTACCCATATGCTCAAAGAGGCCGGATTCGTCGATATCCAACATCGGATGCTCGGGTTGCCGCTCAACACATGGCCGGAGGATAAACATGATAAGGATGTTGGGAAATGGCACAATTTTGCATTCTCGGATAGTGCATACGCCCTGCTTTTGGGACCACTCAGTCGGGTCAAGCAGTGGCCAATCGAGCGGATCGATTCTTTGGCCCAGATGGCGAGAGCGCAAGCGTTTGACAAGCACGTCCATGCATTTAACCTTTTGCATATATTTACGGCCAGGCGACCTGACACCCCAATCAGGTGAACTCCCTCCTGCGAGCCGAACTTTATCTGTCCATGTTTTTGGGGTGGTCACTGCACTCTGCCGCCAATACTGTTGGGTTGTATCACCACTGACTGCCAATCTGGCCTGGTCGCCCGACATGGGCGGTGAGCACTTTGACATGGTTTCTTGGAATACCATAGGTTTCCGAACAATCCTACCCTGTTGACAGAATCAACTGGGACCCGTCAATACCGATTCCAGTTCCAAAAGCAGGCGTAGAGTCGTTATCAAGCACTTTTTCTCGCATCTCAAGCCCATCAACGATTGATCGGGTCGCGACGTGCGAAACGTGGGAGATTGAATACCGCTGCGTGATAGTGACAAAGTTGGGACATCGATACTCGGTCAATCTCCAAACAAGTTGATGGTTAGCCTGAGGCCTGCTACAAAATAGTTGACATGCCAACCAACCAACCTTTGTGATGACGAATTTCTCTTCGCCTTCCTTGCATGAAGTTTATTGGACTTTTTTCTGTTTCTTTTCTGCTGTGCCCAAAACATTTAGACATTTACCTTCTCTTTCTATTCATTTTATCTTTCTTGGGGATTTTGTTGGCCTTGTTGATCCCTCCATGCTCCTGCCCAGGTGGATCCCCACCCTTTCCATTTCCGTCGTTTGTTTTCTCTCTTAGCGCCACTTCTCCTTTCTTCATACCCCCCACTCTGACCTTTTTGACTTACACAATTGACGAACGATATACACCTATAGATCAGATCCGAGGGACATGGACAGCAAGCGGCTCGAGGTCCACACAAAATCTTGGCTTCATTTTTGTCATCTTCCTTCCCCTTTATTTTGCGTTCAACCTCACCCTTTTTGCGGGTAGATGACAGGTTATCTAACGACCCGTGATGATGAACGATGCCTCTGAACCTTTTTTTTATATATTTATATTGGGCGGCCCTCTTCCTTGTTGGAAGCGGGAAGGGTGGCTTACATTGCACAAATAATTTTTTTCAATGCGCATTTATTATCTTATATTATTATATATACCACGATTTTCCTTCTACTTTCTTGTGCGACAGGATTATTTTTCTCCTTTTATATATAGATATTTTTACTTTATCGCTCTTTCTCTTCACAATCTTCTCTCCTCTCTCCTCTCTTTTCGAGCATGTTTGGGCCGTCATAATGCATTTATTGACCTTTTGCTCATTGATATACACCTACATATTTAGTGGACATGTTTATTATATTACCCTTCATGAAACAGATATTTTATTTTTCCTTTCGCCTGCTTAATCCCTCTCGTCCCATCTCCCACCCACCTTTCTTTCCCAACCAATAATTAGCCTTCCTTTCAGAACCGGTGTGTCGGGTCTCTTTGTCCACTTGACGGTTTTAAGTTTAAAGGTTGCGCTACCTATGTAGCTATGTACATGTACCCTGATACATCATGTATTTATGAGAGGATTTATGTATGATTTTTATACCCATGGGTGTACAATGGAATGAGTGAGTACAGTCGGGGGCATTTAATATAATAAATCTTTTTGGGTTTGCATTAACATGGGTTTTTGCAGGACTTTTCAAAGGGTATATTTTAAATCTGTCCTAGCGTATCTTATTTATTTAGTCGTACATTCCTTAATTATCTTCATATATAAGTGGGAATAATGAGCGCAGCGCAGCAGATGAGGGAGGGGTTTTGTTCGGATTTGATGATCCTCGATGATGTGGCAGGCGGGGTTGGGTATATAGAGGCTATCTATATACAAGGGGTTGGCGGGGCGCGTCGGCGAGGGGGAGGGGGAGGGGGGGATTCCGCGGTGGGAATCACTATGGGGAGGAGTGGATATGTAGGTATTTTACTTTTGGTTAGTCGATTGAATTTTGATTGCGGTTGTTAGTTATCAGCAGCTTACTTGATTGTTTAAGGAAATATATAGAACGGTGTGAGATGGGTGGAGATAACGTGGTGGCGCAGAATATATATCGTTTAAAAGCGGGACAATTGAAGATAGCTACCGACTGGGGAACCACACAATTGTGTACCATGATATACTGTCTACCACGTGGTTACAGACAGGAAAGCAATTGATATAGGTATCACGGGTTTTCTTTTCCCTTTCAGATTTTTTTTCTCCATGATTCATTTCATTATTTCATGATAGATAGGACAAAATGGATGGCCTTCCTATCCATCAGACGCGGGGGGTTAAGGAACCCCTTTTCTTAAAATAGGACACACGTAGGGTAACACAATACATCGTGCATGCACATCGTGCCTACTTAGATGCCCACGTATCATATGCCCATGCCAATCATCAGATACACGAGGCATCTATGTATATTTAACATCTAGCCCTGCGCCGCCCTACCCTACCTCCGACGCCCTTTATTCTGCGCGCGGCCAACCCCATTCGTAACCGCAGCACCAGTACCATTCTCCATACCGCTATTATTCCCCGTATCCCTGCCAGCACCGGGGCTTCGCCTTCTCATCGTCCCCGGACCAACAGCTACAATGTCATCCTCGCTCTCGCTATCGGTGATGTCAAGTAGGACAGGCATGTGGAAAGCGTGCAAGGCCCCCGCATCATCGTCCTCCTCGCCCTTGACGGGCTCGATAGTTAACACGTCCGGCTCCTCGTCTTCCAAGTCCAGACGACGCTGATGAACCTCTTCTGCTGGGTGAATGTCGTATTCATCCTCGCGCTCGACATATGCGACGTTTTCTTCAACTTCGGCGAAATCAGGCGCCAGCGCGGACCATTTTTGCGGCGATACGATGGACCAGGTGTATATACAGCCGGTTTCAAGGCCGCAGGCGGCCACCATGGGACGGCTAGGGTGCCATTCCACCACGCCCAATTCCTCCTTGGGGCCCTCGAGGATCTTCACGAGCGAGCCGTGGCTGCGTTCCCATACGTAGATATCGTGGTTCATGAAGGTAGAAGCTGTGACGAATTCGCCAGTCGATGAGAAAGCGACGTGGTTCCAGCTGAGGCGGTTGACGACGTCTTGGAATTTATGCTCGACTTCAAGCTTTATGCCAGAGGGGTCGAGGTTGACGCCGAGCTGGGAAAGGTCGGGCATCATGATGGTTCGGATGACGCGGTCGGAGCTGTTGACGAGGAGGTCGCGGCCGTTGCCGGCTAGGCGGAGGAGGATGACGACGCCGTTGCAGAGGCGGGTCGAGTGGATTGTTTTGCAAGTTTGCGTTTCGATTATGTTTATCCAGCCTTTTGAGGTGCCTGCGATAATGTGATTCCCTAATGCGGTAAAGATCGTGACACAGGTGGAATGTTTCGCATCTTGCGCCGCCTGCTTTGCAGCCACCGCTGGATCGGTGTCATCGGATAGTTGGGGGCGGAGGGGGGCGGAGGGGAGAATCCGCTTTATGGGTCTTGGAGATGATATATCGACGAGCACTGGTTGTTCTTCAAATAACGAAGCAACAAAGAGCCAACTGAGGAAATCAAGATGTTAACGCGTAAAAAAATGTATGTACAACAATGGGGCATTGCATACTGGTTGAATGGGTGTAATTCGGCAATATACACCGGAGCCTCAAACCTAACTGTTCGCACACGGGATCCATCTTTCATATCCCATAGGACGCACTTCCAGTCTTGGGACGAGCTCAGAAGATATCTGCCATCTCTCGACCAACTATTGCCTGTTAACTCGGTGCAAACGGGACGGCGGTAGACATCATACCTTAGTGACTGAATCTGCTTGCTGTGTCCGCGCAGTTTCCGTGCAACACCGTTGGTCTCCACGTCAAATATCACGACTGTGCCATCAACCTGTAGGATATATTAGCCCACAGTTACTTGTTGGTTTGGGATGTATGCGCATACTCGTCCTGAGGCTAGGAAATCACCCTTGCGGTTGAACCGCAGGCACGTCGCATGTCCGCTGCCTGTAGTATAGAGATAATATCAGTAAACTGGTTTGAAGGAGAGACACCACGGAAGCTCACGTACGTAGGTTGCCCGTCAGGGTGTCTGGGTAGTCTTGCGCTAGAACAAACGGATCGATCAAGGCGAGATTCATGGTGGCTCGTGGTTCAAGGGTCGAAGGGAGGCACAAGAATTCATCGAGGATGCTGCAGGGGTCAGCAGGGCAGCAGTCTGTCTTTGTTGATGTGCCGCTGGAGGGATTGCTTGTCTGCCGTCATTGTTGCCCGCCCAAGCATCGCGAGGTTGAGGTTGTTTGATACAGGAAGATTCACTAGCCTTGCAGTGCCGGAGTGGCTGACTCAGCAGTCAGAAGCCTTGGCGCTGGGAGCCCAATTCTTCACTAGTCCCAACGCGGTGTAGCGCCATAATAGTCCTCTATAACGCACTCCCAGCCACGGCTAGCCGTTTCCAGATGAGTCACTTTGCTGCCAAGACGGCCTTCCCTGCCACTCACAGGGGTTGCCAAGACGCATATAGGGGCTAGCGCGGGTGCAGAATAGCGGCGCCGTGGCTAGCGCAGGAGGTGCGGCTCAAGAAAAACTCGAGCTAAAGGATATGTCCGATCGCAAGTGAGGCAACTCTCAACACAACCTCCTTTCACCACCACGACACACCCCCCGGCCATCAACCACGACACGAGCATATCGCGTGTTGCATCGCGATATCTCTTCCAGCGTCGCCTGCCACGGTATTATCAGCGACTGCGCTCTTTTTCGCCGGCAAATCACGTCCGAAGAGAGTTGGACGGGTCGAAGGCGCCCTCGCGGCAGGGTCTGCCAAAGGCCGGCGAAGGCCAGCCACCACGGTCATTTTCATCATCAGAGCGGTCTTGTTGACTCTACCTGGCTTTGATTGTCAGTTTTCTCGCGGAGAATCGGTTTACGGGTCCAGTAGCTAGCAACGCCGCGTGTTTGGTGTTCCTCCTATCTGTCGCCTCTCGCATCCTGCTACCCTCCCCTTGACAATCCATCAACGCTTCCATCGACCGTAACCATGGCGTCCGTCAAGTTCCCTTACTCGAAGGCGCAGCTGCGCACGATAAAGGAGATCCAGTTTGGTCTTCTCTCACCAGAGGAGATCAAGCGCATGAGCGTGTGCCATGTGGAGTACCCTGAAACTATGGTAGGCGACCCCGAAAACAACATTTGTTTATTTTGGCTTCTTGGGCAACACAACTGACAACCACCGTTTAAATAGGATGAACAACGGCAACGTCCACGAGAGAAGGGTCTAAATGATCCTCGTCTTGGTACTATCGATCGTAACTGGCGGTGTGCTACCTGCGAAGAAGGCATCAACGACTGCCCCGGGCATTTCGGCCACATCGAGCTTTCTACACCGGTTTTCCATATTGGTGAGACTTGTGTCAAGTCTGATTCATGCTAGACTACAATTTAGCTAACACTTACCCCAGGTTTCCTGACTAAAATCAAGAAACTGCTGGAGACTGTTTGCCACAACTGTGGAAAGATTAAGGCCAATACGGTTAGTCATCCCTAATGGGGATGGCAACTCATTAGCTTGCAATCATCGCTAACATGTGCTCATTAAATCCAGTCCGACCAGAAATATTTGGACGCGCTCCGTTTCCGCGATCCGAAGAGACGTTTCGACGCAATCTGGCGACTATCGAAAGATGTACTAATCTGCGAGGCTGACCCTTCCCCTGACGATGATGACCCGTTCGGCAAAGAATCTAAGCCTGTGAGATCCCACGGTGGCTGCGGAAATGCCCAACCCCAGGTCCGCAAAGAAGGCATTAGTTTAGTCGGAACGTGGAAACCGAACAAGATGCGGGATATGATGGATGATATGGACATGCAACAACCGGAGAAAAGACAGATAACACCCCAGATGGCTTTGAATATTTTCCGAAATATCTCAGAGGAGGACGTTCGTTTAATGGGTCTGAGCAACGATTACGCGAGACCTGAATGGATGATCATTACAGTGCTTCCAGTGCCGCCCCCACCTGTCCGCCCTAGCGTTCTTGTCGGGGGAAGCGGAACAGGGCAGCGTGGAGAGGATGATTTGACGTACAAACTTGCTGAAATTGTGCGGGCGAACCAGAACGTAACTCGATGTGAACAAGAAGGCTCTCCTGAGCACGTGGTCCGTGAATTCGAGTCCTTGCTGCAGTACCACGTCGCAACTTATATGGACAACGATATCGCTGGGCAGCCCCAGGCTATGCAAAAGTCTAATCGACCGGTCAAAGCTATCCGTGGCCGGCTGAAGGGCAAGGAAGGTCGTCTGCGTCAGAACTTGATGGGGAAGCGTGTCGATTTTTCGGCTCGTACCGTTATCACAGGCGATCCGAATTTGTCATTGGATGAGGTTGGGGTGCCAATTAGCATTGCGCAGACTTTGACTTACCCTGAAGTTGTCACGCCTTTTAACATTGCGAAGCTTGGAGAGCTTGTGGACAATGGTCCCGATGTTCATCCGGGAGCTCGTTACGTTATTCGTAGCACTGGTGAACGCATTGACTTGCGTCATCACAAGGGAGGAGGAGGACGAAACTTCTTGCAATACGGCTGGAGAGTGGAGCGCCATATTGTGGATGGGGATGTGATTCTTTTCAACCGACAGCCGTCGCTACACAAGGAGTCCATGATGGGTCACCGCGTCCGTGTCATGCCATACTCAACTTTCCGACTTAACTTGTCCGTCACCACTCCATACAATGCTGATTTCGACGGTGACGAAATGAATTTGCACGTTCCACAAAGCGAGGAGGCCCGTGCTGAACTTAGCCAGCTGTGCATGGTCCCCTTGAATATCGTATCTCCACAGCGGAACGGTCCTTTGATGGGTATTGTGCAGGATACTCTTTGTGGAATCTACAAAATCTGCCGTCGTGACGTTTTCCTGACTAAAGAGCAGGTAATGAACGTGCTGCTTTGGGTACCTGATTGGGATGGTGTAATTCCTCAGCCAGCTATTCTGAAGCCAAGACCGAGATGGACCGGAAAGCAGATAATCAGCATGGTTCTTCCTCCTGGTTTGAACCTTCTCCGAGTTGATCGGGATCGGGCACCACTTTCGGAGAAATTCTCTCCTCTAACCGACGGAGGCCTGTTTGTTCATGGAGGCGAACTTATGTATGGAATGTTTGCCAAGAAAACAGTTGGTGCAACTGGCGGAGGCATTATCCATACGATTTTCAATGAGTATGGCTCCGATGTCGCCATGAGCTTCTTCAACGGCGCCCAAACCGTGGTGAACTACTGGCTCCTGCATCATGGCTTCAGTATTGGAATTGGAGACACAATTCCTGACATTCCTACAATCCAAAAGATCGAGGAGGCGGTTCGCATAAGGAAGGAAGAGGTTGATGAGATTACCGCTAGCGCAACGGACAATACCCTTGAAGCCTTGCCAGGTATGAACGTTCGTGAGACTTTCGAGAGCAAGGTATCTCGGGCCCTCAACAACGCCCGTGACGAGGCCGGTACGGCGACAGAGAAGAGCTTCAAAGACTTGAACAACGCCGTGCAGATGGCACGTTCCGGCTCAAAAGGTTCAATTATTAACATTTCCCAAATGACGGCCGTTGTGGGACAACAGTCAGTGGAAGGGAAACGTATCCCGTTCGGCTTCAAGTACCGTACCTTGCCCCATTTCACCAAGGACGATTATTCGCCCGAGTCTCGTGGGTTCGTTGAGAACTCCTATTTGCGTGGTCTCACACCAACCGAGTTCTTCTTCCACGCCATGGCTGGTCGTGAGGGTCTCATTGATACTGCTGTCAAGACTGCCGAAACCGGGTATATCCAGCGGAAACTTGTCAAGGCACTTGAGGAGGTCATGGTCAAATATGACGGTACCGTTCGTAACTCTTTGGGCGATGTCGTTCAATTCCTTTATGGAGAGGATGGCTTGGACGGTGCGCATATTGAAAACCAACGTGTTGATATCATCAAGTGCTCCGACGAAAAGTTCCGTGATAGGTTCCGCGTTGATTTGATGGACCCCGAGAGCACTCTCTCGCCCGATGTGTTGGAGCAAGCCACGGAAATCGCGGGCGATATGGAGGTCCAGAAGTATCTTGATGAAGAATGGGAACAGCTCCTGAAGGACCGCGCTTTCATGCGCAGCGCTGCGAAGGAGGATGATGAGATGATGCAACTTCCAATCAATGTACAGCGCATCCTCGAGTCTGCCAAGACAATATTTAGAATCCGGGAAGGTGCACTTAGCGATTTGCATCCCTCAGAGGTTATCCCTCAAGTCCAAGCACTCCTTGACCGTCTCGTTATTGTTCGTGGTGACGATCCGATCTCTCAAGAAGCACAAGAAAACGCCACACTGCTCTTCAAAGCCCAGCTTCGATCTCGTCTAGCCTTCCGGAGACTTGTCGCTGAATACTCTCTGAACCGGCTTGCGTTCCAGCATGTCTTAGGTGCAATTGAGAGTAGGTTTGCCAAGGCAATGGCAAACCCTGGCGAAATGGTTGGTGTTCTGGCTGCACAGTCTATCGGTGAACCTGCCACCCAGATGACGTTGAACACCTTCCATTTCGCTGGTGTCTCGTCTAAGAACGTTACCCTTGGTGTACCTCGTATCAAGGAAATTCTCAATGTGGCTACGAACATCAAGACTCCTTCGATGACAGTCTATCAGGAACCGGATAGTGCGATGGATAAGGAGTCGGTTAAGCAACTACGCAGCGTTGTTGAACACACGAGCTTGAGATCAGTCACGGAAGCAACAGAAATCTACTATGATCCTGATATTCAATCTACTGTGATTGAAGCCGATCGTGACATGGTTGAATCCTATTTCATTATCCCAGAAGATGTCGCGGATGATTCGAGTCGTCAATCCAAGTGGCTCCTCAGAATTATTCTAAGCCGACCAAAACTTCTCGACAAAGGCCTCACCGTCCAAGATGTTGCAACCAAGATCAAAAGCGCATATCCACAGGACATTGCAGTCATTTTCAGTGATAACAATGCCGACGAACAGGTTATTCGTATTCGTCAAATCCAGGATACCAAGCAGGACGATGACGATGATGATACCGAGTACGATGTTACACTAAAGAAATTAGAGAGCCACTTGCTTGACACTCTTACATTGCGGGGTGTCTCCGGCATTGAGCGTGCTTTCATCAACGAGAAAGCTAGGGTTCGTGTCTTGGAGGATGGATCACTTCACCAGAGTAGTGAGGATCCGTTGTGCAAAGAGTGGGTGCTTGAAACTAGCGGTTCGTCTCTTGGTGAGGTCTTGACTATCCCTGGTGTGGACACTACCCGCACATACTCCAACCAGTTCGTTGAAATTCTCGAGGTCTTTGGTATCGAGGCAACTCGTACTGCGCTTTTGCGGGAGTTGACTCTGGTTCTTGCCTTTGACGGTTCCTATGTCAATCATCGCCATTTGGCTCTCCTCGTCGACGTTATGACCTCTAGAGGGTTCCTGATGGCTGTTACTCGCCATGGTATCAACCGTGCGGATACTGGCGCTTTGATGAGATGTTCTTTCGAAGAAACGGTCGAAATTCTGCTCGATGCTGCTGCATTTGCCGAACTTGACGACTGCCGTGGTGTGTCTGAGAATCTGATTTTGGGCCAGATGGCGCCAGCTGGAACTGGAGAGTTCGATGTATACCTGGATCAGGATATGCTCATGGGAGTCGTGTCTAGCAACGCAGGGCTGATGACCAATGATGCCAAAGCTTCAATGCTTGGTGAAGGAGCAGCCACGCCTTATGATAGTAGTTCCCCGCTGCAGGACAACATGTATATCGGCACACCGGATCCCGGCGCGGATTTCTCTCCGATCCGACAGGCTGGATCAGAGACGCCTGCAGGATTTACAGAATACCAGCCTCCTGGATTCAGTGGTGGCTTCAGCCCTCATGGCGCGAGAAGTCCTGGAGGCTATTCGCCGAGTAGCCCATTCAACACCAGCCCAACGTCGCCTCGCTACTCTCCGTCGTCTGGATACTCTCCAACTTCGCCTGGTATGAGCATCACCAGTCCTCGGTTCATGTCATCGCCCGGTTTTTCGCCAGCCAGTCCCGCGTTCGCACCGACTTCGCCTGCCTATTCGCCAACTTCTCCTGGCTACCAACAGTCGCCCACTTCGCCGTCGTATTCTCCAACGTCTCCTGGATTTTCTCCTACGTCGCCAAGCTACAGTCCAACATCACCTAGTTTCAGCCCTGCTTCCCCTGCATTCAGTCCTACATCCCCCAGCTACAGCCCCACAAGTCCTGCACTGGGAGGATCAACTGGAAGACATCTCTCGCCAACTTCACCTACCTCTCCGAAATATACCCCAACTTCTCCTGGCTGGTCTCCGACTAGTCCGGAAACCTACTCGCCTACTTCTCCAAATTTCTCGGGCTCGCCAACATCTCCCGGTGGACCTACGTCCCCTGGCTACAGCCCGACCTCCCCTACCTTTAACCCTACGTAAGTTATCAATGCTTCCACGCTCCGCAAATATTACCATGCTAATTGTTACTAGATCTCCCCGCCAGTAGGCCTGACGCTTGTATTGAGAGTTTCGTTGTCATTCTTGTTTACGTTTGCGATGCTTTGTTTTTACAACATCGCTGTACTACTATTTTCATGTCATTAGCACTTGCATACCGAAAAATCCATACTGCATGGCTAGGCTTTCATCAGTTGGTTGGTTATTTCTTTCATAATATGGCGTTTTTAATTCCTTTTATGGCGTGTATTTTCCGAAGCCGTCTTCTTTTTTCTTTTAAATAACCGGTTGATTTTTTTTATTTTTCGCCGTTTCCCTTCTTCCAATCCCCCCAAAATGTAATGTTTGCTGGGCAAAAAAAAAGGGCTTTTCAAGGAAAGAGATGAAGAAAGGAACAAAAAAAAGAGAGACTGAACTTACAAATTAGATATGTTAGCGCCCACGCACATAATAGCATTGCGTTGGAGATGCTTTTTTCCCCCTTGACGTTGTTGATTTTTCTGTTGGCGTTGCTTGCCTGCCCATTTGCAAAGAAGGATTTACGTTTGTTTATTTCTTTGCTTTCGGTTCGATGTACACAGAATAGTTACGACAGGTAGAAGAGAAATAAATTCAAATTGTAAGTTTTTTTTTGAAGGAGATCTTGATCCTTTTGAACTGAAGTTGGTTGAGTATTTTCGGCTGGATTTATGATACATAGGGAGCAACTGGATGCGATAAGAGCGATAAAAGAATGCTGACTAAGCATAATTCACGAAATTATTTTTCTGTTCCATCAGAAACCTTGAGGGTAATTATACCAACAGGCGGATTGACCACGGATTTCCATCTCAGATCTACTCCAGACGCGCGACGACCATGTATTTATACGGCCCCTAACAAACGACTACACATAATTTCCTACCTTCCGCCCAGCTTCCCGTCGGGGCGCAAACCTCATTGCTCCATCGAACTATTCCTCCCACATACCTTTCTCATCACAACCAGCTCTCCTATCCGAACCGAAACATAACCCCCATGGACGCCCATGCCTACCTAATCAGCCAAGGCTGGTCGGGCCCCGGCAACCCTTTAAACCCTGGCCGCCGCCCAGGCCCCCACGGCGGCCTGGGCCTCACCAAACCCATCCTCGTCGCGCGCAAAGCGAACAAGACGGGCGTCGGGAAGAAGACTACGCATGACCATACGAATCAGTGGTGGTTGAAGGGATTTGAGGCGGCGTTGAAGGGGGTTGGAGACGATGGGAGCGCGACGCCGTGTAGTGAGGCGACGGATACGAGCGGGGGGAGTGGGACGAGTGAGTTGTATAAGTTTTTTGTGAGGGGGGAGGGGTTGAAGGGGACGATTGCGGATGGGTATGCAGAGGAGAAAGGGGAGGGGAAGAAGAGGAAGAGGGGGGTGGATGGGGAGGAGGAGAAGGCGAGGGCGTTGAGGAAGGAGGAGAGGAAGAAGAAGAGGAAGTTGGAGAAGGGGGAGAAGAAGGACAAGGACAAAGACAAGGAGAGTTCGTGTGAGGCTTCGACGACGGAGGGCGGTGAGGGAGATACGGAATCTAAGGAGGAGAGAAGGCGGAGAAGGAAGGAAAAAAAGGAGCGGAAGGAAAGGGAGAAGGCCGAGGCCGAAGCTGAAGATGATGGAACGACCAGCGCAGAGCTCACTGCTAGGGATGCTGGCGACGATAAGAAGAAGCGGAAGAAGAAGCAGAAAACTGAAACTCCCGATTCGGAACCCATAGTTACGGAACCTGTTGAGCCGGCCGACGACGACGACTCGTCTGATAGGAAGGTCAGAAAGAAGCAAAAGGCGCTGGAAAAGAAGGAGAAGAAGGGTAAACGGGAATTGGAACGAAAGGATAAGGAATCAAAGAGTGACAAAGAGAAGCGAAAAGAGAAGAAGAAGGACAAGATATGATCGAACCGAAAATGGGTACCGATTTATACAAGAATCCGCTACACTTCGATTAACTCGGTTCAAAACGCCAATATATCGGCTTCAAGCTAGCCTAGCAATGTTGACCGACGCTTGTTTGCAGCAGCCATCTTTTGACGGCTCGCGAGGACGGGGCCCGTGCGATCTCCTGCCTCAATATGCAGTGTACGACCACCTAGAAGCGATCCATCGACCGGATATAGTGCTCGGGCTGCTGTATCCGCCCCTTTACAAACTCTACTTTGTCAATCCCCTCTCTCATCGTAGGGATTATGCACAGCACGCACAGCTATATAGATATTCTCTCACGTTGTCATTTATGATACCCCATAAGTATCTGCTTTGGTATATTTAATTCGCTCCCTAGCTAGTACCGAGAGAAATGAACCTCAACTTTCCGCGGGCAACTTGCCCGGTTTATTCGATAGTATCCATGGCCGTTGTTCCCAGAAATCGTCCTTGATAATGTCCACATGCCGAACCACTACTGTTGCCTTTTTCTGTATTTTCCGTAGTCGGGCGAGTTGGGACTTACTCATCTCTGTTGGCTGTCCTTCATCTCCTTCGGCTTCGTTATCTTCCTCTTTAGAGGCGTCGTTGCTCTTTGGTGGTGGGGTTTGTGGTTGTTGGATTTCATACTGTTTTGTATAGTTAGCACAGGTCGAAGCTAGGAAGATAATTGTGTAGAAGAAACTTACGTCTCTGAATATGATGCTGCCCTTCTTATACATTTCCGGCTCGTTGTTATAGTTTATACCGAACCGTGAGAATAAGATCTCATTTTTATCTCCCGATACAGTGCCCTGTTTCAGTTTTGTAAGTATACTCCAAGGAGGAAAACCACCAAACCAAACCGCGATAAACTCCTGATTCAAAAAGTTTTGCTTTGTATAGTACTCACCTGCAATGCCTTCTCAGCCTCTGTGTTACTCATTCCACCACGCAATATGAGATTCCAAAACGTCGTGTTGTAGAGGTTGTTTATATGGCCTGAAGCATTTGGATTGCGTTAGTAATGGATGGCCGTTCTATTCGGGTTTTTATCCCAGTGCATGTATGCAGCTAGACGCCGAAAACCCGTAACAAGGAACGGAAAAAGAGGCACATACAATCAGCCTGTCTCCAGCTCATATAGTCTCTCAAATTCCTCACGCTGGGATATTGAACAGCTCTCCCATCAAAAGACGGCAGAAAGCCTGGCTCTAGAGGGGTGTCTGGAAAATAGGTTGACCAGTTAAATATATAATGCGCAGTAAATGTCGACACGATTGTGGTTACGAGTTTGCTGTTATGAGGGATACTCAGGTTAGATAGAAGAGTTTGATGGGCCTGCAATAGACAGGACAGCCGCAAATATCAGTATGCATAGTCACCCACCTGCTTCTTCGCTCGAATAATTGGCAGGTCCGGTGGAAAACGAAACTTTCAAACATATCTCATTAGCATTGCGCTCTAGGAGAACTCCACACAATACGGAACTTGGTAAGGCGATGCACACCTAAACTCATCACTAACGCCATAGGCAATAATCAGATCGGGAAGATCTTTCACAACAGCTACCGCGGCAGCGTTCATGAGGTCGAGAGCCCGTTTGTCATTGGGTTTTTTGAATTGGTAACGGTCAGAGAATCTGGGAGTGGGCAGTTAGCGAATGGTTAAATCGAAGGGCGTCTTTCCTAGTGGAAAGAGATAGAGGGAATGAATGACGCGAAAGGAAAGGTAGACAAGGCCATATACAAGCCATATATGGTATGAATTCTATAGTGCGGGAATTTGGGGAATCTCGACGTGGTGGTGGAGGGGCAAAACCCCCCCTCACCCAGCACAACGTAGGCATAGACGCCACAAACACGATAAAATATGACATGAGATGATAGAAATAATAAAGAATATCAAGATCCTAACCTATGAAACCCCCGACCATCGATGCGGACGACTATCCAGGTGTTGGGAAGCAGGTTATCGTCCTGCTCGAACAGCTTGACATATTCGTATCTGAGGCGGAAAATCAGGGTTAGCAGAAGCTATGGGCCAGATCTATGTTGGGAGGTGGAGATTAGTTACTTTGAATTTGCCATTTTTATATATACGGAATCTGTGGATTGAATAAGGGGTAAGGGGATGTGGTTGGGGTTGTTGCTTGTTGGTTGGAATTTTCGAAGCGAGGTTGAGGTTGGGCAACATTTGACTCTACCAAACTGTGGCTCAATAGTCAACTGCGGACATGGGCGGAGAACATAATAAATGGCCCATTTGTATTTGAAAATCTCACGCCTCGACACGATCACTGTACGAATGGGGATTGAGAAGAAATAAGGTACCCTTGTTAAATTGCTCTTCTGGTTGGTATAATTCTCCTAGGAAATAAAGATAACAACAGCCTAATCTGCCTGGATCCAAGAACCGAAAAAGACACAACTCCTCTAAAAAGGGGATCACAACGCTAGAATCCAATGGTACCAAGTAAATAACCACCCCCGCAGTCCTCAAATATCCTCAGAGACAGACTCATCCCCAGTCTCACTAGCCTTCTCACTACACTCACTGGCAGCCTTGTCTGCTTTCTTCGACTTGCGCATGAAACCAAATCCCAAACTGCTGCTCTTGGTCGACTTGTCCGCAGACGGGGCGCTAGAGACTACGCTTTCTACACTTCTCCCAAGCAAAGCATCTGCGGCGGCGGCATCCTCGTCGATATCGCCTTGGACGGAAGTGTCACCCTTTTTGGAAAAGAGACTAGCGCGGTCTTTCCAAGGAATGTTGAACTTGCTGGAGCTGCTCTTGCGCGTGATTTTTTGGATAAACGACTCCTTTGCGTTGGTTGTTTCAGATGGTGTGCCTGATGATGTTCGCTCCAAGGACTCATATGATTCTGCGGCAGAGGTGCGGATGGAACGGGAATCTCTCGACCGTCGAGACTCAGGTGGAGAACAGTCATCTGGATTAAACTCGTGGTCCCCAAGCTTCCATGACTCGGCTTCTTTATTCTTCGTTTTGTCTGATTTCTTGCCGAAGAGAGTCTTAAAGGAGGGAGCTGCGGGATTGAGTTTTGGTGTTACTGGGCGGTGTGAGGATGGTGGCCGTGTTCCAATCGGAGCCTGAACCGGCCGCTGTAGTTCGTATGGCGTTTCAAGAAAATCTACCTCTGTGGGCGGCATACCTAGCGGCAGGTGGCTTGATGACCCATACTGGAAGGACGGTCGGCGGGACTGACTTCGTGACCACGCTACAGGCGATGACCAGTCGAATCCAAGGGGGCTTCCTCTATGGCCGGTTTTATCTGGAGCTGGCCATCCAAAAGGCTGACTATCTGTGGTTGGACGCGGAAGTTGATTTTCAAACGAATATGTAGATCCTGGTCTTGGGGAAAGGGAGCCACGGCGGACAGTTCCCAATATAGAGGGATCAATAGGGTCGTGTCTTGGGCTAAATTGGTTGTATCCAGTACCTAGGTCGGCACGGTCGAGAGGAGACTTCTCCAAATTACTTGATCTTCCCGAGGTGAAAAAACTCGGGAACATGGCTCTGCGAGTAGCAGGGAGTCGGTCGGAAGAGCTATCGCTGGTGACATTGGTAGTGGCGCTGCGAGGGAATAGATTGGTCATCGGGTTCGCCCAGTTTCCTGTATAGCTAAGACGGCGCCGCCTAGTTCCAATTGGGTCAAGTCCTTGTTCGAGATTCCTTGGAAAGGACTGGCTTTGGCCAGGTTTAAGAGTCCCAAGCATTGGTGGCCCATCCGCAATAGTTTTACCTCGTTGACGGTGGAACCCAAAAAGCCCAGAGAGACGGCGAGACGCGCTCTGTACACTATCCGATGGTCCTTGAGTTAAGGGTATATTTGGCATTGCCATGGAACCGTGTCCACTTTCATGTAGGTTATTTAAACTTTCCCGAGGGCTTGTGAATATACTTGCAGGGCGGCTTCCAGAAGATACTGGAGAGGGAGAGTTTGGAATGAGATTATCGAAAGCGCCTGATTTGGGAAATTGAGTAGACGAAGGGCGAGGCCCTACTGCCTGTTCTTCATCGCCAAGGAGATCAGATGGCAACAAGGAATCAGCCCGGGGGCTCATGGGAGGGTTTCCTCCCAATATATCTGTATCCGAGCGACCAGTAGTGGATTGATCAGAAGGGTCTGCGATAGTCATGCCGTTGTTGATGTTGAAGAATGCTGGGCCTGGCGGAAACGTCGGCGAGCTGTTCCCAACTGAATTGTAATTTGTTGTGTTTGCGTATGAAGTATCCATGAGAGGATAGCTCACAGGAGACG
This sequence comes from Onygenales sp. PD_10, assembly GCA_032988465.1. Taxonomy (NCBI): domain Eukaryota; kingdom Fungi; phylum Ascomycota; class Eurotiomycetes; order Onygenales; species Onygenales sp. PD_10. The sequence goes on along the minus strand of JANTQH010000008.1, from coordinate 311,924 downwards.
ACACATTGCTGACTAGGGAGCTACGATGACGACTGCGACGGTGCATGCTAGCTCTGTGGACTAGTTCTAGGTCTAATGCCGGGAGGGGGCCATATGGAACCACGGCGTTGGATCGCTGGGCAGTAACCCATTTGAGACGTTCTTGAGCCTCATGGTATTGTTGCTGGGCCTGGTTGTGGACACTGATGAGCGACGCATATTGCGCACGCAGGTTCCCCATCTTGACTTCCCAAAAGTGCTCCTTTTCTTTTTCTAGACGATCAAGCTCTCTTCCATCATCCGTGTCGTCGCCTTCAAGTCGGCGCCTTTCCTCTTCCATATCCTTTATGCGACTTCCTTTTATTTTGATGTCCTCATCTAGGGTTTTCATTTCGGCTTGTTCGTCCGCGATCTTCTCCCGGTACTGGTTGACTTGTTTAGCAGCTTCAGATTCGATCTGGGCCTTTTCATCCTTAGCTCGGGATATCTTCTCGTGGAGGCCCACTAGTTGTCCCTCCCATCGAACAAGGTCCTCCTTGCGTTTCTGTCGCTCTGCTTCCTTTTGTTGTAAGAGCCGTTCCCTCTTACTCTTCTCGCTTTGCACGGTGCGGTTGATGCTTTCCAGTTTGTTTACGTGTTTCCTGAGATCTCCGCTTGCTTCATCCTTCTCCTTCACACGCTGCTTCAGTTCATTCCGCTGCTCCTCCAACTCCCGTAGCATGAGATCATGTTCCTTTTCTTCGACGCATAACTGCTTCTCCAAAGTTTCGTTTTCTTGCTGCAGTCCCTTCAGGCGTTCGGCTAGTCGCGCAAGATTTTCATCTGATTCGTCAATGCTACCGGATCTTTGTCGATCTTCGGGTCCCTCCAACGACGGGAAAGACTTCCTGCCGCCAGCGGTACGCTTTCCCTGGGGCTGCCCACCGCTATGCTCACGACACATAACCGGCGCAGACGGCGAGACCAGTGGTGTAGGGGCCCTTGGGATGTAGGCCCGAATAATAGGCCCGCCTTCAATTTCATCTTCCTGTGTGTCGGAAATGGATAGCGTTTTGGTGCGGACATGGAGAAGGGCACTTGAGGTTTGGAAATTGGCGGCGCTAACGGCAGAGACGCATATATGGTAAATATGTCCGGGCGCCAGGTTGGAAATGGCCACACCGGTTTCGGAACGTTTTGTCTCGCCAACTAAATCCCGTCAATATTCATCGACAAACCGGTCTAAGTGGAATGCGTAACTCACCTTTGACGCCATTGACTTGAACAATATGCTTGTGAATCGAATTTTGTAGATCGGGATGTTTCCAGGCAATGCGAATCGTCCTCGGGGTAATCTCCTCCAGAGTTAGCTCGGGGGCGGGGGGGATGTCTAAGCCCAGCTTCTCAACGAGAAGGTCGTTTGGCGTCTGGCAGACCTGATATGCTCGATATAGGAGCCTATACGAGTCAGACTGAATGTTAGACACCCGGTAACTGCCCGCGATTCGGGAGGAGACTCACCATATCAGCGCCCATAGGATCGCCGCAGCAACAAACAGGGCCATGGCGCCGTGCACTCTCACTACCGGGACTACACTAGGGTAGCTATCCGATACAAGACGCAGTGGCTCGTACATTCCCACTATCCATGACCCGTCCGCAGGATCGCAATGTCGACTGCAGAAGTGCTTCCTGGCTTGGGACTGTTTGCTGTCTGTCTGTCGTCTCTCGCTGACAATGATCTTCTCCCCGATTAGGTTTCCGGAGCCGGAGCTAAGAAAATCCGATGCTGTACCACGTGACCTGCGCTGGAGCCGAGGTCAGCCTCGGCACATAGCTAATCCGGCCGACTAAGCGCGCTGCCCGGAAGAATTATTGACGCGCGGCAGTTTTGTTGTTAGTCAGCGGGCTTGGCGGCTCCTTCCCAACAAGCCGCTGGTAGCCAATCAGCGCGCGGCTCCGGCGGCGGCAAGTCTTCCTTCTCCTCCGCCGCAGCGCCGAACAGCTCAACATCTCACCATCTCCAATATGTTGAGCACTGAGAATTCCTGTCGCTAATGCCTCTCCCGTGCTGCTGGAGTTAGGCCATTCTTGTGGTCTTCTTTTGCGGTAGTTCTCTATAATAGTCTTCTCTATTCTTACCCCCACACTCTTTCATGAATCGGATAGCGCCTCGCCCCAGCGTCACATGTGCTGTCTGGCCCTCTTCGGCTGTTACGAAGCAAAGTTGTTTCGCATTCCTGCGTCCTTTTCGCCCATCGCAGAGTGTCTAACGTGACCGCCGTGGCCTTTTCCGGGCTGGAGTTTTGAGTTGCTTTTATTATATCGCCTCCCTGGCTTTGCGATTCGGGCATGCAGTACGTGCGGAGTATCAGCGGTTCGGTGTCGAAGACATGGAACTCCATCAATCCTGCTACCCTCAGTGGGGCGATTGATGTGATCGTGATCGAACAGGAGGATGGTGAGTTAACCCTTCTTTATTTCCCGCCTGCAGTAGCTAACTATGCGCTAGGAACGCTGGCCTGTTCTCCCTTCCATGTTCGATTCGGCAAATTCTCTCTCCTTCGGCCTTACGAGAAAAAGGTAGCGTTAGCAATATACAATGTTCCACTGATGCTAAGCGCGGAGGCTGATTGTTATAGGTGGAATTCCGGGTAAATGGAGTTAAGCAGGACTATTCCATGAAGCTGGGCGAAGGCGGCGAAGCGTTTTTCGTATTTGAAACCTCGGATGACATCCCCGAATCGCTCCAGACCTCCCCGCTGGTATCGCCAGCCACGAGCCCCAAACCTGGCGCTAGTGAAGATGGGAATGCTCTCCAGGAGCCCGACTATTTGGACATCACATCTGGCAAATTAAACAGCCCTAGGAAGAATGACGAAGACCAACTTTCTATCTCTCCCACGACCCTTCCAGCCACTGGGAGATCTAGGAGTGATCTGGGTAGGTTTTACGCAACCATATTCTTAACAACGCTAATAATTTTGATTACAGGAGTCATGACGCCATTATCTAGATCTCCAGACAATGAGTCGTCCAGTTCTGGGCGTTCGCAGACCTGGCTAGCTCCATCTCCACTGTTAGATCGATCTCGATCCGAAGATTTAACTGCAGAGCCCACGTCGAGGAGACTTGGTCCTCCGGTGACCTTCGGTTCCAGGGACACTTCCCCCATCGATCAGGCACAGGATCAGAACTCCCCACCCCATCGACCACGAAGCCCTCCCCCATTGACACCGAAGGAAGCATTTTCTCGAGCAATGGCGCTTTCAAAGAAACTCTCCGGATCGAATATTCCTTCCCACGTAACGGAAAGCGGGGACTTGATGTTAGATATGACCGGTTATAAGAGTTCCGAGGAGGATGCCCTCCGTGCAGAAGTAATTGCGCGAAAAATCCTCGCGGAAGAGCTCGAGGGCAATTATGATATTGGCGCATTGATTGGTGCGGATGACCAAGGCAATCTATGGATATACAGCAGTGAGGAGTCCAAAGATGCCGCCAGCCGTAGAGCAACTTTGAACTCTATGCGACCCACTAATACGATGGGGGATGCTGTTTCCGATCCAGGCTATCACAGCGATGGTGAACAGAGTGCCCCGGAACCAGAACCCACTCAAAGACATCCCACTCAAAGACATCACCGCTCACACTCGGACGTCCAGGGGGGATTTTTGACTCCACCGCATACACCTGTTGATGGAGTAGCCGAACCAAGCCGTAACTACGCTAAGACTCTCAGGCTGACAAGCGACCAGCTCAAGTCCCTGTCACTGAAGCCTGGAGCCAATCCTATGTCTTTTAGTGTCAATAAAGCGACATGTCCTGCAACGATGTACTTGTGGAATTATAAAGTTCCAATTGTCATTTCGGATATTGATGGCACAATTACAAAGTATGCCTGATTCCTCCTTTTTTTTGGGTCTTGTTGCTCACCATTTTCTAGATCTGATGCTTTGGGCCATGTGCTTAACATGATCGGTCGCGACTGGACCCATATTGGAGTGGCCAAGTTGTACACGGATATCGTGAGCAACGGTTATAATCTGATGTACTTAACCAGTAGATCTACTGGTCAGGCAGATACGACACGAACGTACCTTAGCGGGATCGTTCAGGAGGGATTCAAGCTACCCAAGGGCCCTGTCATCATGAGCCCTGACCGAACAATCGCTGCTCTACGTCGGGAAATATACTTGAGGAAACCAGAGGTGTTCAAGATGGCATGCCTTCGTGATATCCTGAGTCTTTTCCGCGGGAGGAAAAACCCATTTTATGCTGGATTCGGTAACCGACTCACCGATGCGCTAAGCTACCGATCAGTGAATATCCCCTCTTCGAGGATATTCACCATCAACTCCAACGCTGAAGTCTCACTAGACCTTTTGAGCCTGAATAAGTATAGAAGTAGCTATGTATCGATGCGGGAACTTGTCGACCATTTCTTCCCTCCTGTTGCTATGCTTGTTCAAGAGGGAGGAGAAGAGTTTACCGATTTCGCGTACTGGAGAGAGGCTCCTGGTGACCTGGACAACTTCTCCGCTACGGATTCCAGCGACGACGAGAGCGCAGATGACCCCGACGCCAGCGAGGGAGAGGAAAGTGAGTTGTACGACGAGGAAGACCAAGGCGATCTGGGAGACAGCTATATATCTCGTGATTCTATCGAGAATCCTGGAGATATGGCAGATTCTATGGTCGGGTTTGCTTCAGAAGACCAGGCCGAGTCGGACATGGACGAGGAAGACGACTTCGACGATGATTTGCAGCGTTCTACTACAACCATGGAGCTCAAAGACTTACCCACGACGCCTAAGAGAAATCGGTCTAACGATGGGCCCTAGGACGTTTAACAGCGGGTCGATGATGAACATTGTTCCTTCGGACGGGGATGGCTGATATACCCACTGCTTGTTAGGGGATATTCCCTAATATTCAGCAAGAAGGGGGAAGATTGCATTTGTAACGTGTTGGAGTTTCTTGTCCGGGGCTTGATACAGCCATTGGGGAAACTGGGAGTATGGGCTGAAATGCATTAGCGGGAGTTTTGTTCTTCTTTCCTCTGCTGACTTATAGATCCAGGCTGTAGTCCTGAATAGATTGGGCTTGCTGTGGGTCTGCATGTGTTATTCCGTTACTCTACTTTAATGCCCATAGAATTATTTAATACAAAGTCAACATTGAAGAAGAATTCCATTTTTCGCCCTATCACCCCTGCATCAGGTCTGAGGTCATGTGATCTGGGGAGAGGCCTGGCTAATCGTAAAAGGACTAGCGCTCATCGCACAGCTCTCCCGACGAAGCTTCAACTTCAACCGCGATCTCACAGCTCCGTCCACGACATTCTCCCCGACCCCTCCGGCTTATCACCTACTCACACCCTCACGGATACTCTAATTTACTGAGCAAGCCGCATATGACTGATTATACAAAGACTTATCTGGCCTAGACCTCCTAATCCCCGCACAATTAGCTTCCTGGGGGGATGCCCCTAAGCATCACCACAATCTCATCCATTGCGCCCCGGCCCATATAAACCCTCACCATGACTTCGCCGCGACCAAACCTAGGCGCATCGGCCCCCTCCACCCAACCCCTCACCCCACCCGCCGATGCGCCCACCACATCCAACAACCCAACCTCACAAGCAACCACAACCGCCGCCGCAACCACCGCCCCCTCACCCGCCGTCGCCAACCCCGCCCAAATCCCCGCCACATCCCTCCAAGACACCGGCAAATCGCGGCGGCCCCGCGATGCCCGCCTCATACATATGCTCCTCGCCTCGCTCGGCGTAACAGCCTACCAAGAGCGCGTCCCCTTGCAACTACTAGACTTTGCCTACCGATACACCTCCAGCACGCTGCAGGATGCTGTATACCTAGCCACGGAAGGGTATCCCGGAGAATCCGCTGGCGGTGGTGCGAACAAAGGCGGCGCAGACGGAAAGACGCCGGCGGATCTGAATTCCGTCGGCCTGGGCGCGTTGCGGATGAGCATTGCGTCGCGGCTGCATTATCAGTTCCAGCCCGGATTGCCCAAGGAGTTCCTGATGGATGTCGCTGCGGAGAGGAATCGGATGATGTTGCCTGGGGTGATGCGCGGGGTGGATAGTGGGTCTGCGGCCAATGCGGCGTCGTCGAGTATTATGATGGGTGGTGTGCGGTTACCGCCTGAGCGGTTCTGTTTGACGGGGGTTGGGTGGGGGTTGAAGGAGGAGTGGGAGAGTGAGGGGGAGGAGGAGATGGAGGTTGATAATGTTGATGGTAATGCGCAGCAGGGGGGGACGGCGGGGCAGGGGGGTTTCTCGGGGAAGGAGGAAGGAGGTGGTGTGGAGGATGAGGATGAGGATGATGGGGATGGGACGATGGAGGATATCTTTGGGGATGGGGAGTTGGATGGGAACGGGCAGGATGAGGATAAGACGATGACGGATGTTTGATGTTTTGAGGAGCTTTCCTTTCTCTATTTTATTTTGCTATATTACAAGCAGGCATTGGATTTGGTGGTGGTATGTATGGCATTCGCCTTTTGCTTTTTTCTCCAATGCGCTATGATTGATATCTTGTTTCTTTTAGCTTTTACATTTCCTAGTCGTACTACTATCTATGGGCGGGGATATTTACAGGCGTTCAATTTCAACGTTTCTTATTTTGTATTCTTTCTTTTGTCTCATCTTTTCTGAATGCAAGTCTCCAAACGCAGGGCCTCCTGGGAACATGGCACGAACGGGAGTGAAGTTTATGTGCCGATAAAAAAGCGAATTTTCCAAGGAATAAAGGACAAAGATGAAAAATATGGAACCATTCCCTATTAGCGGAGATCTAGATAAAAAGCTGGTATACAGCCGTAGATATATGTAATGTACAATGTTCAAGAAAGAGAAACCCCTTTTTCGAAAGAAACAGAACCTGCCGTGTTCCCCCTCTATCCACTCATCCATCCCATTCCCCATGACACAATGGTGGTGAATAACATGTCATCAAAAAAAGAACAACGTTAAAACAGAAACCCACCTAACACCCAATATATGCAAACAGGAGAGAGATATAAAACCAACAAAAGCCAGAAAACCCGCTACACGCAACGCAAAAAGTTTCCACCCCCCTCTCACCCCTTCCCAAACCACCCACTCCCCCTTTCTCTCCCTTTAACCCCCTCTGCCTCCTCCCTCCTCCTCCTCTCATCATCCTCCCTCATCATCAACGCAACCTCCGCCCTCCTCTCCTCCATCTTCTTCAGCTCCGCCTCCCTCGCCCGCCTCCGCTCCTCGCGTCCCGCAAACCACTCTTCCCGCGCGCGGTCTTCCACTTCCGGCTTGGCGTGCTCGACCATGCACGCGTTCATGGCTAGGCGTTGTTTTCGGCAGATCCAGGTCGCGGTTATGGTGCGGTTTATGGCGCAGGCGGCGAATTCTAGATAAAAAAAGGGAGGGGGTTAGAATTAGTCTAAGCTCATTGTCATTGTATCGCCATCGTATCGATTGATTGACATAGGGAGTCAAGGAATCAACCCCCGGCAAGACGGGAGCAAGAATGTCCCCTTAATAGCTAGCTAACTAACCTTTAATCTCCGCCGCGCAATGGCCCCGTACCCGCTTATGAAATAGATCCTGCACCTGGGCCTCCTGCGCGGCTGATAGCGGCAGGGGGTTTCGGAAGTTTATAGAAGCTGGAGGCGTGGGGGAGGATGAGGATGGGGTTGTGTCTGCGGGAGTGTTGGTGGAGGTTGCGGCGGCCATTGTGGTCGGTGGTTGGTGGTGAGGAGGAGGGTGTGTTGTCGTGGCTCGGTCAATGCATTAAGAGCAATGGTCAAGATGGATATAGCAGCATCAGCGTAGTCGTTGTTTTGTCTTGTCTTGTTCTGTTTTGTTTCTGTGTTGAAGTCGCTGCTGATGTTTGTGGTTGGATTTGGGTTTTGATTTGCGCGTGCGGGCGGGAAGCTTTTTTGTCCTCCGAACGACGCTAAAAAATGGCTGGGCTAAGAAATCTATCAAAACCATCATCATCTCGAAAAACGAAATTCTTTCGAACCAACAACACAACACAGTTTTTCAACCACACTGGTTTTCTTCCCCTTTTGCTCCTGAGAAGCTAGAGGGTTTTAATTTTGTTTCCGTAGCTGTTATCGCAGCCACCAACTCCTCTACCTATCCCAACCATCTCACGCAGCGCATCCATCATCATATAATCCCCAGTCCACCCCTCCGTATCCGCCATGTCGTCCATGCGGAATGCCGTCCAGCGGCGGCCACACCGCGAACGGGCCCAGCCCGCCGCCCGCGAGAAATGGGGAATCCTCGAGAAACACAAGGTGCGTTAACTACCGCCTCCAAGCCCCCATCCCATCCCATCCATCTTCCTCCCAGCTCTCCCAGCCCAGAAGCAGCATATAAACTGACCACTTATTCAAAACCCCTCCACAGGACTACTCCCTCCGAGCGCGCGACTACAACGTGAAAAAAGCAAAACTGCAGCGTCTGCGCGAAAAAGCCCGCGACCGAAACCCGGACGAGTTCGCCTTCGGGATGATGTCTGATGGCTCGAAGAGGCAGGGGAAACACGGCGCGAGAGACTCCAAGGCGACGCAGCTGAGTCATGATGCGGTTAAGTTGCTCAAGACGCAGGATGCGGGGTATCTGAGGGTTGTCGGGGAGAAGGTTAGGAGGCAGCTTGAGGGGGTGGAGATGGAGGATAGGTTGCAGAGGGGGATGAGGGGGGCGCTTGGTGAGGAGGAGGGGGGGGGGAGTGAGGATGAGGATGATGATTATGATGAGGATGGGGTGGGTGGGAGGGGATTGGGGAGGGGGAAGAAGGTGGTGTTTGCGGAGTCGGTGGAGGAGCAGAGGAGGTTAGGGGAGGGGGTGGACGGGGATGATGGGGATGGGGATGAGGATATGGAGAGTGGTGGGGAGGTGTCGTTTGGGGAGAAGCAGGCCAAACAGGGGCAAAGATCGAAGAAACAGATTGAGGCGGAGGTGCGGGCGCGGAGGGAATTGATACAGGCTAGGAGGTTAAAGAAGAGGGCGGCTGAGGTGCGGAGTAAGAAGATTGAGGCATTGCGGATACAGCATAAGGAGCTTTTGGCGGCCGAGCAGGAGCTGGATCGGCAACGGGGGAAGATGGAACATTCTGTTGGAGGGGTTAATAAGTTTGGGGTCAAGTGGAAGGTTAGGGAGAGGAAGAGGTGAGCGTTTTATGTTCTTCTGTTTTTTTAATTGTGAGTACAGGAGTTTTTGTTCCTTTTATTTGGGTTTATATAGATAAAGATAGGGTGTTCTAAAACAGGCGCAAATACCAAAATTATATCAGGTTAATGAGACTGGATTCGGGAATCAACCCACTGACAGGAATGTAAATTACAAAAGATGAAGATATCCCAAACAGAAACCCCCCTCAAGTTTCTCTCCTATCCCCCATCACCTCCCTCAATCCCCTACAGCCTACTAGGCATCCTGACTGCCCCATCCAACCTAAACACACTCCCATTAACCATCCCATTCCTCACACACCCCAGCACAAACTCCGCAAACTCCTCCGGCCTCCCCATCCTCAACGGATACTCAATCATCCCGGTATTAATCCCACTCCTCTCCGCCGTACTAGGCCTCTTCTTCTCTCCACTTCCACTCCCACCCCCCTTCCCAGCACCAGCACCAGCACCAGTACCAGCACCACCACCCGCAGCCTTCCTCGGCGTCATCGTCATCCCCGTCTGAAACACCCCTGGCGCAACACCCAGCACTCTAATCCCCGCCGCCCTCCCCACCTCCCTCGCCAACGGCAACACCAGCCCCGCCACCGCCGCCTTGCTCGCCGAATACGCCACCTGGCCCACCTGCCCCTCATACGCCGCCACGCTCGACACAACAACCACCACCCCACGTTCCCCATCGTCCCCCTCCGGCTCCACAGCCGCGATATGCGGCAGCACCAACCTGATCAAATCCACCGTCCCGCGCAGATTAATCGCAATGACGCGGTCAAACGCCTCAATGGACATTGTCTTGACCGCATCGCTGGTGCTGTTGTTTGGGTCCTGGCGCGGCAATGCGCGCTCGCCGTAGCCGATGCCCGCGCAGCAGATTACGCCGCCTAGGGGGAAGTGGGTGGCTGTGTTGATCCAGGTTAGGGTGGAGGAGATGGCGTGTTGGAGGCTGGCGGTGCGGGAGACGTCGGTTTTTGTGTAGAGGGTTCGGGCTGGGTTGGTGAGGAGGGGGGAGGCGGTGGGCGGGGGGGGGTTGATGTCGAGGATTGAGACGTTGGCGCCGGCGGAGAGGAGGGTGAGGGTTGTTGCGAGGCCGAGGCCGGAGGAGCTGGTGGCGGTTGTTGGTGTTAGATTGGTTTGGTTGTTGGGTGTGTAGTTAGGGGGTGGTTTTGGGATGGGATGGGATATTGGGTGGATTTGATGGATTGGATGGTTTTATCACTTACCCGCCGGAAACGACGAATGTGCGTCCTTCTGTCTTCATTTTTGCTGCTTTTTGTATGTTTTGTATTTTCCTCCTTTTTCCTGTTCGTTGGATTCCACACAAGGGAGAATGCTGCTTGGACTGGCTGGGTGAGGCTGGGAGAGTGAGCTTCGGTAATTGCGGGGAACGGCCTGGAGTAAATAAACCACTTACTCCGCAAATTAGGTGTATCTATTAGCTCCAATCTATGTAACCACCGGGTAGCCAAATGTAGAAATGGCCTGGGATCAAGAATTTGAAGTCCTAGAAAAAGGATGAAGCTGCGTATCCCTTGGAAGTTGAGTTGGTTGTTGCAAGTGTCCGGGATTCGTCGATGGAGTTCTTGGGCCTCGGCATTTCAGGTGATAGTTATCGCTCCTTCCACGGCCGGGGGGGATGGTGCACGCACTTCTAACAGCCCCTGAAGATTATATTGTTATCCGGTAGAATTGAAAGGAAAGGGAGATGATCTCGATTATTCTATTGCGCTAATCCATGCATATCTTTAATCTTTTTGTCTCGCGTTGTGTCACATCACTCATAAACCCTCGCTTTTCTGTTGATTCTGGTCCTTTTCCCTTTCGTTGTTTTGTGACCCCGCCAGATGCTGCTTGATGACCCGGAAAGAAGACTTGAAAAGAAACCCTTTCGTAAATCGAAACAAAAGAAGAAAAAGAAAACTTTAGAATCCCGAGCTTCTCGAAAAAAGGCACATAGAATTAAAAACCAATCCCTGCTGTGATTCATTTGCGCCATTCATTTACCAGCCTTATTCATATAGTCCATACGAATGCTGACCGCCCGACGATGAGCATCCAACCCCTCAACCGATGCCAACTGCATCACGGCACCGGAGACATTGCGCAGGCCCTCAGCGGTGAGGTTGGAGCTGGTGATGTGCTTGACGAAGGAGGCGAGGTTGACGCCCGAGTATTGTTTTGCGTAACCGTAGGTTGCTAGAGGGGTTATTAGCTAAATGCAAATAGGTAGGGAACCATATGAAGGGCAAGAACTTACGCAGGGAGTGATTAACACCAGCAGAGTAATCGCCCACGCTCTCCGGTGTCCACTCGCCAATGAACACGCTTCCGGCGTTCTGGACCAGGGGAACGACATCTGCCGCATTCTTCACCTGGAGGATAAGATGCTCGGGCGCATACTGGTTGCTGAGCGTGATGGCTTCGTTGATATCCTTCACGACAAAAGTGACAGAGTGGTCAATGGCGCCACGGACAATGTCGACACGGGGAAGGGCCATGGCTTGCGAGTGTAGCTCAGCTTCAATAGCCTTGAGGTGAGAATCGTCAAGGTCGATGGCGATCAGAATAACCTGGGAATCAACACCGTGTTCTGCCTGGCTGAGGAGATCGGAAGCAACGAATGCTGGGTTGGCGTCCTTGTCAGCGACGACGAGAACTTCGCTGGGGCCCGCGGGCATGTCGATGCTGACGCCTGCTGAGGTGTCGTTTGAGACCAGCATCTTAGCCGCAGTGACGAATTGGTTGCCGGGTCCGAGAATCTTGTCGACCTTGCTGATGCTCTCAGTACCATAGGCCATGGCTGCGACGGCCTGGGCACCACCAGCTAGGACAATGCTCTCAGCTCCGACTTTGTGTGCGATGTATACGATTTCGGGCGAGATGCTGCCGTCAGATCGTGGTGGCGAGGCGATGACGATCTTCTGGCATCCTGCTACCATGGCGGGAACGCCAAGCATCATAGCGGTGGAGGGCAGGACGGCTGTTCCACCAGGAACATAGAGGCCAACACGCTCGATCGCGCGAGAAAACCGGGAGCATACCACCCCTGGCATGGTTTCAACGTGCAGTGGCTTCTCATCCTTTTGAGCAGCGTGGAAGGTGCGGATGTTGTCGAAGCTGGTGTCAATAGCCTTAGTAGTTTCAGGGGTCAACTGCATCAGACTCTCTGGGAACGGCGCGCGGATGACAGGAGAGGTAAGAGAGGTGGCCTTATCAAACTTGTGGGTGTATTTCAAGACGGCTGCGTCTCCGTTGGCTTGGACATCCTCGATGATTGGCTTAACAAGAGCTACAATGGCATCGTTAGACTTTTGCGAGGGACGTTGCAAAGCCTCCTTTACAATATCCTCGGAAGTCTGGGCTGTAACAATGCGCTTCATCTCGATCTTGCGAGTCGGATCTTCAGCTGGCTTGGCGGAGAGGCCAACTTTCTCAGCCCAGCCTTGTTTGGCGTCACCTTGTCTCCGCTTCAATTTCAGGTTCTTCAGGTCAAGATTCTTTTCGACATCCTCCAAGGTGACACCAGCAGCAACACACTTGGTCAGTGCAAAGTATAGCAAGTCGGCAGCTTCAAAGGCGATGTTCTCCTTTGTAGTGGCTTGGCAAAGCTCCTCAGCCTCTTCCATGATCTTTGCCTGGACGAGCTTGGGATCGTTGAAGAGTCTGGCAGTGTAAGAACCGGCCGGCGCATTCTCTTTGCGAGCTTGTAGGGTCTTTTGGAGGCGAGAGAGTCCTCTATACTCGCCGAAGCAGCTTGCGGTTCCTAGATGGCAGAATCCTTTAAGAAATGTTAGTAGGGGGCGATTAAAGAGCGATAACGAAGTAGGGAAGCCACATACCCCTGCCCTTCTGCTTCACAACAAAGACCAAGCAGTCACTGTCACAGTCGAAGTCAACCCGGACCAGCTCCTGCGTATCGCCGCTCGATTGGCCCTTGTACCAGAGACCGCGTTTCCTGCTCTGATAAACACCAGTGCCGGTCTTCAGAGCTTCTGAGATGCTCTGCTCGCTGCTCCACACCAGACCCAGCGCAACGCCTCTCTCATCTGTCACCACTGTAGCATAGAGACCATTGTTACTATCGGCAGTGGCACCAGCAATCAACAGCTTCGCGGGGGAGGCATCGTCTTTCTCAAGCGACAAAGCGCTGGAGGGAATAACGCTGACAACATTGTCCTTCTGGTTTGCGAGCACAGTTGCCTGAGTCGCGGCAGTATCGTATACACGATAGGCAGCCTTGACAGCCTCCTTGGCCGCCAATTCCGACACAATGGCATCGATAGCCGGAGACGATATGGTGCTATACACACTAACTTCCCTCCGTTCAGGAACTTCAGCAGCCCAGCTCTTCAATGCGGCAATCTCGTCAGCGGAGGAGACGGAAACGATCAATCTCGCTGATGGGACAGATTGCTCCTTGGATAACGTGGCCAATTGAGCGGGTGTAACCAGCGCCTTGGACGCCCCTGTGTTGAGTACATCGACCACGTCTCCGGCCGATTCGATCGAGGTCGCATCGGTGTAGATATCGAGGAGGGTGGAGTTTTCCTTAACGAAGGACACGGCTTGCTCGAGGGTGCATGATCTCAGCAGGGCGTGGCCGAAGTAGGAGATCTGCTTCAGGGAGAGGCCGGAGGGGGAGGGGGCGGAGAGGGACTGGGAGTCGACGGAGATGAGGAAGGGAATCCCCATTTTGAGGGCAGCCTCGCAGGGTGGGATTGAGGGTTTGGCAGGGGGGTTCGGAGGTTGGAGGAGAGTCCCAGGAGGGGGTTGCGAGAAAGGGAGGGGGGGTGTTCAAGAGAGTGTCGTGGAGTGTTGATGTCGAGCGGGATGTGTCACAGCCAAAAGATTGCTGGCCCCCCACCATGCCCGCACTAACCCAAAGCGGCCTGGCGCGGCTGGTTCCAGGTTCACGGCCCGCCGCCAAAGACCGCCCGCTAGGCGCAACCTTAATTTTACGAGCTGATTACTACACACGAGGTATCTAGAGTAGATGTCTACTAATAATTCAGATAGGATATTTGAGAAACATCAAGATAGGGAGTGGTTGCAAACAGTGGACTCTCTATATCTCGATGTATTTGACAGGGGAAAGTTATCTTAGATAGGGTTGCACAGTAGACTTTGGGAAGCTTTGCATGCATATTCCCGCTTTTCTATTTCCAGAACGAGGCTTTCAAGACGCAAAAAGTACGAAATCTATCGGTACGGCCCAGTGCACTTTTCGAGGTGCATTAACAGGGGCCAATGGTCAATGGTTTAGACTTCTTCAAAGACCGACAAGAACCGGGAGGCAACAACCATGAGTTTGGCCCATTGTTAGAAATTCTGGCAATCGCCGAGGGAATCCTTCATTATTTGCCAAAACATCCCTAGCAGTATTCAAGACAATTGTCCAACACCTGCTACTGAATTTAGTGGTAGTGTTTTGTTGTGTCAAGTTTCTGGGAAATAATAAGCTACCCGCCACACGTAGTTAGCCAAGAGATATTAATCAAAAGTATATTGGGGTTAACAGTACTGTTAATCCAGAGCTGTCTCCAATAGATAGAATTTTTATTCCATGCTGATCCACTGATATCATGGACGCATGAATCGTGGAGAAACGAAACGGACCAACCCCCCGCATTGCAGATCCGATTCGCCATGAAGTGACCAGACGGTCGGATATTAAGAGTCTGGCTCCCGGGCAAATCAATCCAGAGAAACGCCGTAGGAGGTAAAACCCCTTTAGGGGGGTATTAGGTGAAATAAAATCTTCGTTATGGTGTATGCAATAGTGCTGGGCGAGAGATCTGGATCGAGATCTGGAAGGTTACGCTTCCTGAAAGAATGTTGTGAAAACTTTTTGGTGGAACACCGTCAGGGGTTGTGCTCTTATTTCGAATCTGATTCAAGGGGAAGGTGGCTCCGGCAATGATTTATGGGGGCGATATGAAGTATTTCATTTATAATCCACCTCGGCTATGTCAGGATAAGTGTTATCCAGAATAGTGAAGGCATAGCGGCAGCACGTTATGGTGGATAGAAGAGAATATCTGTGCGGGGTGCTCCACCAATTGAGAAGTTAATGCTTGGAGTTGTGACAACGAAACCTTGGCTTCCATTTACTTACCAGATTGGTGCCATGGGGAAGAATGCTAAGATTTGTGGCTGCATGATCTGCGGTCATGCTGGCAAGACTTGGCAGGGTGATGCGCCATGTAACCACCCTTGAATAATAATCCTTGTCGGGGAGAGAAGTCTGGAGTCTGGACTCACCACCCCCTGGTACACAGTGTGAAGTCGAAACGGCAGCTGAAAGGGAATATATCCTTTCTCGGCTCAAAATGACCAGGGGCGTCGGAAATTTCCACCAGGAAGTTATTTATACTGTATAGGTCATGGATCATGCAGTTTCAACTTTACAAGTCAAGGTTGGAATTTGAAAGAGATTGATAAACAATCAACGGTTCGATGTCCGCGTGCCACCGACTCCTGACTCCTGCACCAAGATAATACAACGAAACCAGAACGGTTCAAGACCTTGAGGGTCACGCTGGAGTCTGGATAGTGCTCTGTTCCTTGTTGCGCGGGCACGGCAGTTCGTCCTCGCCCTACTCCTAGGGACGATGTCACCTCTACCGGCCCAGGGCCTTATCAGGACAAAGGGAGGTGTCGGTCCGGGGTTAATTTTGGTATTTTTAGTGTAGTTGGGCATCCCGGGGTCCGGATCCAAGACCATCCCGAAGTAGACGACATGTGTTGGTGTTGGGAACGTAGAGAAAGAACCTGGCATCGTCCAACGAAGCAAAGCATTAGGGATGCTTGAGGTATCATGCCGTGCCGGAGACTAGAAAACAAGTGATCAGACGACGTCATGACACATCTAGTTCGGCTCTGTAGTTAGTTAACTAAGCCAGCGGATCACCATCCCCGAGGTCCCCGCCAAAAAGGCCTGAGTGGTTGGTTGGATCCAGTCAGGTAAAGACAGGTGATATGCGGAGGACATTGTTCAGATAAGTTGTTAGCTTGGATAGGCCACTTATTTGCCCCGCTGAACCTTGTAGAGCGGGCTTAATCCGGGCGAGAGAAAGGATTGTCCTTGTTGAGAGATTCTGTGAAATGGAATTGAGGATGCGGCAACACCGGCGAATCACGTGCCTTGTAAGCTGTGATGTCGCGGAACAGAGTTGATCCGGCGAGAGACCAATGGTCAGCCGCATACTAAGCCTGTTTCGGTCGTAGCGGCTGATCTTTTGGGCTAGTGCGTAGGGCTCAACTGCCACGTGATATGGAACATTTCCATTCAGCCCAACCTCACTGCTCCCAACCAGCTTGCATCTCCTGGTCACAACCGCAACACAGAACGGAGTCAACCACTAGCATGACAGGATAGTTGCACTACGATGGAATGCCAGTGTACATGTTAGAACACTAATCAACCATGCTTTTTCCCAACAGCCATGGCCTATTTTCTAGCCCATCAGCTGGGCCCCTTTCCATGCACACTCGGGTGCCATGCTGGCCTGTGATCCTTGCCTGGATGCTCCACCACCTCTCTGAGGCTCTCTCCCAGCAGCCGGAGACGGAGCGCAGGTGGCGCTGCCCCGGAAGGCAGAATGGAACTATTGCTCTTGGCCCTGGGTGTGGGGAAAGATCCGATCGTCACTACTCCGTGCTGCCACTAGACCCGGTAGTAGTACTATGGGCTGTTTGGTGGCGTCCGTTGTCGCCCTCCCTCAGAATGGGTCCGTTGCCAGCTGGGCTCTAAGATGCTTTGTTCTACTTTTGTCTGAAATATAACTGCTGTTCCTGCAGTTACCCCCGCCTCTCTCTCTTCTTTTCTCTTCCTTTCTCTTTTAGGAGAAAATTGGTGAATTTCCCTTGCTTTTAACGGCGCCGTTATCTAAGACCTCAATATGCGTGCTCCCTCGCTTTCTTCGGCTCTGGCAGTGCTATCACTGACTCCAGCCGTTATTTCTATTCCTCTTTCAGCCGACAGCCGTGTGGAAAGACGTGCAAGCGATGCTGAAAGAGCAGCCGCAGTCAAAGACGCCTTCGAATTCGCCTGGAGCGGGTATCTGGAGTATGCGTTTCCTCACGATGAACTACACCCTGTTTCAAATACGCCTGGCGACTCTCGGTACGCTGATCCCCGGTCTAATTTATGGTGTCAACATTCATGCTGAACATTAGCATAGAAACGGCTGGGGTGCTTCCGCAGTTGATGCCCTTTCTACGGCAATTATCATGAACAATCCGAAGGTCGTCAACAAGATATTAGAACATATCTCAGGGATTGACTACACCAAGACGGCAACCGAAGTTAGCTTGTTTGAAACGACTATTCGTTATCTGGGCGCAATGCTTTCTGGCTATGATTTACTTCAGGGAACGGATATTGCTGAAAATGTGAAAACCCACCACGCGCGTGACAGTGACTATAACTGACCCCCATCATAGCCTGACCACGTCGAGACTCTCCTAGCCCAATCAAAAAAATTGGCCGACGTGATGAAATTCGCTTTCGACACCAAGAGCGGCATCCCTTACAATGGGTTAGATATTACTGCTCAGAAACCTGTAAGATACGCATCTGGACCTTGTGTTTCTACATTCACCTTGCATTATTCCGTCCGCATGTTTGATGCCTTGTTATACAATCTAACAAGTAATAGATTGGTGAACCTACAAACGGACTTGCAACAACCGGAACCCTTGTCCTCGAATGTGAGTTGCTTGTGTCGTTATCCTTTTATAAATATTGACCTGCACACAGGGATGCGGCTCTCTGATCTTACAAACGAGCCCGAGTATGGCGAACTCGCTGCAAAGGCGGAGTCCCATATATTGAATCCAAAACCAAAGAAATTCGAACCATTCCCTGGTCTTACCGGATCAAATTTCGACGTCAACACGGGACTTTTACTGAACGGGAAGGTCAGCTGGAATGGAGGCGCCGACTCTGCCTATGAGTATTTGATCAAAATGTTCGCTTATGACCAGAATCGGTTTAAGCTGTATAAAGATAGGTAAGGCTATTCATGGGGCATAATTAACGCTGTCTTGCTAACTGTCTATTCGTAGATGGATACTTGCGGCCGAATCCACAATGAAACACCTTAAGTCCTCTCCGTCGTCTCGCAAAGATTTGATTTATTTGGCTAGCTATGAAGATGGAAAGCTAAACCTGGATTCTCAACACCTGACGTGCTTTGACGGTGGTAACTTTATTCTCGGAGGTCAAATCCTCAAACGCAAAGATTTTCTGGATTTTGGATTGAAATTGACCGAAGGTTGCCGCAACACATACCATTCCACCGCCACCAAAATAGGTCCCGAGTCCTTCGGTTGGGATACGGCGAAAATCCCAGACAGCCAAAAAGATTTCTACAACAAGAACGGCTTTTATATCAACAACGGTGACTATAATCTGAGGCCAGAAGTCATCGAAAGCTACTACTATGCATATCGAGCGACTGGGGATTCTATGGTACTATATTCCCCCCCTACGTTTCTCGCATTTACCTGGATTAGCAGCCTGACTTTTTAAAATAGTACCAAGACTGGGTATGGGAAGCTTTCGTTGCCCTCAACAAGACAACCCGAACCGATAGCGCATTTACGGCGATCAAAGATGTCAACGCCAAGGATGGCGGTGAGAAACATGACAATCAAGAAAGCTTCTTCTTTGCAGAAGTAATGAAATACGCTTACATGACGTTTGCCCCAGGTAAGCATTTAGTTCCGCAATATCTCTGCCCTGTTTGTATGGCTGGTTATGCTAACACGTTATCAAGACGGCGATTGGCAGGTGGCTCGCGATGGAAATAATAAATATGTCTACAACACGGAGGCACACCCATTCAGAGTCAAAACTGCTTCAAAAAAGTAGCTGGCTCGGCTGATTAGGTGTAGGGAAATTGTTAATATGTTCGGATAGCTTGTTGGTTTACACATTTGTATTAATTTGGGATAGGGCAGGATGGAATGCGAGGCTGGAGTTTGGTATTAATTTGGAGAATATGTGCTTGTTCTGATATGTGATATGATGTCAATTGGTTATGCCAATATTTTCTGAGTCTGACTGGATAAGTGGAATGGGTGGGTGCGTGCCATGGGTATTGATGATCTATTCATAATACCATGTAAAATTGTGCATCTACGGCCATACTCCATCATATATATGGTGCTGATTTTTTAATTTCTTGTCTTCCTTTTTGCGGATAAGGCTGGCTATTGCCCTAGAAAATGCACGCTTTATTGGGACTAACAACTGGGACGGATGGGGATTTCAGAAAGCCTGTCTCTCCAGGTAGAAATTGCAGCAAATTCCGGGCGGAAAAGTGCCTGACTGTCTGTTATTTGATTGGCTAGAGGCAAGGGATGGATGCATCATCACCGGGGTAACTAACTGTGTTGTTGGAGGATAAAACCGGGAGACAATGGAGGAATATATATTATGTTACAGCTTCTGGAACAGCAGCTATGTAGCAATTCTGGGTCATTAATTATGTCATTCATGGATAACTCATTAGAGTTTGTTTGGCTGTTGGTTAGTTAATAAAAGAAAAGTGAATTATGCCCCCACAAACTTTCCCGGACTGATCCCGCTGTTCATCTTCCTGTTCTTCTTCTCTCACCTCCAGCCAATAACCCAGTTCGGACATCCTCAACCCAGCCTTGACTGCAAGCCTGTTGGATGCGAAGAGTAAGACGCCAGCTTGGCCTGCTCACCCCGGTTCTTGGCTCCGAGTCTTCTTTCCAGTTTGTTTTGCTGCCCAACGTCCTTCCTTCCTCGACTCGACCTTCGTGCCCAACGACAACGGTGGGATTGTGGCAGCTTCGCGCTGTTCCACTTGAAGCATCACTATGTTATCCCGTTGTCTGAGGTGTTTCACTCGGGGTGATCCCTCAAGCCGTCGCTCATCCTTAGCTGGAGAAGAATTTCCCAAGCCTGTGGAGCGCCTCATAACCATGGCCTCTGGAAAATGCACGGGAACTCTGATTCCAGGGCCATTCGGGTTGCCTTGTCCCTGCAACCACGGCCTGTTTGACGTTTCGAACTCCCCCAATAACTTTGGCCTTTTGTGCAAACAGTGTGGACACCCTTTGGGAGTCCATGAAAATGCCGCTCCCCAAGAAAATAATCATCCACCCAAAGGTGCTTTACTTTCTTTGCTGTTTTTCAATTCCATCCCTTTTCTTTGTATAGCTTGTGCTTGACGTTAACCATTTTGTAGCCGCGGCGGAGCCCAGCCGGGCGTTTGATTCCACAATTGTGGAGCCACCCCAGCAACTTCCCGTTACGACAACCCCACGAACGAGAACAGTCGAAGCCTTGTGGGGTAGGTTGCAACGAGAGACAGTTATACACGTCCGCGGAACGCCCGCAAGCGGGAAGTCGACTCTGGCTTTTCTGCTTAAGCTGCATGTTGAAGAAGTTGCCCCTAATTTGCATATTTTGGCAATCGCATGGCCCATGGAATTTCCAGCGGGATTTTTCCGCCAAACACCATACCACCGATTGCTTAATTTCCTGAGCAACCGGGATCTCGAACTTGACGATTGGAAGAGAAAGCGAATTCTGATTATTATCGATGAGGCACAAGGATCATACGCGTATACCAGCTTATGGAACGACTTCATCAAAAGCCTTACGCGTCTTGATGGCCCTCTAGTTGCCCTGTTTTCCTCATATGGCTCCCCAACAGAGGCGCCGTTAGGAGACCAGACACCGACTCCTATCCTGTTTAGCGACAGTCAGCGTATTTCTTTACGGCCCACTCCTGTTAACCCCGAGATCGGTCTTTTTTTCTCGCTCGAGGAGTTCGATGATGTCGTCGCTCGAGTGTCTCAAGGTTATGGGCAGTTTGGGCAAGCATTTATACTGTCTGATGATCTGAAGAAATATATTTACGACATATCCTCTGGTCATCCGGCTGCGGTGAGATCTTTATTAGATGGGGTAGCCTTCTCCGACGTTAGTATCGTCCTTCATATTTGCATTTGAACCAGAAACGCTAACAATTGTTAGAAATTCCGTCGCTTCCGCAAAACCTCGAGCAAAATTTCGCTCGCAGATGCGCGAGATTACTTTGCCGACGATAATTTTCTTCTTGATTGTTTCAGAAACCACAAAATCCATGGGTTTGAGCGAGGTCTTCCAAGGAGGGAACATCTGCAAGACAACCCTTCTATTGTTAAATTTCTTCGCAGTATAATTATCACGCAGCAAACTCGTGAAAAGCCGGAGAATGACGCTGCTCTCAATGTCTGCTATCGACAGGGCTGGCTCCAAGCTGAGCTTTCAACAGAGGGAAACCCAATGTACGGTTTCGCGACCCCCCTTCATCGAAGGTTAGCATCACACCCTTATCAAGAGCCACAAATTCTGGTAACTAAAAAGAAAAATAGGTACATGGAACATATTCTTGCCACAGACGCGCCTCCATTCCCTACTAGTCGCTTTTCTTCCTTGATCGATCTTTGTTCTGCTACTGTCCGCAACATCAAGCCTGCTGCGTTGCGAACTGAAGAATGGGCCAACCCTCTATTGGGCTCGCGGCCATTGGAAGCGGTTTATCAGGACGAGTTTTATAGATCGTGTTGTAACTTACTCGGGAATCAACTCTACCTTTCATCTGAGTGGTCCGGGACTAAACAAGGTGGCCGTGTCGATTTTCGGGTCCGGGGAATGCCGTGGGCGATAGAAGTCCTGAGAGATGGGTGTAACATCGAGGAACATTTGGCAAGGTTCAAACCTGGTGGAAACTATTATCCCTGGTTAGAAAATGAGGAAATACAGGATTATGTGGTCTTGGACTTCCGTTCATCCCAGCCACAAAAAATACGCAGTATGTGTGGAATTTCCTTTACTCTGCTTGACGAAACTTGACGCTAACTGGTGCTGACTTGTCAGATGATGGGCATTTATTCCAAATTGTTTTCAATTCCGATTTTACTGCCTGTCAAATTTACGATTCCAATTTGGATCCCATGGGGGATGCCATCGCGCTACTTGGTTAACTCTCCGACTTTATTGCCGCTTTTTGCAAGGGTCGGAGTTAAACATCGTTCATTGATTTTGTAAGGTGTTTGGAGGATGGGGCATGGGTTATTGCGCAACGGTCATTGCTTTATTATATTCCCCCAAGCCGATTATTCATTCCCTCCTGCTTTAGCGATAGTTAGACAGTAAATGTATCTTGTAGAATTAAGCGGAGGTTCAGTCATTCGGAAAACAACGATGTTATAAAAAGGGGTAATCCCTAGATACAACTGCACTATCTTTCCAATGGACAGCAATAATTAAAAAGGTCCCCGCCGCCAATCAACGCTTCCAGAAAAACCTACCTACTTACTTACATTAACTCACTCCAACCACATCGAACCGGACATATTACTCCCAATACTCTCCGCCCATTTCTCTCCACAATCACCCCTCTCAAACCTCCTTACAGAATCAACATCCCCCTTCCCAAAATTCCCAAACAAATGCGCACATCCATCCCCTTCCCACTTCGTCACGGACTCCAATCCACTCCCCTGGAAGTTAATCTTCATCACCCAGATGCTCGTGGCGTCGGTGAAGAAGAGGTCGGCGGTTATGGGGACCTAGGATGTGTTTTATTAGTAGTACTAGTTGATATAGTTAAGTACTATGAGTTTCTTTTTTTACCCCGTGATGTAAGGGTTCGTTTGGTAGGGAGGGGGGTCCAGTAGAATTGTTTACATTACATACCTGCGCGGCGGTGCTAAGATGCACGAAGCCATCTTTTTGATCCAATTCTGAGAGCGGATATTCGTCCGGGATGGGGTCGACGGGGGCGCATGGGAGGATTTTGTAGATGTATTTTGGTAGGGGGGTGGGTGTCATTGTAATTGTAATTTGTGGCGCTCGGGAAGGTTGGATTTGGGAATTGTCGGATTAGACCCTGATGGACGGATGGACGGATGGATGGGAATGAAGTTGTCTTGGTGGTTGTGTTTTTTGGGTGGGGAAGATTATGTCTCGTGACTTGGAGGGGCTGGCTCCATATGGCAAATATACGCACGCTGGCGAGGCCAGGGAGGGGGCTGCGGAGAGGGAGAATAGTTGGTTAAATTGGTTATTGCGTTGTGATGTATTCTTGGAAGGTAGGATATGTTTGTTTATGGGATAGAGGTTAGGTAGTATGGTTGGTGTGCAGTGATCATGGAGGAGATCCATGGATCCTAAATATATTCCGAATTCTGTGGTGAAATTTCATACTAGTGCTACTACTCTACCGTGGCGATTCCTTTTATCTGGAAAAAGAGGGGTAATATATAATACTTGACACAGTTAAAATTAGTGAGTACTACTAGAAATAATACTAGTAATTACCTATACTCTTCAAAAGCTGTGTAGGGAATTAAAAAAAAGGGAGTACTCCGAGTCCGTACTATGAGAGTAGGTAGAATTGCCGCGGTATTAAGGTTATACGCTAGAGCTAATACAGCCTAGCGGAAGATGTTTGAGCTTAATTC
Source organism: Onygenales sp. PD_10 (assembly GCA_032988465.1). Classification (NCBI taxonomy): domain Eukaryota; kingdom Fungi; phylum Ascomycota; class Eurotiomycetes; order Onygenales; species Onygenales sp. PD_10. The sequence goes on along the minus strand of JANTQH010000008.1, from coordinate 288,263 downwards.
GCGTTTGAGCCAATCACCATGAAGATCGGCCATTAGCCTACACCTAAATCTTAGCCCGACCCAAGCATTATGATCCTTAATTCTTGCGCCTGGTGGCTTTGATATGGGTATAGGATTCCAAATTCAACTTGTTGAAATACCGGGACATACCGAAACTACCTCCCAAGGTTGCTTACCGATCTTCATTCCTGGCGAATCCCCTACTAGCGATGTGTACTAATCTTACGTCAGAATCAGATCGTCAGATCAGCTGCAGAGTAAGCGTAGAGTAGTACGGAGTAGTTTCCTAGCACAATGATAATCCCCTTTAAAAAGACATTTGGTTGCCCATGTTTCTTTCTAAAGGGCATAAAAGACATGACATCTGCCGCAGCGATTTTCTGATCCTGACTCTATAAGGCCTCCTTCAACCAAAGTCACAAAATGTCGGACGGGGGTATCAGACGTTTTCGCATCGCCATCATCGGCGGGGGCCTAGCCGGTACTACCCTGGCTAACGCCCTCATCAACATCCCACACCTAGACATCAATGTCTACGAAGCTGCACCTGAGTTTTCGGAGCGTGGTGCTGCAGTTGGATTATCGGTAAACGCCCAACGTGCACTCGGAGAGATATTTCCTTCAGCGTCGGATATACTGAAGAAGGCGGGCGCCGTGCGCTTGAATTCTGTGCGGTTTATGTCGGTACGTTTTGCACCAAAAGAAAGACAAATAAAATAAAATAAAAACCATATTAGTATCCGTGGAAACACATGTTGCTAAAAAATGCATATAGGGCTCTGGACCGCAGGCTGGGTCCCTGGCATTTGACTCCACAGTCAGTGAAACCACTGTCGTTCACCGGGCTTCCCTCTTGCACGAATTGATAGCTCCGTTGCCTCAGGATATACTGCACGCTAGCAAGAAACTGACCAGCATCAACGCCACTGGAGGGAAGTCAGTCGAGTTAAAATTTGAGGATGATATGGTTGAGCATTTTGATGCAGTGATCGGGGCAGACGGCATTTTTGGCTCTGTTCGCAATCATATTTTGGGAGGCGATCCAAAATATGGGCCCACGCCTGCAGGATTTTGGGATTCCAGGAACTTGGTTTCTTTGGAGAAAGCAAAAGCTCTGCTGGGAGCCGAATTATTCGAGGCAAATCGTCAATATGGCTGGATTGTGGAAGGAGCATTCATCATGCACGATGTAATTGAGAACGGGGATCTAGTCCACGTCGTCGTGTCGGCTCCAGAAAAAAATCCCACACCTGACCGACGACAGGACTTGACTCGGGAACTATTGTCCAAAAAACTCGCACCGTGCGTTGGCGGCCCCAGAGCGTCCTTCGCTGAAGGTGTAATTGAGGTAATTCCACTCCCTAAAATACAATTAAGCCTTTCTTCGTGAACTCGACTAACAAAACTATTTTAATAGATATCCCTCAATAAGGATAGTCCGCAGATATACTCTCAATGGGAGCACAGATCTACCCCGACGTACGCAAATGGCGCTGTCTGCATCATGGGCGATGCAGCTCACGCAACAACTCCTTGGCAGGGTTCAGGAGCTGGAATGGCTATCGAAGATGCCATGGTCCTCGGAACTCTCCTTCGCGAGGCCAAGTCACCGGAAGGAATTGAAAGTGCATTCAAAGCATTCGACATTGTACGAAGGCCGCGATGTCAACGAATCATCGATTCTAGCAGTGTGACTGGTTTAATCATGTGTGGACTTGGGGAAGGAATTGGAACGGACCCAAAGAAGCTAGGCGAAGGGCTTCCACCTCGATGGGACTTCATCTTGGAGCTGGATGTGGCGGAGCACTGCGCGGAAGCTTTGGAGACTATGAAGAAGATAATGAGTGATACTTAACCGGTGATGAAGGGATGGTCCTATGAGTCTAGTATGCGTGTTGGTTTGAAAGCTCTATAAAAATTGTTGCCGGTTTGGGTCATCAGTGAGATAACGGAATTAAAATCAGGAGAGCCATATTTATAGAACGCAAAAATAGAAGGAAAGAAATTATTTAATTTGCCCATTCATCGCTTCTGGAAAGCGATATAAACAAAAGAGTGTTTATACACGGGTAGGGATAGCACAGCAGGAAAGCAGGAGAAATTAGGAGCAGTGATATAAACCAAAGTGGTGAGAAGTTAACTATAGCTTGAATGGTATAGATTTCACCTCTAGTTTGGATGCTGGGCACCCATGCCAACTTTCTCTCGATGTTGATTAAGTCTTTATTACTGAAGGCAACAAAAGACGAGGTCTAGCCCCTTATTTCCCCTACTATAACTACGGAGAGCGGTTCCATAGAATTTCTATGAGAGTTTCCAACTAGACCAAAAAGGATCAATCCTTAGAGGCCAGCTGGCTCTTAGTATTTTCACAATATCCGTCCGTAGCCAACTTTGGAGCCCCTCGCTCCTATCACCAGTCCGGGTGTAGTGGGCTAGTCTTATAAAGCCTCTACCAAGGAAATCCAACCGAGCCACCTAAACTCTGAGAATGCTTTAGCGCTGGAGGGTTTTTTTCCTTCGGCATCGTTAGAATTGTTGATATTTATTTAACATAAAGGTGGAGAGATAGAAGAAGAGTTATTGAATTGGTGATTCCTCCAAACCGAATCATTAGTTTGATATATACGTCCCGTCATCTTCCTCCTGCTAACTGTCACCTATTTCCCTAGTCGGATCCCAGACATTTATTGCCATCCTTCCAAGTGTGATTACCTAGGGGCTTATCCAACTCAAATCCAGAGGCCTTCCACGGTTCGGGCCAGATATAAGCATCCTTGGGGAGTGGCATGTGTCCGAATTTATCGAGAGAAACAGCGTTGTCCTGATTCCACTTTGAAATGGCTTCGAAATCTCGACATTTATGCCTGACGTTGAAATTCGGCCAGAGTTTTCTAGTGCGTCCTACCCAGGCAAGGGTTATGAGATCAGTGTTTGCATTGCATTTGATATTCTGTAATAGCATATCAACGCAATGGCTGGCGTGTATCCACCACTTCTTTGAGTCGGGTTCGTCCATCCCACTTGGCTCATATCCGGGATATGTTGCGAAGGCTGCTTTTCTCAGAAGGTTGAGACAGTGTACTTGCTAGTCATTGTTAGCGATATCCTTCTACGAGAAGACATTCAACATACATGCATCACATCTAATTGTGCCATATATGCGTTGGGTCCAAAGCCCCAGTATTCGTCCTCAAACCGTGCTGTTGTATCCGGATCTTTGCCCAGCCTGATGATATCTTCCCTGCTGATGACGTGGGTTCGAATCTTCTCGTAGAATTCCCACGCTTCATCATTTTCTGGGCTGGGTTCTCGCCGTCCCAAGTCTGGATTTGGAGGCGGATAAAATGTCCCGTTCATCTCGGCCGTGTAGGTAGGGATTTCGATATCGTCAAGGACTGGGGCTATACATTTGTTTTAGTCTGGATCGAGCACTAATCGAGGAAAACCTGACACTTACACCAGTATGAGGTTTGCTTGAGGGCTGAATTTTTCCCATAGAGACATGACGGGGAAAACCAAAGAAAGTAAGTGACAGTGACTGATATTCCGATCAGAGCACCAACTACTCCTGAGAGAAGACGTTTGTATCCTGCCGATGATGGTGGATCGAAGGGATGTGCCCTTTTTCCAAGAAGCTCCTCCTCTGCTTCATCGTCGTGATATTGTGATTCTTCAGGCAGTCTTTTGAATTCCGATAAAGTGACCCATTTTTTGAACATTATGAGAGCTGATCAGATACAAGGTTTATGGGAACAAAATGGCAAGGGAGCTAAATATTTATCATTCATGGCAGTGTTGACATTCTAGATCGGCGGGTAGTTTCGAATTGTGGTGAAGAACTTGAGAGGCGCTGTTATACAGAATATTTACTGAGCTTATATTCTCAGTAAGCTGGGACACAAAACATAATGCCTACTTACGGACTATAATTGCGAATCCAATCCCACTCACCATGCTCCATTGCATGGGGTATAGTAATACAGAACTATATGGTTACAATCGCACTGTTTCTAATGGCGTAATACCGACTGGGCGAGATGCCCGATATCCGTATAATGTTATCATTGTCACATTGTCTTTAGCAGGTTAAAATTAGGCCCCGCGAGTGATTGGGGGAAATAATATTCTAAATAGGGGAGAATAGCCTCAGCTAGGGTTACATTCGCGATGTTATAAGTAACGCCCATATATACCTTGTGGACTTCACGGAGATTCCGGTTTTACAAGCAACACCTTGGCAAGTTATGGAAAAACCTTCACGGAGACACGGCTCTGATAATGGACGTGAGTTTGGCTTTATTTTATGCTATGCAATCAACCGCCACATTTTGATAGGATCCAAGCATGCACGGCGGTTTCCTGGGGGGTATATCTGAATGAAGCGAGGACGCGAAGCCTAATCCTTGAGATATGATCATAAGATAGCAATTACTGAGGGGCAAGACAGAGAGTGAGAATATATAGTCATGCTTATCCGTCGCCAGACATTCTTCTCATTTCAGAAACGCAGCTGCATATACACCTCGAGAATTCAACAAAATTAAGCACTTCGGTTTAATCTCACTGCCCTATTCGACATGCATTTCACTCCTTATATGTTGCCCATCCTCAGCGGAATCGCAGCTGTGGCTCTTGCTGCTCCTTTCCCGGACAATGGTGCGCCTGTTCCTGAAATTTACTCGGAGGGGGGGGCTGCGAGAACCATGAATGAACAATTCGACTACAATAGATACGGCGACGATGATAAAAAGATTGACCCGATGGGTAAGGGGAAAACTATATTAACTAGTTAACAGATCTGTGCTTACCTATATTTAGAGGCCAACAAGGAGCGAAGGGCAGATGACAAGAACGACAGGTTCCGCTACAGCTACGGTGGCGATGACGACGACGATGATGACAAGAAAATTCCTTCGAAGGATAGCCCAGAAACCAGATCTCTTTCGGAGAAAACTCCTCCTATCCCTTACCCCGAGGGTTCCAAGCAACAGGGGAACCGACAGAACGATGAATTCGGTTATAGTAAATATGGTGATGAAAAGAAAAAGCAACTGGATAACCGACAGGACGATTTCGGTTATAGTGACTACTAGTACAGCGACGACAAGAAAGTTGCTACCAGGGGCAATCTACGTGCCGGAACATTGACAGGATAATCCGCTGTCTGGATGGTTAGTCCTAGTGGGCGGCTGAAGGGTCTGCCTCCTGTGAGCAACTACAGTATGAACTGGGGCTGTATGTGGGAAATATTTGAACTGGGGTGGGGATGTTGGGGGAAAATTAAGTTTAGGGATTAACTACCCAGATGTTTTATTCTCTTTAGCAAAATACGAGACTGCGGACATAAATCTGCCAAGGTTTATACGGCCGTGGAGCGTATATTGCTGGTGTGCTTGATATTTGGGCCTTTCACTGTCCTTAGGGGAAGATGGCGATCGGGATTTCGGTTGGGGAAGGTCTTGTTTGTGTCTGATTTGGTGTGAATCGCGATGACAACTTGTTAAATGTTGCTAAATTATATCTGAAAATCCAATCGTTCCACTGAAATCCGCTCCAGACAGGGGAGTTATACTAGTAAGCAAGCAAGCAATAATAGGTAGAGCATCACGCTGGAAAGTTGGTCCACTAGCTCGCGTTGGAATTATTGTAGCATTGGCGATGAATCCACGACTGAACTCAGTAGTTCTGCTAGTAGGACAACCCCAGATTGTACATATCTTATAACTCCTATCCAACTCCTTAGTGGACCGAGACCTTTGCCCGGGTGATAGAAAGGAGAGACCAAGATAACCACCAGTGCTTGGTCTCAGCTTATCTAGTTCATTATTGGTTCCTGTGGTTTGCTCCCACGCTAGGGGCGCACTAGACGCTTGGCGCAACGAAGCTTATCTGAACTTCATTAATCTTGCGTGCAGGCGGTGGGTCATAACTTATAACTGAGCAACAGTACTAGTAACCACGCTTTGAAACTAACTATATAGGTTGCATGGGAGATCAAGATACCTTGATAAATGTTACCTATCGGCTACGTCCAATTTCTGGGCAAGCCAGCCGTTTCCTCAACACGACAGGGGTTTACCCGGCATAAAGCTGGCTTAAACAATTGAATGACGTATTGATTTCCGAATGGATAGGTTACGGAAACCATCCGCGTTGTGACAATATACGTCAACGATATGAGCGCGCAGTCACTGGTCGTACAGCCCGCTCATAGGGCACGAGTCTGCCTGAAGGGGTACATTCATGGACGTTGATGGTATGGCTCGTTTGTTGGTGAGGATGGCTGACTCAAAAATTGGATGGAAATAGTGTCTTACAATCGAAATAGGTCGACAACCGTTTCACCTGTTATCATCCCAAATTTTAGACGGCAGCTCGGTTTGGGAGCTCCCGCTCTTGAGTGGTGTTATATAGTCGGCGATTTTCACCACATAAATTTGTTCGCGACGCTCGAACCCTCTAATATTGTTCTTGTTCTCTGGTGTATCCTCGGTAACCATGATATTCTACTTGAAAAAGCTCAACGATATGCTACTCGCGGCCCTTGCGCTCTCCGGGGCGGCTACAGAATTTGTCGATACGGCCTCCAACCAAGGCGAGGAAGTCCTCATCACTGATGTCTGCATTATTGGAGGAGGCGGGTCGGGAGCATACGCTGCTGTTCGATTACTTGATCTGGGGAAGGACGTTGTCGTTGTCGAACGGGAGAGCGCATTGGGCGGACATACCCATTCGTACACGGATCCGGAAACGAACCAAGAAATCGGTTATGGCGTTGCTTATTATCGCAATATCAAGCCATTTGCAGAATTTATGAACCGCCTAAATATCCCGTTTAAGAATGTTGTGGGCACCAATAATGGCGACGCAATCACTGTTAATTTCAGAACCGGACAACTCATACCAAACGACAGAACAGAAGTGCCTGAGAGTTTATCAAGATACAGGGATATTGTTGCCTCCTATGCTGAGCTCGAGAACGGTTTTTATCTTCCAGATCATGTTCCGGACGATTTGGTGATGCCGTTTCACGATTTCGTTCAGAAATACAACCTCAGTGACGTGGTCCCGTTCCTGTTTCGCGGATATGGCGACGTGCTGAGCCAACCTACTCTATATGTGATCAATTTGTTTGGTTCCAGCTTTTTACACTCTTTCGAATCTGGTTTTCTGGAACCTGCTAGCGAAAATAATCAGGACATTTACAAGGCTGCCTTCCAGGTACTCGGACCTCGCGTTTTCCTCGACAGTCAGCCAGTATCTGTCGATAGAGATTCCGCTGACCATGTCATGATCCGTGCTCAGACCCCAAACGGCATCAAGGGAATAAAGGCCAAGAAAGTGCTCGTTACAATTCCCCCAACAATAGACAACCTTGGAAGCTTTAAGCTAGATCCAATCGAAGGGGCTCTGTTTTCGGCATTCAAGGTCATAGGACACTATGTTGCAGTGGCCGAATTTCCGGGATTTCAAAATGCTTCATTCATGAACCGAGACCAACACAGACCCTTTTCCATGCCCCAACTTCCAGCAGTTTACGAAGTCGCCCCCAGCTCGAACCCTGAACTTCTACTTGTTCACTACGGCAGCCACTCGGAGCTCTCGGATAGTTTTGTCAAACAGGATATTCTGGATTCTTTGAAGAGGCTGCGAGATTTTGGTTTCGCTCCGGCTAACAGTGAGCCCGAGCTTGTCGCCTATAGGAACCATAGCCCGTTTCTTTTGGCGGTCTCACCAGATGATATCAAAGCAGGATTCTACAAGAAGCTTTATTCTCTCCAAGGATGGCGTAACACCTTTTATACTGGGCTTGCTTTTCAGGGGGACGACTCCCCGATGCTTTGGAAGTTCACTGAAGATTTACTGCCAAGGATATTGGAATCGATCGACGATGAGGTTTGTTCCGGGGGAACACTGAGCTAATCCGGGGATTTTTGTGGAATGATTTCTCAATTTCGATATAGGACGGCCAATTTTCCCTTGCTTAAAGGCTTTTGAAATATCCAAGTTTGCTATTGCATAGTATTCCTGTTTTCATAAATTCTTTGGTCTTACAGATGGATCCCAATTAGTACCGTCCTCAGTTTCTCAACTATACCAATTGCAATATTATATGCATTCATAGTCACGATTAGGCCAGCCTAGAAAGGCTGATGAGCAACCAAGTTCAGAATCACTGGGTATGAGGGTCGGGTGTAACGCTCCGTACCCTCTCCTTAATTCCATCGGCCCAAGCCGAAATAATGACCGGAAATATTTTGCGGCGGAAACCGAAACCCTGGGACAATGATTTCATTCGTATAACCATCTTTTCAGGTTTCACGGTAGTGCAGTATCGGGGTTGTTGCTGGTAACGTCTTGGTAGGGGGGTGTCGAAAAACGAGAAATTTGTGCCGAGGAATTATCCCAACAATCAGGACGTCTGATTCCTGAAACGGTGGTGTGGAATATATATATGTCTCTGCCACAGTGGTAAGTCGTACACACGGCTCGTGAGGGCCGTTTCGGATGGTGTACAGTCGACCTCCTCAAATATCGGCAGGTTTAGACTGTACGACTTCATTCCCAGTTTCAAGGATTTTAGGATTGCAGGACAATTATTCAATAGGCGCATTTCGCAAACGCATTACTAATTACACCTAGGAATAACCCAGTCCGTTCGAGCTACGCGATGATACTACAAATCCTACCCCGTCGGGCGGGCGCTTCTTGAATCTTAATCCTTATATGTAGGGCGGGTGTTTGGACGAACACTCCCCAGGCAGTAGCAGCTCTACCTCATTGTGTCACAAAAGTGCCCTTCATGTGTGGCTGATGTCATATCTCGTTTTCTTCCTTGCTTGGGGCCGTTTGACAAAGCTGACCACGGATGACCCAGGAGGACTCGAGGAGGCGTGTATTTAGAGTTAAGCTATACGCGCTAGTGCGGCGCTAAATCTTGTTTCCCCGCATTTTGGGCTGACTCAGTTTTCGCTGACATAATCCACATCGCAGACGAGCCGAGAAATTGTCATGTGGCATCCGGACTTGACTCCTTTTTCTTCGACTCACATCGCCTCTCCAACCCCCAGATCAGCATTGAAATGGGTACTTTGCACATAAAGTACTCCACCATAGATGCGTTGGTAGAGCGGGATGGTGGAAGGCTGCCTTGAGCCATATCTAATGAGTTTGGCCTCATGTTTTCGCCCCATGATGTGCGCACCCCCAGTTTCCCCCTCAACTAGCCTCGGGCTAGTTGCAACTCACGTATCCAGTTTATGAGGCTGGATCAAGAGAAAAATCCATTTTGAAATGATTAATACTTGGCTCCCTGCATCATCATTCCTCACGTCTGACCTTCATCCGTTCATCAATGTTGCTATGTTTTATCATAGCGCCTTATCTCCGGCGCTGGTTCCCACGCAATTTCTAGAGCCCGGCCGGTTCGTGGCGCCATCGAACCATGGCGCTGGACCGCCGTGATGCCATTTTCATCTTCGAACTGGCAGTCTACATACCCAGTGTTTTCGTGACCACCTGTCTTATCTTCCGCCATGATTTCAACAGAATATTCGGGTGGATATATCTGGCTATCTTCTGCGTGGTGCGGATCGTGGGCGCCTGTTGCGAGCTGGCGAAGATGTCGAATCAATCCACCCAGCTATTCACCGCTGCCGCAATTTGTAGCTCAATAGGATTGTCGCCGCTTATGCTGGCCTGTATATGGCTTCTCACCAGAGTGTACGTTTATTTTCCAATCGTCCAATTCGCTGGGCAGATAGTCCCTGTCGTTTATCCCTAACCGCAACTGCTATCCCACATACCAACCCTTTCTAACTATAACATGATACAGAACAGCATCCACTCAACAAGAATCGAACAAAACCACCAGGCGCTTAACATATTACTTCATCTCCGCCCTCACCCTTATCGCCCTAGTCCTCAGCGTCATCGGCTCTGTCACGAACAACAACACCGTCGACGATCTCTCCCATTCCACCACAACCACCAAAGTTGCAATGATAGTATTCATCGCCGCATGGGTCCTCCTCGCAACAACGCTAATCTCCACTTGTCGAATGGTACCGCGTCTACAGACAGGAGAACGCCGTCTCCTCTTCATCGTGGCGCTTTCGCAACCCTTCATCCTTGTCCGCCTCGTGTATTCGCTGCTAGACTGTTTCACTCAGGATCCCCGCTTTGATCTTGTCAATGGAGACGTGACTACCCATATACTCATGTCTACTCTTCAGGAGGTCATCGTTGTCGTTATATGTTTGGTTGGCGGATTTGCAATACGCGTACCCGACCTTCCGCAATGGATTGGTTTTGGGAAGTCGGCGCAGGGAAAAGCGGAAGCGGGCCATGCTTCTTCACAGAGTATAGGGTCCCGATCAATCGCGACGGGTACGTGTAGCAGCATTGCTAGTGATAAAGGTGGGAAAGACTCCCATTCGGGTGGCCTTGTTTTGGAGATTGAATTTGCTGGTGATGGAAACTTTGACGATAAAGCACAGGCTCGGGAATGATTGAGCGGGCTTTGGTTCACATTGGTTGCACTTTTGGTTATGATTGGTCCGGTTGGTGTTTTTGTTCGGCTCGTTTTTGATATACCCATTTCCGGCACAGGAAACTGTGAGGATAAATGGAAAGGGTTAGGAATAATATGCATGGATCAAAAGAGTCCTGGGTATTGATCAGTGGTTTTAATATGGGGAGATATTTAATCTCCTGGCATGCAGTATAGAGTAAGTCTGTGCCGGTATGGGGAAATAGCAACATAATGTCTTAAAGGTGATATCCCACAATAAATACCATTTCATGAAGGCTTGGGAAATCTGGGGTTCCTTAGTTAGCAATACCTTATTAGATATCCAATTCATCGTCTCAGGATATCATCTTATACCTTCAGTCCCTTTCCTGGGGCGGTTCACAGTGTACAAATTGCGCATTATTTTCGCGAGAGTGTTCCTTATGAACAGGAGAAAAACCCAACTTCATATAAACAGCTAGGGCCCCCTACCATCATATATCATCCGTAACTAGTCAATATCCCACTGGCAATGGTGAAGATGTTCTTTCCAGCGTGGAAGTATGTTCGCGTGGTGAACCAAGACTAGAGGCATATAACCTGAGCACATAAGGGTATTACCATCATTATAGGTTCAATTGTTTCCTGGGTCAAGATACTATCATGTCTTCTTTAAATGAGCCCTTGTGGCAAAGATAGATACGTGTGGACGGCCCAGTTGATGTTGGATCTGATGAAGTCGGGATAGCTTTCCCGAAATCGGCCCGATGCGGCGCTAACTTCAATTTTTGCCGAAAACCCTCAAAATCCATTCCCGAGATAAGATAGCAACGTCAACACAAAAAAACAGGACCCTTCAACAACCTTAACGCACCTGTCCCCTTCTTATTCCAGAGTAACTAGACTAATCACTTCCTGCTCGTTTCATTATAACATTCAATTACCTTCTCCCATTTTTCACAATACAATGGCTTCCAAAACCGCCGTCCTAACCGATAAGGCCCCCGCGCCATTGCCTGTCCTTTCCCAGGCCGTTGTTCACAATGGCATGATCTACTGCTCCGGCAGCCTGGGAATGGAACCCGCCACGGGAAAAATGGTTGACGGCCCAGTTGGCGCCAGAACCGTCCGTAACTTTCTGAGGAAAAGAAACTCACTTTTCCAATCCCCTCCCCCCCGGGATCTACTTCCGTCACCGTTTTCTTTTTTATAGGTTCAACTGACACGAGTACCCAATCTAGGAGCAAGCATTAAAGAACCTCGTTGCCGTTCTCGAGGCTGGTGGCAGCAGCATTGACAACGTTGTCAAGGTTAATGTCTTCCTTGCTTCGATGGATGATTTTGCCGCTATGAACAAGGTCTATGAGAAGTTCTTCTCTGGACCTGTTAAGCCTGTATGTTTTTGATTTTTTTCGGAGGTTAACTATTCTATGAATGTATTCTAATTAATTTTGCACCAGTGCCGTACTTGTGTTGCTGTTAAGACGCTGCCTCGCAACTCGGATGTGGAGATTGAGTGTACTGCGTTTCTGTAAGGCCTTCAAAATTCCAAGTTCCATTCGTCGGACGACGTGGTAGACGCTGACATGAAGATCTAGGAACAAACCCGCCTCCAAGTTGTAATTGAGGAAATGTAACTGTCAGATATTACGGCCGTTCGAAAAGCGTCAATATTGCTTCTTAATTTTAGCGGCAGCGTTGGATTTATTCTCATTCCGAGTGGCTTTTTGGATAATTGATTCAATGTGTTTGAACGTTCAGCAGAAAATACTCGTACCCCTAATAGCTGATGCCGTGTTCACAATTTGTTACTATCATCGCGCGGGATTTATCGCATAGTACATATACTGTAACATGTATCTAGGTGTGATTTATGACTCGACGACGAGGAAAAGTCATTTTGGCATTGTCTAAGATATATACATAACCATTTCCAGCTCTGACCTGAACCCCAAGACTTGTGAATTTCTCCACTTGTCGTTCGCCCCTTTGCAAAATCCTCGATGTCCATTCGCCAGCTTTTCCCTTAAGCCGCAAGATTCCTCCTAGCTTGCCTGACTGATTACCAGCCCTGCGTCTCCAACCAACGACTAGTATCAACAATGAAACAAGACCAATAAAGGAAAAAATTGCTTGTGTTGCATATTGTCCACCACGCCACACCAGGAGCCTCGAACTGCTGGTTGGTTATGTTTGCCCAAAGCAATTTGAACACGAGTAACAAAATTTTGCACCAATTTCTAGAGTCGGATGTACAGCGGTCATCCGGGCAGAGAAAAGGGGGGCGGAGGTGGGAGAACCTCCACGCTGAATTAACAACCTCGAGCTGTTAACCAGTTATGTTACTGCAAAACCAGAAGGAAAAGGAAAGGAAGAAGGAATATCGACAAAGAATTTATTCCTTCTCTCCACATCAATACCTTGATAATATTGATTGGTTATGCAATGGCGCCTAATCGGTAGCTGGTGCGAGGACCGAAGTCAGAAGGAGGGAAAGGTATGATGGAGATCCCTCACGCCACTTTGGAAACCTCGAGGTTCCAGATGGTTATAAGATTCCCATGGTTGAAAAGGAGACGTAAAGAAAGAGCGGATAAGAGTGTCTGTCCTCCTCTCCACATCAGTGCCCTAGCAGCACTGACTGGTTATGTATCGATGCCCACAAGCAGATTCTGGTTGAGCGTCAGAGGTCTAAAAGTCGCGAAAAAGAAAGATCTTCCATGCCACTCTAGAAGCCTCGAGCTTCTGGATGGTTATATTAACCCGAAAGGAGTTTTCACTGCAGAGGCGGCTTTCTGGTATCAGTATAGGAAAGGTGCCGCATTGAAGTTCAACAGAAGGAGTAATTTTCTGCAAAGATGTGGTTAGATGGTCTCCTCCACGCCACAGCAGCGGCCTGGAATCGTTGCTTGGTTATCATATTCCCAAAAAGTGTGTCTGTGAGTTGACGATGTTATGAAACAAAAAAATGAAAAAAAAAATGAAAATATTCAACCACGCCACATTAATAGCATCGAGCTATTTACTGGCTGTTAACCCCTTGAAAACAAATCAATCAGGCTTGGTTTAGCACAAGGCAAGCTTGCTCCAAAAGTAAAGAAAATGAGACAAAACAGATGTAAAGGTTGTAGGGTAAGAAAAAAGGGGGTAAGGAAAGAATATCCACCATGCCACATCAGTAGACTCGATCTACTGACTGGTTGTGGAAACCCAAGGATGAGTGTAAACGGAATCGAGCAAGAAGAGAATCCTCCATGCCACATCAATATCCTTGAGATATTAATTGGTTATCTTTTCCCGAGCAGAAGGAGCTGAAGAATGCGATGGAGGTGGGGGGGGGGGGGGTTTCAACACGCCACAATAGTATCCTCGAGATACTAACTGGTTATATTTGACACCCGGAAACAATGTGAATGGAGTTTGAAGCCTATTAATGTTAGCCAGGTAGAGTTTGAAGGTCATTTGCAGGGGTTCGTAAGTGAATCTTTTTTAGGTGCCACACTGTCTGGAAAGCTTCGAAGCTTTTTGGACAATTAGATTATCCTAATGATAGTGGAAGAAAATGTGAGAATGTCTGGAGGGAAACGTTCCACCACGCCGCATCAGAGACCTCGAGTTCCTGACCGGTTATCGAAAGCCCGTTCAAATACTATTAACCAGTGTTAGCGAGTTATCTGTAGGGGCTCATAGGCTCCACCACGCCACGTTAGCAGCCTCGAGCTGATAACTGGTTATATGTTCCCCAAGCAAATTTCTGATGCAAGTCAGTAAGATAAAGTATTCAGAAGAAAAAGAAGAAAATGGACTTTGGTGAAGCAAAATTGGTGATCCCCCACGCCACGACAATTCCCTCGAGGAATCGACTGGTTATATGCCCCAAACGAAAGAGACCGGGTAAATAAGAGGGAGTTAGAGGAGGGAGAAATGGAATCCACCATGCCACGCCATTGTCCTCGAGAAAATTGCTGGTTATGGAACCCAGTAATATGTGTCGTCAAGAGGATTCGAAAACAAACGAGAAGAATAAGAAGATCCCCCACGCCACGCTACCAACCTCGAAGTGGGAGCTGGTTATATGAAGCCCATGGAATTGAAACAGGGGAGTATGTCGAAGGATTATGAAAAGGCAACAAAGTTCCGTCATGCCACGCCATCCCCCTCGAGGAGATGACTGGTTATATATTAAACCCACGGGTGTATGTTGAAGAATATTTTCAAGAGAAATGATAGAAAGAAATATGAAAAGCCCACCACGCCACCCTACCAACCTCGGATTGGCAGCTGGTTGTAAGAAGCCCATGAACCTGAAAGGATTGGTAATTAGCGTGTATGCGCGAGGCCTGTATAAAGGTAAAGAAGAAATTCCACCACGCCACTTCAGTAACCTCGAAATACTGGATGGTTATATGTTCCCCGGTTAAAGCTGTGAACGGGGACGCAATATCTAGTTCAGCCTGGGTATAATTGGTGGTCAAGGAAAATGGGGGAGGGAATAGCAAATAATTTTCAAACCACACAGCGAGAGGTACGCGGAATATACCAAACCATTGGGAAAGCTGCGCGTTTGGAAGGTAAAGAGTCGATCAGTAAAGGGAAAATGAAATCCAACGCGCCACGTCAGTAACCGCGAGTTACTGGCTGGTTATCAAAATACCCAACGGGAAATGAAGCATGAGGTAAATCTAAGGAGTGTCAGCAATGAGAATAAAAGACAACTGTGCAGAAAACATACCTACTAGTAGATATTGAATATTTCTGGCATTCCTCCACGCCACCCTAGCAACCTCGAGATGCTAGCTGGTTATTGAAAGCCCTTCGAAATGATTAAGGGGAATCTGCCAGGTATGTCATGTTAATAGACTGGAACTGCTAGATATGCACACTCATTTCAAGAACATAATAGCGGCAGAGGAAAGAAAGCGGGGGAAATTAAAGAAACTTGAAAGAAAGAAGTCCTCCACGCCACATCGAACAGCCTCACGCCGTTGACTGGTTATTATACCCAAGCAAAGAACGAAAGTATTGAATAAGGTGGAAGTAGAAAGGGACTTAGAGTTAAGATGCCCTCGCTAGCAGCTGCGAACCCATCTCAGGGGCGGGAAAAAGCGCTTCAAGCTGTGCCGCAACCCCTGCGTCTATTTTGGTGGAAGATGATCGAGCGAAAACGGCGGGATGGTTGAAGGAAAGGCGGGATATGTCCTCCACGCCACATTAACAACCTCGAATTGCTAACTGGTTATTGTGAACCCAATAAGAACGAGGAATAGAAAGAAATAACGAGGAAAAACGAGAGGCAATGCTTCATCCTCCACGCCACATCACCAACCTCGAGCTGGTGATTGGTTGTAATGGTATCCCGCTAGGTTAGCAAAATGAAGAAAATCGAGTGGATTTTAGAGAAATCGCTCAACGGTCTATAAGTGTTGTTAGTAGTATCTTGGGAATGGAAAATGCATAAAACGCGACAAAAAAAATAATGGCAAGATAAAGATGTCCTCCACGCCACATTGGCAATCTCGAATTGCCAACTGGTTATAAAATAACCCAAGTAATGAAGAGAGGTAGGTTACTAGGCAGGTTTGAAGGTCTGAACGTAAGTAAAGGGGGTTCATCCTCCACGCCACATCAATGACCTCAAGACACTGACTGGTTGTAAAATCCCAAGAAACAATGCGAAGTAGGTTATTTGAACTCTGTTGATCACAATGTTATCCAAAACCCAAGAAGAGAAGTTGCTTGATCCATAAAGGAGCAGCATCGTCATTCATCCAAGTGCCGACGGTTTTCCCTCGTGCCAAATAACAGTCAAGCCCGGTTCGTGGTTTTACCCCCCTATTGATCGAGATGCCAGCGGCGGTAAGTTCGTTCTCACAAAAGGACACAAAAACAAAGTAAAAAATTGTGGCAGGCGCTGTACATCAACCTCAACCGATTCTCGAAAAGCAGGGATATATCGGGATCATCAAGATAGAAACCAAAAACGCGTCAGTACATGATTTTCGAGCTCATTCGTCGTTGTGATTGTAGGATTGGGACTAAAAAAATAAAGGGAGGGCAAAGCATATAGCAATGTGTATGTGTGTCAGGGGAATAATAAAAAAGGGCGAACGAAAAACAAACACAGCAACTGGAGAGAACATGGCTGCGGATTTCATCTTCTCCATCATCACCACCATTTCTCTCCCTCCCTCTTTTTTCTTTCTTTTTTTCTCTTTTTGGGGGGGTTGCAAGGCCCAGCAGCAACAGTTCTCTCTGCTTTGCTTGCCTGAACCCCTTTTCCAGCACCGGCTTCATCTTGTCAGCAACACCTCAACCACCTCAGGCCAGGATTTATCCAATTTTTTTTGTTTTTCATGTTCTGTTCTCCCTTTCGTTTTTTCATTTTTCTTCTTCTTTTTTTCTTTTTTTTCTCTTTTCTTCTTTTTGGCCTCCCCTTCCTCGGGCACACAGCCAACCGGCCCCTATGTCTTCTCACACACAACACAGCTCCACGCACCAGACATGAAAAATCTCAACCAAAAACCACATCTCACTGTCTCGCCATCTCTCATTTATCTCCTTTTTTTTTTTTTTTTTTTTTTTTTGCCCCTTCATTTGGATATCTTCATCTTTCTTCCTCATTCATCCACCATCCACACACTCACCCTCATTGTTGCTGCTTATTAATAAGGAATAACCGCAAAGAAGCAACCTACGATCACTGTTAGCTCAAATACCATACAAAGCAATCGAAGGAAATGCAACAGAGAAAGAGAGATGAGGAGAAATGGAAAGAAATAACAAACCCGTTTGCTGAGGTTAGGAAACCTCATCAGACTATAAAGTAAAACACCGTATTAAGTTAGGAATGGCCATAACAAATAGCAGACAAGAGAAAAGGGGCGGGGAAAAGGGATTTTGTTACCAGTCACGTATGTACGCGTCACATTGTGCGTGCGGAGAGTTGTAGCCCATCGCGAGTTGGAAAGGGAGGTGCTGTTTAAAGTAGGCATATACAGACCATACCTAGGTAGGTAGGTAGGCAGACAGGTAGGAACAGGTAGCTAGTGTTGTAATCCTGACCCGCTAACCAGCCGGGTAGTAGACCGGCGAAAAAACGAAGCCCTATTGGGGTGGGCTGATAGGGGGTTCAAGTTCAAGCCCGAACCCGAGAAAAAAAAGGTACTTGAAGTACCTTTCAGAGAATGTTAGAATATGAAGAATTGCGAAGAAAGGCTGGATTTGGAACTAGGTTGGGAATATGTCGAAGGGATGCAAGTTACCAAGTACGCGAGAAGGGTGAAATGATTCCAATGGATAAAAATGTCCAACGCGATAGAACAGGCTGAAGGTGCTGCTGGAGAATATCACAGCCACTGTGAAACAGCTGTTTCGATCGTGACTTGCAAAAAAAGCCGGATGTCTAGCCAGACAAAAGGGGTGGAACGCGTATTGTTGTTGTTGTTTTAGATCTGCAGGACAGGGGTTAGCACTTATCCTAGTTAAGCAGATAAAAGATAGGGAGAAATGGGGCATACCTTGTGTTCCAAGAAGCTCTGGGGTAGTAGTCAAGGTGGTAATAATCCAAAAACAGCCTGCGAGTGTCGTTTGATATCTCCAAAGAGACAAGAAGCGAGGAGTCCAACAGAGAAGCCAAAGGGAAAAGACCCTGAAGAAATGTAGTAGGTACTTCGCAAGAAGGTGAGCAATAGTTGTTGAAGAGAGAATGACAAAGTCAGCTACCCATTAGGGGTGGTAGCAAATAGTAGAAGCAAGAGCATGAAGCAAAAGAAGTGAGCAAGCAGGAGGCCTGCGGGTTGAATTAGATGTATCCAAGACATTCTCAACCTTGAAAACGCGTCGAGTGTGTGGTTGCTATGCTGTCTTGCCCTTGCCCTTGCCCTAACTGGCTGTTAGCCCTAGCAACACACACAAAAGTACAGCTCGAACAAAGAGGGGAGAAGACTCACCTGACAAGGCGTTTTAACAAGCGAGTCACTGAGATCATTGAACGAGATTGATTGTAATGGATGGGTTCGCGAAGGGTTCTCCGGATATGACACTGGGAAGCAAATGCCCAAGAAGAGAGAACAAGATGAGGTTAAGAATTGCTTTAGGCGCTATCACATCGTGTCGGGAGGTAATATGAGATGAGCTAATGGGGTTGAAGGAGGGAAAGAAGACGTGGGAAGACAGGGAAAGAGATGATAGGAAAGGAGGAGAGCGAAGGGGATAGCATGTCTTGGAACCCTGCGTAGGCGTGAGGGATGGAAGAGTGAAGAAGCTGATGGTGGGATGGTGGGATGCGTGGTGGCTGGGAAACAAAGGGGTTAACGCGGGCGAGGAGATATGGACGACGCGTTGGTTGCGCGGAGGTACGTACACATCCATACATGCTATAAACAACAACAACACGAAAGGAACGCGAATGGCGACGTGTTTGGTTTTAGGACTGCGCGACTGTTGCCTTGCAGTCTGAAAAAGTAGTAACAAACAAATTTTTACTGCGGTAAGTTGCAGAGAAATAATATAGAGATTGGGTACGAAATTTGAAACAGCTAGGAAAGGGGGGATCTCCTAGTATTCAAGGGGGGGAAGAAAACATGGCATTGATTGACTGACTACCTACAAAACAACGCAGACCTAGATACTCGGATGTTCCTGGTGTAGGAGGAGAGCTGAGGCAATTTGTAAACAAAACCCGTGGACGCAGTAAAAATCACCCGCCAGTGGAGAGGTACTCGGGGGAATATGGGGTCGTGCGGCAGCGGGAAATGGGAGCAATGGGAGACCGGGAACTAGCTAAACATAGTCATGTAGACGATGTACATGAGGGCAGAAAGCATGGCATGGGGCGAACACGGCCAAATAGAGAGGATCCCATGCCCGGCTGGTCCCAGCCGTTCCTAGCTGATAAAATAAAGGATCAAGCAAACATGAAAACCTGAAATTGAAGCCGTGGGAGACATCAATCATCCACATTAAGTCCCACTCGGGGAAAATCCGAGGCACGTGAAAGCAAGTCAAGGAACCGAAATCGAGAAAAGTTATTTGGGATGTATAGCATCACCTTTTTTTTTTTTTTGGGGGGTGACGACGAAAAGGGGGGGGTTAAATCAAAGGGGCGTGAGAAGGAAAAGGGGAAGGGAGCAAAAATCATGGGGAAAGTATGGCAACCGACATCATCATTCCATGTTGGTACGCCGTGAAAAGGGCAGCCCGAAACCTGGCGGAAGTTGTATCGAGGAATACGACCCGGTGTGGACCGCTTGGGCTTCATCCAGGTCGCGCCAGCCACCGTTCCGAAAGTAGCGAAAATAATCCGTGGACACCAGTTCCAGGTGAGTCAATAAGGCACCAGAAAGGTACATATAGACTCAGAAAGCATTAGCATAATATCCGCTGGTTTCAGTCCACTCTCGAGCAATCTGGCCCATCCTCATGGCATTTTCTTTCGCCAAAGCGCAAGCAACTTCAGCTTCCTTTGCCGCCTGGACAGCAGTCAACATCGCCTTTTCGGCATCATGGGAGTGATTGACAGCTTCGATGAGGATCTTGCCAAGCTACATGATCGCCGTTAGCAATAATATAATCAAACACTGGTAGTTCTAGTGTAGATAACGAATAAAAGCGATAGGCAGCTTACCCTGATAAGTTTCTCCTTCTTCGAGTTATCTGGCTCGTCACGAGCGGAAGTCAATATCTCCATCGTCAAAGCGCTGACATTTCCAAGGTCAAAGAGGGCGGGTGAGCCGGCCATTTGGGACGAAATAGTTTGATTATCAGAGGCCGTGCGGGAATGGTCCTCATGAGTACTGCGAGAAGGGGTGGAAGGTTTATTATCGCGCCTAGAATAGCGTGAATAGCGAGACGGGGAACGATCGACTGGGCTACCAGGGCTCATACTCCCGCCATTTGTAGCTTTGACTTTTTCGAGGTCCTTACGCTTCGGAGCCGTTGAGGTCTGGCGCTCGGATGCTGGTTCAGCCTTTTGCTTCGTGAAGAGACCACGGAAGTTCGATAGGACGCCACGTGAAGTGGAGGGCTTGGAGTCACGAATAGTAGAACGGGAATCGCGCTTTACTGACTCATCTCGATGCTTGCGGTGATGGCGATGGCCAGATGGAGTGTCGTTTCCGACCGGAACGGCAGAACGGTTGGATTCTATAGCGTGCTGAGAAGCAACATGGCTTAGTTTCGACTTGCCGTAGCTTTCATGATCCGGGCCATGGTTGCGAGAAGATTGGCGTGGTGACTGTTGCGGAGTTCCACGTTTGCGTATAGTAGGGCTTGTCGTGTTCTCGTTTCGAGGGGACTCGTTACCATTGCGGTGGGCAAATTGGTCGACAGAACCATGATACTGCAACGGGCTTGGCACGGTGTGCTTCTTGCGAGGAGCAGGGCGAGAATGGATAACATCGTTTTCGTCAATGAGTGTCGTACCCTCTGCAAGTGGGGAATGCCTATATACATGGCTTGGTTCACCTTCAGAATAACGAGGGGGATCAAAGTCGCCATTCATCGTGGGATATCTCTCGTTGAAGCTTGAGGGGCCAGCAGGGCTTGGGGCGGGGGCCATATCTCCTTCATTATAGAATGGATTGGCGCTATGCATCCTCAGGGGATCAGCGGAAGTAGTCTCTGCCAGTGCATGTCTAGGTCTCATACGATGGCGGGAAGACAGGCTAGCATAGGCAGCTTCGGTGCTTCTTGCTTTTTTGAGATACTTCTCCTTCTTGCCCTCGTTTGTCGCCTTTTCCGAATCCTTAGAAGCAGAAGCATTCAGAGAAGAGCTAGAGCGCGAATGCGTGAGGTACTTGGGCGCAAAATTACCGAAGATGCTGTCAGTTGAGAGTCTAAAGTCCTTCCTATTACCAGACGACCGCTTGCCACACTTTCCGTTGGACTGCTGGGACAAGCCTGGCTGGGCATCAGCAGGATCCCCCATGATAACCCTCTCGGCGTCCGGAGAAATGCGCAGACGTGGGCCTCGACGAGCTGTCGTAGACAAATTTTTCAGCGCATATCCTCCAGGCGAATGAGTTGAGGCAGGATTCATACCACTCTCGTTGCAGAGGTATGGCTCGGTTGGCTCGTTGGCTTCCCCACCATTGGTGTGATTGATGCGTTGAGTTTCCAAATCATATTGGTCTTCGAGACTCTTATTCTCGTATATGGTGCTAGTATCGATAGCGTCAAAAGTTCTACCAGGAATCGCGGCAGAACTGGCGGGGGATTGGGCATTTTCATTGGACTTCTCACTGTTATGCACGAAGCGACTAGGAATTGGGATTGAACTGCGGCGGCTTGGAGATCTAGTTGTCCAAGGGTTGGTTGCAGCTTCACTCCCTGTCGGGGTTACTCCATGGGGAGACATGCGTGGAATTCTCGAAGCGCCGCTTCCGTTACGTGGAGTGGAGTAGGTGTTTG
This sequence comes from Onygenales sp. PD_10, assembly GCA_032988465.1. Lineage (NCBI taxonomy): Eukaryota > Fungi > Ascomycota > Eurotiomycetes > Onygenales > Onygenales sp. PD_10. Next base: position 266,338 of record JANTQH010000008.1, on the reverse strand, counting down.
CAGTCTCCTTTGCGTCAAGGGCCTCAGCAGTCACGGCATCTTGACCAGTATTGACATTGCCAGATGCTGCGCTGGGAGGTCCGGCGAGGAAGTCAAAGGAAAATGCTCTCAAAGCACTCTGCGGACGCTGCTGTAAAGCATTGTGTGGAGATGTAGTCTTTCGCTGACGATTACGAAACGGATTCGGCTTTGGCGTAGGAGTTTCGGCCTGCTTGGTGGTCGGAGTCTCAATTTCCAATTCAACGTTGGATTGTGACGCTGGTGTTTCTGGTATTGCGCTGTTTGGCAGGACAGCTGTAGGCGACACAGCCAGTGAATTGGTCTGGTGCGCTTGGTCAAAGGGGTTATTTGGCACTTCAGGTTGATTGACAACATGATAATGGCCGTTCGAGACACCATCCGCTAGAACTTGGGGACGAGACTGCCCAGTAATACCCTGGGTAACAGCGGGATTCAGCGAATGTTCGACGAAATCAGTTGCATCGGCGGAAACTGTGGGCTGATTTTGAATAGGGGATTCTTTGTTCTTAGCAGTGTCATTCTTAAGATTGGCAGCAGAAGGAACTATGACTGGAGATAAAGCTTTCAAATCCCCCTTCGCATCAGAGTTTGCTGGTGGAGATTGAGAAGTTGGAGCATCTTTCGCGCCCACGAAAGATTTAGAGCTGCCAGGAGTCGACTGTTGCTTTGGTGTATCTACTTTGGGAGGGTTTGGAAGTGGTTTCTCGGAAGCAGCCTTCTTGTTGACAGGGACAGGCTTCCGCCCTTGAGGCAAGCTTGACTTTCTCGCCTAGACAGCCATCAGAAAAAATATGCCTACGTATATAAAACAGATTGCTGTCTCTGTAAGAGCACTTACTGGAGTCGAATAGGGAGGCATTGCGAAGGGAAATTGAGTTGGTCGCGGAGGAGTTCTTCCCGGCAGCGCGTCAATGGTGCCCGCGTACTCATATATCTATGCTCCAACGTTAGCGAGTCTGCCACAATCTCCAGGTCATTTTTCGTGCAGGTGGTGCGATGTAGCTATACATACAAGCTGCGGAGGGGGGGGCGGTTTCTTCTCAACCTTGCTGGAAGGGCGAAGGGCCTCAACGCGCTTCGCCGCAGCAGCAGCCCAGCGTTGGCCCCGAGTCAGCTTCTTAGCCGGTGGCTTTCTCTTCGAGCGGGTGGCGACCGGTTTCTTCTTCTTCTGCTTCTTCTTCTTCTTTTTCGCTTGTTGTTGCTGTTGCTTGAGGAGCCGGCGGTAGGATTTTGGCAACGGCGTGGTGAACCTCAGCGACCCAGCTCTACGAGCCAGGTTCGAGTGGCTGGCGTTATCACTGTGGATGGCACTGTGGTCAAACACAGGGCGTTTGTATCGCCGCAGCGAAAAGCTGTCGATGGAGCGTTTGGGCAAGGGGAAACGGTGGCCACTCTTTGGAGTGTTGTTGGTGGTAGAGTCCATGTCGCCGCAGACGCAACAGACGCGTCAAAATAAACCCAGCCGACGGATTAGTTAATGAAATTCGAGTCCAGCCAATTGTTGTGTGGTGTGAGAGGGTAAACAGTCTCGGCATTGGCTGTTTGGCACGGCGATAAGGGGGTGCGTGAGGAGGGGGGGAGTGTGCTGTTGTTGTTAAGGGAACAGGCCGGCAAGGGGATGGGGAAACTGACATAGAATTCAGCAAAACAGAAAAGTTACAGGGGGAGGAATAGAAGAGAAGGACTTGGAGAGAAGAAAATCAATGTTTGAGTGGGAGTGTTGAAGAGATGAAAGCAGTTGGTGGTAAAGAGAAGAAGAATAACTAGAAATCACTGTCCCAGTTGGGCCTGTTGTTCTCCCCAACAGATAAAAGCAACAGTGTGCAGCCATTCAGGGGGATAGCCTCAACCACCCAGGAAACAAAGCCAGCACAGTAGGAGGGAGTTATGCAGATCTCCGGCTAATATAAAGAAAATCCGTTGTTGCCAGAGTCAGCACCACACGGCCGGAGCAGAACATTGAATGCTTATCCAGCATCATGAGTCCATGTTCTGACCAGTATCTTGCTAGTTTGGATTACCTTATAGGGACAACCACGTATGTAGATATCGGATTGAGGGCTTAGAGCCGACGTGACAACAGTAGAATTGCCTTTGTATATGCGGCAAGCCGCATAATCAACGTGGCCAAGGGCCAGATGCGCCGATGAGAAAAAGAGAGGAATATTTATTTATATTAAAACCTTCAAGGCAATATAAAATCATTTTGGGAACGCCAGCCAAAAAGGAGTTCAGTTATGAGGAACCAACGGAGGAATAAAGCCAGGTCCGCCCGTATGCACACCGGAGCGCCGTGTATGTCGCAGTAATTGAGTTGGCAAGATAAAACGGCCTGGAAAGAACGCCTCACAAAGTACATTAATGAACAGTAATGTTGTGGTGGAACCGACCAAGAGCAGAGGACACTGTATAGTAAAGAAAGGTAGCGGCGGAACTGAAATATGAGGAGCGAAGGGCCACCCGTGGACGGTCCGCCTGATAGCTTGTTCTAGTTAGTTCAGGCCATCATACCACGACCACCCGGCTCAGGAGTTTTCCTCTTGGGTGCTCTAGATTCATAGTCGAGGTCTTCGACAACGAGTTCTGAACGGTCATCGCGCCACTCGCTCACCTCCCACTCCATCCTGGCTGACCTATCTGCGCTGATACCCACCCCGCGTCTCCTCTTTCCGACTCTTCCCAATCGGCTTCCCTCTATCATTTCCTCAAACCAAGGGATGCCGTCCAGAACGCCAAAGCGCCGCTTTCGTGAGATTTGAGGTTGGCTAGGTGTTAATTGGGTAGATGTGGAAGACGTAGCCAACGGACCGGTGACACTCTCGGCATCAGCATCTGCAGGCAGGAGATCCAAGTCTTCCAGAGCAGCTTGATCTTCTCCAAACAAACTGCCAATGGTAACAGACATGTACTCAGCTTCTTCCGGTGGGCTTTCACTCCAATACGTCAATGGAGTGCCGCAATATCCGCAGAAATGTCGTTTAGAGAAGGGTGCATTTGGTGGGACAAATTCGCGGCGGATGGTGCTGTGAGTTTCGTCTGGGAAATATGACGTGGTACACGACTGATACCAGAGCAGGGGCACCCGGAGCCACGCGGTTAACGGCGTCGCTTGTATTCTTCCTATATATTCGGGCCAAGGGTTAGCGTAAGGAACGAGGAACAATCCGAATCAGTACGCGGAACTAGGACGGGATGGAAAGGAGCATACGATCATTGCTGCTTGCATCGAAATAAACCTCGGCCTGGCTGACGGAGTTCTGGGGAATCTCGATGGCATATTGGTTCCGGCCACAGGAGCAGGATCCTCGAAGTGTCCTATTCCGATCCATCTTGGCTGGCTGGTGGACGGGTTAGTAGAGGAGTCCGGGGAGACAATGGGGGATGCGAGACAAGCAACAGAAGATGCAATTGAACAGCCCGCTGGACAAATATGTTATAGCCAATTGTTGAATCCACGCTTTCACCAGGAAAAACCATACCCCAACCAAGAGGGTGAATGAAGCCGGAAATTTAACCTCGAATTGACGACGTCAACCATCCGCGGTGGCCCGTGCGCGCCAAGCCCCGTCCTGCCCATTCCGTCACAGGCTGGTCCGAGGACGCCCACGAGCAACAGTCGACGGTCGACGGTCAACGGTCCAGCTTCTGCGCCCACATGCCCCCTCTGCATGCTGTGTCTGCAGCTCTACGTTCATGGCGGGCTATTTAAGTGTCTGACTCCGGCGCATCTGCTGTCCTGTCCTGTTGCCTGCTCTCCACTCGCTTTGTTACGGTCCCGCTTCTCCGCCAGATTATGCCCTCTGCTGTCCCCGTCAGGGCGCCGTCGTCTTCCTCCTCAGCATCAATGTCTCCCTCCAACCCTTCGCTGTCTCCCTCTGTCCGCTCTACCTCTACCGTGCAGGCGCCTGCCTCAGGAAACACTGCTCCGTCCGTGTCCATGACCTCCTCCGCATCCCCACAAGAAGCCCCTCCTCCGTCCGCCACTGAGAAGGAAAAGCCCCGGTTGACAGAACAAGAGAAGAAGAACAACCACATTGCCTCTGAGCAAAAGCGCCGTGCCGCCATCCGTGAAGGTTTCGACCGTCTTACCGAGCTGGTCCCGGGGCTTGAGGGACAAGGGCGCAGTGAGGGGGTGGTCTTGCGCAAAACGGTAGATTTTATGCAACTGAAGCTACAGGAACGGAGAGATCTGGTTGAAGAAATTGAAAAGAGGGGGGGGACTATTGACGATTCAATGCGACGATAGCTACGCTACGATATCTTTCCCGTCAATACCCTATGAGCGTGCAGTTTGCCGTTCGAGTTACGGTGTGCGATATACCCCGGAGGCTGAGGTTCTGCGCATATTCTCTCTAGGCGAAAATGATCACGATAATGACCTCGGGGTGGTAGAAAGAAGTGTTCTTGGAAGCGTTTCTTCATATGCAACAGGGTTAGGCTGTTTTATATCTTCACATGGACTTGCCAAGTTGCATTGTATCGACGTTCCAAGACAAACTAGAGAGTGGTTCCTGGGTTGAGATGCGTCAGCGGGAAACTTCCGAGTGTACAGTTGGTGTCGCAATATTCCAACTCCACGATCAGGAGCTGATTTAGGGGTCAGAGGATTATCTCCGGAGAATTTTGGTTTTGGTTTTGGTTTTGTTTTTTTATCCCTTATCGATGCGGAGTTATTATCGTGCGATCTTGGTTCCAGATCCAGGGATGCGGCTAGGGTGCTGGATACTTGCATATTGCACATGCTTTTTATTTTTGCTCACCCCTGAAATTCCGTTCGTCTTCGATTGTACTTTTTACCCCTCATGTTTCTACTATATCATTCTTGGACTTAATATGTGTTACAATATACTTGTATGTACGAATATCCCATTTTTTGTGGTCTGCCTTGGTATCAACATGACCACCGAAGGACGGTTTCGACTATCACTCTTTCATCCTCCTCTCCATGCTGCTCTGACTTCTTTCCTGTCTTCATCCATTAGCACCAGTTACATGAAACAACGATTCCCCCCGCTTCCTTTCCTATATTTACTTCTGGAAGACTCTCCTTCCAACAACGAACTCGAACTCTTGAGTGTGCAATCACATGCAATTTTACAGACCGCCTGCGTCTTCTGGCATGTGAAAGTTGGAGATATTTCGATTCCACTCATGAAACAACTCATCGAGTGACAAGAGTCTAGTTTCAAAGACATGCCCATCCCATGGTGCTAAGCTACAGTCTGAAGGCCCTCCATGCCTCATCGAGACTTGGCGGTTCCCCAGGCTGGTTTGAAGTCAATCCATCCACAAGCAATGACAGCGGCCCTTGCCCGGCCACCTGGATACTAGTACGCTTCTCCGGTTTTATCTCAGAGTCAAAATCTGGGGTTTCGGTAGGGCATTCTCTCGCCCGCAAACATGGCAGACGCGGCTATGGTATCGGATTCGTGGTGCATAGTATTCAGCCTGTCTCCCCTCACATGCGCTCCAGTTGACTCCTCGTCCGATACTCGACTAGCTCTAAGTAACGACATCATATCATCTCAGAAACCGGGATTATGCCCGTTTCGAGGACTATTGACGCTAACCCGGAATTCCTCTTTTCCTGAAAGTTTTCTTGGATCCTATCTCTCATTTCCAGATCCTCCCCTCCTCTCCACTTCCGCTCCCTGATGATAGACTGATAGTTTATTCCAGGAAGCATACCTCGCTAATCACTCCGTACCGAAGGCTTGGGTTGAAGACTGCTCGGCGTATGGTCGACGAGACATACTCAACCTGAAATCTAGGCCTTGGGAGAAAAAACATATTGCTGGGTTGCCCCTGAATATAAAGAAAATGAACAGAACAGGACAGGCAAGACACTGCATTACGGTGGGCTATCAGTCTGGGCTGATCGATCAATAAACGTTCACAGACGGTGATGAAGCATGAGTCCAGTTCCAGCTACATGATCATAGGCGTGGGCGAGCTTGAAATTCCAGACATGGCAAGCCAGTCACCCCCTGATTCCAAATAGTATCTAACGCACGCAGAGCGGAACTTTGCGATGATTTATTTTACAGCTGGTAGTTGGAGTCACATAAATGTATGCAGTTACAGATACTATCCATTACTCACTCAGATACATATGGTGGGGAGCGCACTTGGATCTATATTCTGACGTCGTGATCGTAAATTCAAGACTGGCGTGGAGGAATTAGTTCCGCCCACTCAGCGTCCGCCTTAATAATTCATCCATCGCATTGCTGAGTCACTTCAGGCACCGTCACTGTGAATACGGGAGAGAGACAAATTCTCCAGTTGACGGTTGGAATCAATCGAACATTCCGTTGCAGAGAGTCAATTATTTAAAGCGTCGTCTTTTCCTAGATCCATTCGCTCGTGTTCAGACAAAAATCATCAGGTCCCATCCCAAATCGCCCCGCTCCGAGTTGACTACTAGTAACCAGCTCAAACCAATATCCATCTTACGACCACCACCACCACACCACGTCCTTGAAACGAATAAAACCAAACCAAACACCACCTCCAACCCAAGACTCCAACAATGGCAGACCCCAAATCAGAAAAAACACCAAATGACGCCCCCCCGTCCTACTCCGCCTCCAACACCCCCACCCCAGCCCCCCTCCCCCGACCCCCCGCCCTCTCCCTCCCCTCCCTAATCTCCCTCCGCTCCAAACGCGTAATCCTCGCCTCCGCCTCCCCGCGCCGCCGCCAAATCCTCTCCTACCTCGGCCTCACAAACCTCGAAATAATCCCCTCCTCCTTCCCCGAAGACCTGCCCAAAACCCTCTCCCCCTTCGAATACTGCCTGCAGACCGCAATCTCCAAAGCGCAGGCCGTCTACCGCGCCGAAATCGACAATGCCGAAAGGGGCGAACCAGCCCTGATCCTCGCCGCTGACACCATCGTCGTCGACACTAGCGCCGGCGGCGCCATTCTGGAAAAGCCCCGCTCGGAGGCCCAGCATATCGCGATGCTCACGGCGCTGCGCGATGCGGGCGAGCATAAGGTGTACACGGCCATTGCGGCCATGGTGCCGCTGGCGAGTGCGCGCGAGCCTGGGTATGCGCTTGAGACGGTTGTGGAGGAGAGTACGGTGGTGTTTGATGCCAGTGTGACGGATGAGTTGATACTGGCGTATGTGCGGACGAGGGAAGGGGTGGATAAGGCCGGGGGTTATGGGATGCAGGGCATCGGGTCGATTTTGGTCGAGAGGATTGAGGGGAGTTATGATAATGTTGTGGGGTTGCCGTTGAGGGCGACGTTGAAGTTGATTGAGAAGGTGATGGCGTTGGGGGATGATGAGGAGTTGTTGGGGGAGGAGTTGATTGAGGGGGTTGCGGAGGAGGAGGGGTGAGGGGTGAGTGGGGGGGGTTATATTTTGGTTGTTTTGTAGGGCTACGTTCTTGGTTTGCCTTCTTTGCTTTCTCCTGGGGGTAGATAGATGGAAATCGATTGCTTGCGATTGGCGGGGCAATGGCGTTTTGGTAGAGTATGGAGTTTAGATTGCATCTTGTCCATAGTAAGGCTTTCAAAAAGGCAAAGCAGTACGGCAACATATATCCGGATTGATAAATATGATATTTTTATTCTGTCCCCAAGGCGGGGATGAAAAAACAGGATGCAAGAAAATCTTTACAGCATTTTTGACCAGCACTCACTGGCGTCATCCACAAAGAGACAGCGGGGGTAAACAGGTAATAATGTACTTGAAGTCGGAAGAAATGGACGGATGGAATGGACAAATGGAATACATAGTAACGATGGCGCGGCAAAAAGCTTTAAGAATGAATCCAACCCCCAAGACACATAACAAATAAACAAACGAGGACGAAAAGAAAAGCCAAATCAAATCAATTAAGCCTGCCAGATCCGCGCAACAGCCGCAGTCACACCGATATCATTGGTCTCGAACTCGTACAGTCCAACTGCCGCGCCCAGGGTTGCGAAGCGGAGGATCCAGTCGAAGAGCTTCTTGACCTTAGGCATCCGGTAGTTAGGGATATAATCGACGATACAAGCCCTATAGTTAGAAAAAGGGTTGTTAGAAGACTATTTTTTAGGCCCAAGGGAATATTCTGGGACCGTCATCGCTAATGGGATGCAAATACGTACTGGAAACCAATATGCGAATGGAGAATGAGAGCGCCGCAGAAAACAGCATCCATAACTGGATTGAGGGCTCCGCCGGCGAAGGGGGCGATGGTCAATGGAATGAGAGAGGCAGCGATGACTCTGTTCCAGGTCGGAAGCAAATTAGTCTATGTTTCCCGCGGAATCCATAATTCCACATGATATTCCGCTGGAATATAGCTCACCTTTCAAAGGTCCAGTGGTAGCTTCCCTCCGAGGGATGGGTGGGAGGAACGGGGGCAGGATCGTTCACTAGAAGACCACAATGATTGTTTAGTATCTCGACGAAATCCGTCTACGGGATATCCGGGCCGCGGGCGGGCGGCATTCGCCTATCAAAAGGGGGACAGGTATGTAATATAATCAGGTCAAAACGTACTCGTTCCTTCGATGGTCTCTGCACAAGTAACATAAACAATTAGCTTCCATCAATCAATTGAGTCAACAAACATATCACTGGTTCCATCCAGTTTCCTCCCCGCATCACACCCGCATCCACCCATGCCAAAAAGGAGTAACTCACGAGGCAAAGGAGGCAGAATCTCTCTCCGACTGGTAGCATGGAATCCCGCCACATCCCTCCTCGTAGCCAGCGCCAGAGGCTTCTTATTCACGAGCGACGAAGCAATGGGGAGAGGCGACGATCTCGTCGAGTAGAGCGCGGCATTGCGGGCGGCGGGACCGGCAGCCAGGCGCAGCACTGAGGCGGAGGGGCGCATGAAAGAGGCCATTTTGGCGGGCGAGATAGTGGCGGTATATTCGAGGGAGAGGAGAGGAGAGCGGCGGGCGGGGGGCACAATGGGGAGGCTGGAGGTTGAGGTTCAAGAGTTCGAGTTGGATTTGGTGATGTTCGGGATTGGCTTTCCTCGGGTCGGCTGTTGGTCAGTCAGCAGAATTGGCGCCACGTGATTGGCTGGCGGCTGGCTGGTCGGAGCCGAGATAACCCGGGCTGTATAATAAAAGTTGATGAAGCCGTCGAGATTAGATTATATTGTTAAAATGTTTGATGCTGCCAGGAGGTGGATGGGAATAGTTGCGTCAAAGGGGAAACCAGCAAGTATACTGGCGAGGATGTCCACAATGCCGGAATCATTACGATTAGGAATATTTCTACGGAAGAAGGGCCAATAGCTACTATACATTGCTCCCATGGCCACCCAACCCCTTATGAACATCCACCGGATTACATTTATGGTATGTAAGTCGAATTTTGTTAAAAAAAGTATGATGTTGATTGTCTTTGTGTAACTAAGTGTACTCTATCTAGTCCAACAAGGGTAGATACTATCTTGAGGTGGCACGGCTGTGCCTTCAAGCTTTAGAATCTCTAACCGCAACCCCTTATATAGTCAACTCACAGCCTCTCCACAAACCACTTCTATGGCATATCTTCTATCGACACGCTTATTTATTCCGTCAAAAAAGCTGCTTCATGGAACCAGAACTGGTCATGGTCTAAAGTCTTGCTGGCGCCTATCCTCACTAGTAGGCTGACGTCAGAACTTGGCTTCTACCAAAAAACAACACCCAAAGAAAAAGATATCTCAACTAACCTTCTGAAACTTCAACACGGCCTTTCCGAAGTTCTCACCGCGGAAAATCCCAATCAATGCGTCCGCCGAATTCTCAATGCCCACCGTCTCCGCCAGAATCGGCTTGAACGAGCCGTCCTTAATCCACTCGCCCACCCGCTCCTGATGCTCCTTACCCCATTTATCCGCAAACCCAGGATCAGTCACGATAAACCCACGCATGGTGATCCTCTTGGTCACAATCTGGAACATATTCTTGACCCCATATCTCTCCTGCGGGGGGAGATTATACTGCGAGATCATCCCGCACCCTACAATGCGGCCCCAGTCGTTCATCGCATCAATCGCAGCCTCGAGATGCTCGCCACCCACGTTCTCATAATAGATATCGATACCCTGAGGTGCGAGCCGCTTGAGCGCATCTGCCGGCTTCTCCTTCTTATAATTGAACCCGCCATCGAAGCCCAGGCCATTTATGATATACTCCAACTTATCATCCGACCCCACGCTTCCAATAACCTTGAGACCCTCATGCTTCGCCAACTGGCCAACAACCTGCCCGACCGCGCCAGACGCGGCGGAGATAAAGATCGTCTCGCCCTTCTTCGGCTTGCCGATCTCATACAGCGACGAGTAGGCGGTCACTCCGGGCATGCCCAAGGGTCCCAGGAAGACACGAATATCCTCGATGCCCAGCGGGTTTTCCAACGGCTTCACCGCGGCCATTAATGCTTCTGGCACGGCCACATATTCCTGGATCGGCAAGAAGCCAACGACGAAATCGCCCGACTTGAACCTGCTGCTGTTGGACTTGAGCACTTTAGCGATTGTGCGGCTGCCGACGGGCTTGTGCAGGTCAAGTGCTGGGGTGTAGGATTTGATGCTTGGGTCGCGCATGCGGCCGCGCATGTATGGGTCCAAGCTGGTGTAGAGCGATTGGACGGTGATGCCGTTCTCGGGGGCGGGGGCGGAGGGGTCGAAGGGGATGTTTTCGAGGATAAGGTGCTCCCCGGCTACGGGGTAGCCGGTGGGGTGTTTGGAGTAGACGAGGGCTCTGTTTTGGGACATGGTGGGCCGTATATGGCGAGTTGAGGTGAAATGGTGGTGGGAGAAATGGGAGATATATAAAAGCTACCCAAGTCGCTAGAGATTTAAAGCGGGGGAGGGGCAGGGGAAGATATGTCGCAATCGTAATATGTAGAAACAACGGGTTTCGGATTTTTATAGAATTGTCGTGAGATAGTAAGTAGAAAAGCTGATTTCAAAATGAGCAATGGAGTTGCTTTAGTATTTATACAGGAGTATTTTTTCCCCTTGTTCCTTGTTTTCCCCTTTTTTCCACCGAATTCTCTCCCCGCCCAGTTGTACCTGCGTAAAAATATGTTCGGTTCCACGGCGAGTCTCGGTGAGTTATTAAGCTCCTGGCCTGGGCCGCCGCCACCCCGCCCCCACCAGGCTGGCCACGCCGAGGCTGCAGGAAAACTATTACCCGACCTGCCCTGTGAGGTTTTTAACGATGCATATCAGATCACATTATACGTCATTCTGTCAGATTCTTATTTACCCCCCTTCTTCTTTAATTTATAGAGAGAGCTTGCCAGTCCATTCGCCATAACCATAACTACATCCAACCGCAGGTTGCTCCTCCATAGTAGTTAGTACTTAGTAGTTATGGGAGATTCTGGCGCTATACACGCTCTCTCAACGGCCTCAATGCCGTCATATTCGACCCACTGCACTCAACTTCTGCGGTTACATTCCGTTTGTATTTGATCCTTTCGAAATTCCTTATCTTTCGGAGATTACTAATAAGTTAGACAGTTTTCGTCATTCAAATGACTTTTTGCTGTGTAAATGGGTGTCGGAAATACACCCATACTCCCGCTAAATCCACCGGAAGAAAAATGACTAATCAGAAGAAAAAAATAACGGGTACCTGATTAGCGCCTAGAACTACATCAATGACGACCCAACTCCACCCATTAATAATCTGAATAATCTGAAACTTCAATGATATCACCTGCCAACACCTGACTGTCCCTCTGCATATTATGGCTCCCTAGAATCAGAATGTCCTCTATTTCACCTGCTGCGTCTGCCTCCCCCTCGAACCTCTCAAAAAATGCCTGGTTTATACCCTGCGAGGTGACATCGTAGTAGGATGTATGGCTGTTCTCTCAGCATCGGTTACCCTAAAGCGTTCAAGTATGATACTCGTGACGTTCCCCTACAACTCTCGAGGCCACAATATCGTGGTGTACGGCGGAAGCGAAAGTTGAACCCCTTCGAAGACACCCGCAGCTCATGGGTTCCCTTGACCACAAATACACGCCTCCGGTCCCCCGCAGCTGGAACACCCAGGTGGCGGCAGGGCCAGGGGAACTGCCCTATAGGGTTTAGCACGGGCCCCGGGTAGTTATGTCTTCGCAAATAACCAATTTTTGCTCGGCATGCCGATATCTATTACCTTGATGGCCTCGCAAAAGGATCTTAGAACTGAGCTCCTCCCGCCTACAGCAATCCGTTGGAAATATTTATTGAGAACTCATCCCTATTATAAAAGGCCACAGTAATGATGGTTATAAATTACCATTGAGAGTAAAGGACAGAAAATGTTATTATGGAACTTGACGTGGATTGAATCTTCTAAATATTTGCATTAACTTTCATCATTACGTTCCTTGGCTTCCAACCCCTCGTAGATACTATTCAATAAATCCCAGGCGAAATGCTTCTGGTTCATATTTTATGATTTCCAGGGAGTTCAAAATGCTCATATCCCAAGATACCCGCGTGGCTCTCCCATGAAATGCATACCCGCTCCCCCTTCCATACGTGATAGTAGCACTAGTTCCATCGTGTTTGGCGCGCATCAAATCGGGAGGAAAGATGAGTGTTAAAAAATCATTACTTCATCAATCTGTCTTCATTACCCTCAGCTTCGCCCATGCTGTCGACGAGAGGGAGTTGCAGGTAGAAAGTGATCGGTCATACGAAACATAATATTCGAAAACTGCGTGCTGTGTGTGCTCTTCATTGATGGTGGTGGCTGTGGTGATGGGAGAAGACATACCTACTCGTATTCAGGATTGTTTCAGGCAGCTCAATATAGGATAGTTACTGGAAGTTCTTCTACTTTGAAGTGGGAAGTGTAAAATGGTAGGAGAGTGTTGGGAGAGAAAATTAGGAGCAGAAAGAAAACGTCCCGAAGTAATTCATACGAAGGGGGACATAAAATGTTGAAATCTTGTTACAAAATGTGGGAGTCGGCCAGTAGACTGAAAAATTTAAGGTTTCTATAAACGAGCAGACCAGCTCTAGTGAGGTTTTAGAACAGGTTGATTTATAATTAATTTGCTTAGAAATAAATTCACGCAATAAAATAAAATCCGAAATTTGATTCTCTAAAATATGGGAATTGACCAGTAATCTGAAAGATGTCAAGGTAATAGAAATAGTAGGGGGCTGACCTCGGGGATTAATAATTCATCGACTTGGGAATATCTCCGATCATAGTACTAGTAGTATTTGGCAATATCTCTGATCATAGTATTTAAGGAGTAATTGTGCCCATAGATTCCTACCTTTTAATTCATATCAGCCAAATACTACCCAGTCAAGCATAATAACCATAAAGGGGGCCTACCGGAACCTCCACTCCCCTCAAACCCCCCTCATCCACACTCCGCAGAACATCATGTCTGGGAGCTCCCGTCTCTTCGACCCGCTGCCTATTGGGCCAGCAAACCTGCAACATCGTCTCGTCCTAGCACCTTTAACTCGCTATCGTGCAGATGACGACCATGTGCCTCTCCCCTTTGTGCCTGAATACTATTCGCAACGAGGTTCTCTCCCCGGAACGCTGCTGATTGCCGAAGGAACATTCATCCACCCCCGTGCCGGCGGGTACAGGAACGTCCCTGGCATATACAACGCAGAGCAAATCACCGCATGGAAAAAGATCACAGATGAAGTCCATGCCAAGGGCTCCTTCATCTATCTGCAGCTCTGGGCTCTCGGGCGCGCGGCGGACCCAGTCGTCGCGAAGGCCGAGGGAATTGAACTTTTAGGTCCAAGTGCCATGCCGATGAGGCCCGAGGCAGCAGTTCCCAAGGAAATGACGAAATCCGATATCCAAGACTTCATTTCATATTATGCACAAGCCGGCAAAAATGCCATCGAGGCCGGATTCGACGGTGTCGAACTGCACGGTGCAAATGGCTATTTAATCGACCAATTCCTCCGAGACGTCTCCAACTCCCGCACAGACGAATATGGCGGGAGCATCGAGAACCGCTCTCGATTCGGTCTGGAGGCCGTCAAGGCCGTCATTGAAGCCATTGGAGCCGAGAGGGTTGGAATCCGCTTCAACCCCTATTCCAGATTCCAAGGAATGGGGATGGAAAACCCGGTCCCGCAATTTAGTCACATTATCGAAAATCTGAAACAGTTCAACCTCAGCTACATCCATCTCGTCAGAGGACGGATCGCAGACAACGCAGACGTGGAGCACGTAGACAGTATCGATTTCGCCATCAGGCTATGGGGTCCGGAGCGCCCGTTGCTCATTAACGGCGGATATAAACCGGATTCAGCGAAACGGCTGGTCGACGAGGAGTATGAAAACTACAACATTGCAGTTGTGTTTGGGCGATATTGGATTACAACCCCTGACCTGGCGTTCAGGGTCAAGCATGGGATCGAACTCACGCCGTATGAAAGGGCGAAGTTTTATACTCCGAAGTCGCCGGAGGGGTATATTGATTATCCATTTAGCGCGGAGTTTTTGAAGGCGCAGGCTGGCTTATCCCCTCCGTTGCTAAACTTGAATTAACCGCCTGCAAATTTTCAAACCCATAGTCGTTTCTAAGAAAGATTTTTGAATCAACGTTCTAAGAAAGATTTTTGAATCAATGAATGTCTAGCAGAATCCAGATGGATGATTGGATGGATCCATGGATCCAGTTTAGCGTTTCCTGATCAGGCTTAGACTGGCCAAGACGCCAAGGCTGAACCCTGGACATCACCTGTGTATTTTATCCCCTTGCTACTACCACGATGCCAACATCTTTTGCCCAGATCATATAAAGCCGCCTGCCATCCTCCAATGTTTAAAAGCAGACTTAGAATACCGAAGCAGGTTGCCTCCCAGCAGAAGAAAGCAAGAGAAACGCAGGAAGATACTCCTAGTGGAACAAGAGAGCAGGCTAAAAAAGCCTGGCAGTTCAGGTCAAGATGAAGCAGGTTCCGAAGAGCCGCTGCGGGTTTATTAGCCAGCTGCATTAGTGAGGAGTGAAATGCAGGCTTCGAGGATTAAAGTCAAAGAGAAGAGAAGCTGAAAGGAAAAAGAAAAAATTTGAGAGGAGAGTTCATTAATGTTCTAGTCTATGTGGGAGGTGACTGCGGCAGGTTTCCCTTGGGTTCAGGGCAAGACTAGAATAACAGAAAAACCACTTGATGCCCTTTTAACGTTTATTTACCAGTTCAAGGTAACAAGCACAAGCTGCCAAAGAAAATAAGTCAAAATAATGGAAATGGGGAAGCAAAGATAATCCGCGCTTGGATCAGTACAAAGGGGTCTGAAAGGGCAGATGGCTCGGGGCCGAAGGAAATAGAGTAGATCCAACCGATTTCAAAACCGTTATCTGAATGGAGTAAAGAGTCAAGCTGAGCGGGCTGAGCCATGCAGCAAAGGAACATTGGGCGTCGGAAAGCTGGTAACTATACAGAACAGCATGCTAACCAAGGAGTTGGCTGATGGAACAGTTGAGGCTCTGACTAGTGGCCGGAAGGGCTTCCAACCACTTTTCTTCTCTTGGCACCCTGCTTGTTGTCGTCCTCCTCTGCACTCGCGGATCGGGCTTGCTTCTTAGATTTTGAATCATCCGGTGTTGGCAATTGTGGATACCTATATGCTCGACGTAGCTTGGCAAACCGGTCGTTTCTCATGGCGCAAATGTCGTGATTGGTACGAGGGGTGGTATCCAGGAAAAATTGCTCACAAACTGGTTCACAGTTCATTTGAGTAAGGCAACGAAATGTCTGTGCGTCATGGCCGCGAGAATGGATCGCCCACACTACCGGGAGATCATCCTTATTTGTCCTTGACACTTGAACACGGGAGGTGGATCCATGTACACTAACACCCAAGTCCATGATCAAAAGCAGAAGGGACTGCTTGGAGTCTTGGAAGATGAAATAGGGGCCATCCCGTTTTCGATTGCGTTCCCCAGCTGACTTAGATGGGATTGGTCCATCAACAGGGAAAAATTCCTCCTTCAAAATCTTCTTTGGGTTTGTTCCAGTCTCCTTGTTCTTTACCTGGACCAAAATACCACCAGCTTTCTCTGGGTCAAACTGCTCATTCTCAGCGCCAAAGTAGTAAGGTAAATATAGGTCATAGGTAGGCTGGTGGAATGCCAACTGCATGGCCGCGCATCGTTGGAGCAATTCATGTGTCAAATTACCCATGACTCCAGGTGATAAATTCTCGCCTGCAGCAACAAAATGAGTGAAATTCATTTTCGCTTCCAGAATCTTGCGGTCGATTTTGTACAAATCTAGGTGAGATAGTCCATATAATGCCGTTAAGAACAGCTCGACAGTGAAATTTAGGGGAGGAAGCGAGGCTGAATCTTTCAGGGGCGGACACGAAGCATCTCTTGCAAGAGTTAACACCCAACGAGCATAAAGCTCACCCTTCAAACCCTTCTCGACCAAGGCTCCCTGGAGAAGTTTTTGGCACAAGGTACGAGTGCTCACACTCCAGTTTGTATTACTCGGGCCGTCACACAACAACTGGATGGAGGTCACGGCCAAGATCGGCTCCGACGGAGTAACGGTACGGACAGCCCCAGTTACTGGATGCATTGAAGTGACAACCTGCATCGACCCATCCACAGCACGTTTAGCAAGGGACGCTGCCATTGGATTCTCTAGGCAGATATCAAGGAGAACCCTAAATGATAGAATCGCAAAGACGTGGTCTTCATTTGTCGGGTCGTAAGAGTCGCCACTCCCAAGCAGATTTTTTTGGGCCAAGGATAGCAGTTGTTGAGGCTGATCTTTGTAAACCGTCCAAATGGGGCGGCCATAAAGTACCAAATTGTCTGCTTGGTCGAATGTCACGAATGGTTTGCTGAGTTCCACTCTTCTTTTGTCTTTGTCCAGCATAAGCATGTGTGCTCTCACATCCAAGGGAAAAGCAAGAAATGGGGTTGGCCGGGCTAGGCTGCTTCCATCCTCCTCTCCAAGCCTCGGCGAGGGAGCAGTAACGAAGGTTTCAGTTGGTCGACTTTGACCTGTTTCGGGTGGGAATATGCGTTCGATTCTACTCTCAGTGGAGAGGTAGAGAAACCAGATCGGCAGATCCTTGAGCAGGCTGATAACGCGATTGAATGTGGCATATAAACCCTTAAATGATTTTAGAAGTGAGGAGGGCTCATCTAATACGAACACAAGCATAGGGTCGTTCTCGTTTTGGCGTCGAAAATTCTGTAGTTTCATGCACAGATCCTTGGCAACATTATGGAATGTGTCGGTCGCGGCAAAAAGTGGGTTGGCAAGTTGCTGTCTAATGGCCGATGCGAATTCATCGTTATTGAAGGCGCGCCGCCAGGACTCTGAGTCAATCAACTCCCTCCGGATCTCGCGCGCTCTCGAGCAGACCCTTTCACAGAATTTGGCCCGTTTAGGGGACCGGGAACCGGTCCCCGGCAAAGGGGCCATATCCGTATGGCGCGAGGAGGCGACATGTTCCAGGCGATGTAAGTTAGGGCTCTCCGAATCCAGCCACTCTGTCACTAAACACAGAATAATGACCGCATTAGACCAGTTTGTATGAGGGCTTAACGTAGGACACTCACTATATTCAAAACTCGCCTGAAGAAGGCCAAGCACCGTGCCGTGATTCCACGCTGCCAACAACCTCGTCTGCCAGTATCCATCTTTGACAAGAAGTTTTGCTGAAGGCGACCTTTTGAATATGGCTTGGTCATCACTCGTGGGGTGCTCGAGCAACAGGTCAACAATTTCTTTGTCGGCGTCGGGGAATCCTGACGAATGGGATGGGTGTCGAATAATATAATTTACCATTGGGCAAATCTTTCCCAATTCATCAGCAAGGCGGGATTTACCCATCCCACTTGACTGGATGAACGGGATAACTTTTGCGTAGTGCATGGATGAGAAGTTAGGATCTTTTTCGTAGTCCCTAATGACGCCCTGCAGTGTCCCTAACGCAGTAGGGTCATACTGCCCTACCCACCCAGCCAACAAGGAAGATTTGGTGTCCTTTGACCTGTCCTCTGGTGGGGTCATGCTATAGGCGATCGATGATTCGGCTGGTGGCGGGGTGCTGGGGACATCTGGTGGTGTCGACTGGGTGTATTTGACGAGGCGTTCTACCTCTCCGGAGATATCACGGCTCGGATCAGACGCAATTTGGTTAAAAAGGTCGCGGAGCATCTCTCTGGTTTTGGCAGGAACTTGGCCGGTTTTTCGATATGTCCCAATTATGCGACCAACAGCCCGGTAGGTTTCTTCGCTGGCGCCAACACTCGCGATGTATGGCAAGAAGCTGTCTGCATTATTTGGCGTTAGGATTATGATCGTGATCAGCATGTTTTTCAGGAATTCATGCATACTTATGCCAAGCAAATCATCCCTGGTAACCTCCTCATGGTCGAAAGGATTTTCGGTTCCTGCAGGAAACCAGGCGTTGAAATCCATGTCGTTGAAGGGGACGCAGGAGTAGGAGTAGAGAAACTTGGAAGCGAGAATAGGAGTAAAGAAACTTGGAAGTGAGAGTAGGCGTAGAGAAACTTGAAGTGAGGGGGATCTGAGAGATGAAAGAAAAGCAGTCAAGATCAACACAAGCTTCACGTCGGCAGCGGACGGAAGCTTCCAGCAGTTTGCCAAAATTTGACTCAAACAAAGAAAGGGACCGTTGCTAGGCAGCGGCAGAGAGTAGCAGTAACTTCTGGGTGACTGAGAGACGATGACGCCGTCTCCAAACTTTGCCGGAATGCAAACGGTATCGTGGGTGGTGGCACAAACTCTCCCCAAATTTGATTCCAGGGCCAAGCGGTATGCGAGCGCTGTTAGCCTCAACCCATGGAAGAGGATCTCCAGATGGGGGATAAAGGAGATGCGTGTTGAATGCACTCAAGTTATTTGCCGCCGTACCAAATTCGGGATTATCCTGGTTCTTAGGGTGGTTGGAATGTACAGATCGGGTGGACATTGAGGTCTTGAGTTTGTGTAAAGGCCTTGATGACTCCTCCGTGAAATGGGATATTTATAGAGATCGTGTAGTTGGACACCCTCTCCACGTAATGGGACACCCCCTCTAACCCGATTGGGCCTTAGCGCCGGGAATAAGCAATGCTAAGCCAATTATGGGGCAAACTAGGCCTAATGAGGAAAGGTGCTACTTGGCATGATTATATAATCTTACCACATCAAAACTGCCTATGTAGTCAACATAGCGAGCGAGCGGGCACTGAGTGCCCACCTGCACTGTGAAAGATTTAATGATTTTGCCAATTCATTCAAAAATGCAATAAAAAAAATCAGACTCTATTTCCTATTTAGGACTAGCTTGGCAGCTTATATAACAGCTGCCTCCCTGGCCCTCTCTACTATCCACCCTGCCTGCCATGCCTGCCATATCCACCATGTCCACCACACCTGCCACACCCCCCCTGCATAGGGAGAATATAAATCACCTTGCTGCTGTGATTTGGTGCTGGGTCAGGGTGTTCAAATCTGGATGGTTCTTAATGATTATTGGTTAATGGGTGGTTTGGAAGGTGGTTAGGGGCACCATGAGGCCTCCCAGGATTTTGAATGGTGCCTGGTGATGGTTCTTGAATTTAGAGGTGTATATTTTCAATAGGGGGGGGGATATAGGGGTATAAATACCACTGTGAGTGAAAATCATGCATCTCAAGCATATATTACTCTCCCTGGTGAATATCATCAATTTCATGCAAACAAGGGAGTCCCATGGTGGTTTGAAGAATCTGCCTGCACTCTGGGAGGCAGGTTGGGTGTATTAAACTGCTATCAATTAGATTCTTCACCTTATGCAGAGCAAGAGGTGATATTTTGTAGGCAATATCCCTGAATAGGGGGATAAGGAGCTCCATGCTAACTATCAATTGTGCCCTCTCTATATGTTGTTTTGCACCCTCATTAATCTGCAAAACAGTCCTCTCCATCTGTGTCACTGCACTGTTCAAATTGTGGAGGTTGCTCTTAAGGTTGTTTTTTAAAAGCCAGTGAGCAGATTCAATGATGGATGTAGCACTTTTATTGAGATGAAAATACTTGTCAATTCAGGTATGAATAAAGTGCTCCTTTTGTGATAACTAGGTATCTTCCATGTAGGTTAGAATAGGGCTGTATTTCTCATCATTTGCAGCTTTGAATTCTGCCCACTGTTTGTTGAAATCCTCCTCAGTGTGAGTGTGTATGATCTGGTTCCATGCCTGAAGGAAATCCCTCCAAAGAGTGTCAATCTGAATTTGCAAATCTGATGACTGTAGGTATGTATCTGTAGTTAGAAGTATCATAGAGTGAAATTCTGAATGACATCATTTGAAGATATTAGTTCATATATGCTAGAAGTAGTATAGAACAGCAGTTTAAGGTAAAATCTTAATGAGAGTGCCATGCAGTTGCTCATTATTATTAATAAGAGCAGTCAGGGGGTAGGTAATTTGCATATTAGCATACAGTGACTGTAGTTCTGTCACCACCCAGGCAAAATCACTCTGCTTTTGCCTGGAGAGAAAGCAAAATCCAATGAAGAAGGTCTCATTCAAAGTAGTTATATCTATAATATTAAGTAAAGGCATCTTCAGGTAGTTGGTTTTGTATGTAGTATCCAGAAAAACAACTAATGGATACTGCTGTAGCAGGATAATTAATGTATTATGAGTAAGAAACAGAGATTTAAGTGTGTAGTTATCATGGTGTTCAACACTGAAGATCCAGTAATTTGTCTCTTGCAGGCTCTTAAGTAGGGCTAAGAGAGATGTGTGACTGTTAAGATAGTTGATTCTTATCTGCTGTGTGAGATTATTAATATCATCCTGTACAAAATTGGATTCTCTGGTAGAAATATTAATCAGGGAGTTAAGAATCTGATGGGGGGTAGCACCAGTATTAAGCTGTGCCTGTATCTAAGCTTTAACCTTCTGAAAATGCTGGTGATGAATTGTTGGGTGCAATGACCAGTGTGTAGGAGGGTGATTATACTTGCCATTGTGAAGATTGAGATCTCAGGTCTTAAATAGCTTGCTAAACCATACAATGAGATCAAATAGGCAGTCCTGGTGGTGAGATTGAGATCTTTATTGATGTAGGGAGGTGTCTTCTTTACTCTAGGGGAGGCATGAGTAGTCACAGTAGAGATAATATTGTACAACTGTATCTCCCTTCTTCATGCTGTGGTGGATGACAGTGGCATAGCCCTGAGGGGTAGTAAATGTGTCAATTGCCTTTTTAGCATCTTTAAAGGTGGAATAGGAGGCATTTGGGGGTGGTAGGAGCTCCATGGCACATTCAAATGTAAGGGGTTGAGATAGAGAGGTTGATGAGAGATTGAGAGATTGAGCAATTAAGAGATTTGATGAGAGTTTGATGTAGAAGCTAAAAAATGCACTAGTTCCACTTAGTGCATGCTAAGGCCCAATCAGGTTAGAGGGGGTGTCCCATTATGTGGGGAGGGTGTCCAACTACACGATCTCTATTTATATTGGGTACAATTTGATGAGAGGTGGACTTATCAAGGATGCTGGAGTTAGAAATGCCAAGACAGCAGCAAATGGGGCTGGGCTCCAAATTGAGATCATTTTCCAACATCAACAAAAGGTTAATTATTAGCCCAACACTAATAGTTATTAAGTTTGATCTCTGCATCCTGATTTCCGCTGCAGCCTACCCAGCTGGGCTGCCCTGAAGCCCCTTGCCTGATAGGGTAGCGGGTAGGGCCAGGATTCATAATAATGCCGATAAGTTTACAAGTACAGTTGTTTATGCAAAGAAAGAAGTAGCAAGAAGTAGTCAAACAAAAGAAACAGATCTTGAGTATATGAGTAGATAAGTATTTCCATACTGTACAAAAGCGCAACAACTACAATGCAACAACAATGATCAACCTTCCCCCGTTTCCCCATCTATCATCTCACCCAGCGGCAGTAACAATAACAGCACATCCTGAAAAAAGGCGAGGCGGATGGCGAACGGAATGAACTTTAGTCCGGCAGTATAACTTTTTTTGTTTTATATCTATGCGGCGTTGCGGCTCATGTCCGATCTTATACGGGAATAGTCAAGCATACCCTCGATGCTGCCAACGGCGCTGATAGCGATGTCTTTATCCCACAGTTTCCGCTGGGCAAAGTCCATGACATTCTTCTCGGTGATGCCGCCAATGACACGCTCGACGTCCTCGGGGCTGAGGCGGCGGCCAGTGGTGACGATCTGGCGACCAATGTCTTCGGCGACAGCAGTGGTGCCATCGAGAGAGAGCAGGATCGAAGCTCTCAGTTGGGCCTTGGCACGCTCGACTTCCGCCTCAGTAACGCTGAACGAAAGTCGAGACCATTCGCGGAGGGTGAAATGGATCAGGTCGTCAAGCTGGGTCTTGTTCTCGGAGACGAGGTAGATACCCCACAGACTAGAAAGACATCAATATCAGATCGCTTCCAAATTCGCAGTATATCAGAAATCAAACTTACCCGGTATCGCTGTAGCTGGTGGAGAAGCTCATGAAGCTATTGGCAAGGTTGTGGTGTCCAACAAAGTTGCTGAGCTTGCTACCAAGGTAAGGAGAGTTGCCCATGGCACGATCCCAGTTGCCGACAATGGCCTGGGTGACCAGAGCGGTGAAGTAATCATCATCCTTCCAGCTCACACCCTCGACGGCAAGCGCAATGTTAGCGGTGGGGATGGTATCGTCACGGATACGAACTTCCGAACCGATGAAGTCAGGAGTGCGCTTCTGCTCAGCGGCAAGGGCGGAAGCAGCAGAGGTGGGGGGTTGGCTGGGGAGGGAGCCAAATTCCTTCTCAGCCAGCTTCACGAGCTGGTCATGGGGGATCCCGCCGGCACCGACGAGGACCATGCGGTCGGCTGTGTAGTTAGTTTGGATGTAGTCGACCAGGTTTTGCTGTTGGATGCTCTGGATGTTTTCCTTGGGGCCGAGGATGGTTCGTCCCAATGGCTGGTTTTGGAAGGCGGTGGCATGGAGATGGTCAAACACAACCTCCTCGAGTTGTTTGTCGACCTCCTCTTGTTCCCGAAGGATGACATCCCGCTCCCGCTCAATAGCCGCAGGTTCTAGTTTCGAGTTTTGGAGGATATCAGACAGGATATTGACGGTCTTGGGAACATCGGAATTAAAGGATTTGGCGTAATATACAGTGTTCTCTCGCTATACGTAGTAAACTTATGCGTCAGCGACTAGTATCTTCTTCCGCAATGGATATCACCAATGACATACCGAGGTGTAGGCATTGAGATGTCCACCCATGTTCTCAATCTCGAGTTCCAGTTGGTGTTGCGACCGATTCTTGGTGCCCTATAAAATCCGTCAGTCCCAATTAACCAAAATCAATTAGGTTGCGAGGGTTGGTTGACCTTGAAAGCAAGATGCTCGAGGAAATGTGCGGTTCCGTTCGTCGCATCGGTCTCTGCCCGGCTTCCAGCATCAATCCACACACCGACGGTAGAGGTCTGAGCCCATGGCGAGTACTCGGTGGCAATCTACACACACGTCAGCCCAATTCTATCCATCGCAGGAATGCCAATGCCTCACCGTCAAGCCGTTGGAGAGGGTTGTTGATTGGGTGGTGGTTGGGAGAGTGACGGGGGTTGCGAAGCCTCTTTTCACGGGCTGCACGGCTTTCAGGGCCGCGCGGGAGCGCAGAGCCTGGTTGAAGTTCAAAGCCAATCGCCGGGATGCCATGATGGACGACGTCGAGAGAAGCGGAAGAGAGAGATGGGGGGCGTGGCTTGGGTGTTTTGGAAGATCCAGCTGGAGACTCGAGGGTTGAAGTTGGAGATCGGAAGTCAAATTATTCAGAGCTTCCGGCCAATCACATGACCTGCTATTACCCTGAACTCGCTCGCTTCCTATTCGCTGTCCGTTTTCGTCTGACAACATCACCAACAACAGCGTCAACAGCATCGTCAGAAGCGTTTCTCGATGTCGGGGCAGATACTGGGTATTTCGCGTGGTTTCGAGTATTCTGACTAGGAGTATCTGCGTGCAAGCTAACTCAGCGCCTTCCAGAGACACCCACCAGCCGTTGCCCATCAAATCTCTTATCACTCGATCGAACACAGCTTGGGAATATTTACCCAACGCCCATATCACATCTTCACTGTCAATGTATATTTTCTATATGGTGTCCAGCTCGAGATTAACTGGACTGTCTCTCCTCCTCCTATTGACACCTTCTGCCGAGCAATATGGTGCTGCCTGAGCAACTGCGTTGCAATCTATCGACCACTTCTCCCTGACCTTTAATGGGATCAATTAGTACTCCGACTGCAAAGCCGGTGTTCCCTACCATCCATACGACCTCTTTGTTGATTTTGCAGCCCCTACAATTTGCTGTGCAGGATTGAATGAAGCCACGAAGCATGATGGGTGCAAATCTCAGCTGTACGGAGATCCCGACTATTAGGAGCAACATAGCATTCACAGACCGGAGCTCATCTCAAGTCTTTATCAAACGGTGGAAAGCCGTCGACCTCTTCATATAAAATTTGTCTAGTGGGTTGGTACTCTCGACTCTGGGTCTATAGATGGAGGCGGGTTTATCGATTGCGATGTTACCTTCTGGATATTGAAAAGGGAGGCAATGCAAGGTTGTCATCGGGGACGTACACACTGGATATATTTCAGACCTTGCCCACTGTTCCAAGCTTTGGAAAAACTTTGGTCGCCCTTTGGCTCCATATATGCATCCTCCGACGTCACGTCCACGCGGTAGGAAACTATTGAGGCTTCATCAAGATATATATCTAGTTTTCCTACTGTTAAGAAGAAATAACTCCACCAATGATGATTTTCATTGTTGGATCTAGTAATTCAATGCCTTTGTATGCATTTTGTTTTTCTGATAGCGTTGATCGGCAATTGTTGTTGCCTGGCTTCGACACGTATTTAACACGCGGCGCGGCCATCATTGGTCTGAAGATATAAAGATATATATATATTCTGCCTCCCATTGCCCTCATCTTTTCCTCCGCATCGATACATACAGATTGGTCTGGAATATATTCTTACTGATAGCAGTGCATATATTTATCACTTTCCATCCTTTTCATTTCTTCCAGCCTCGCGAACTCGCACAATTCAACGACACCTCAACACTGGAAACACAGCAAAAAGGACGCCCATATTATCATTTGCTCAACCTACCAAAAAAATGAACCTTCTTGACCTTCCAGTAGAAATACTCTACTTAACAGCCGACAACCTGGAGCCGACGAAAGATGTCGGTCAGAGGGATATCAGCAGCTTGAGTCGAACAGCCAAACGTCTCCACGACCTCCTAACCCCATATCTCTACCGCAACAATGCAAGCGAATTCCATCAAAGTTCAGCCTTAGTCTGGGCTGCGAAGCACGGAAAGGAAGCAACGGCGAAACTATCACTGCAGAACGGAGCCAATCCCCAAGCCTCGGAGCGGCGCGTGTCTGCCCTGCAATTCGCCTCGAAGAACGGGCATGCGGTAGTGGTGAATCTTCTACTCCGATGGAACGCAGCTGTACCCGGCGACCAATGGCCTCTACTTGATGCCATTACCAATGCACGCGAAGAGGTCGTCAAGTTGCTGTTAGAGAACGATTGCTTTGACCCAAACAAGAGAGGCCCCTTCGGGCGGACGCCTCTCGCCGTCGCCACTTCCTACGGCCACTGGGGCGTGGTCAAGCTGCTTCTGGACAAAATCAAAGCGGGCACGGAATCTGAAATCAAGAGCGGGTCGATTGCGCTGTATTTAGCCGCCGAGCAAGGGCATGAAGACACGGTCAAGTTGCTGCTGGACGCTGATGTGTTTGACCCGAATTCCAACGACTTTATGCCCATCGTGGCTGCGTGTCGTAGCGGACGCGAAGGGGTTGTCAGATTGTTTCTGGAGAAGATGGATACGAACCCGATACCGAGGGCGAAGATTGCTGGGATCTCGCTCTCAGCGGCGGTCGATGGGCGCGATATGGGGATTCTCAGGCTACTTTTGGGAGTTGAGGGGGTGAATCCTAACGTTCGAGATGATCAGGGTTGTACGGCGTTGATGATTGCGGTAGCGAAACGGTATCCAAAGATGGAGCTTATCCAACTGTTTCTCGATGACAGGCGCGTTCATCCTGATATAAAGAATAACGAGGGGCAAACTCCGCTTTCTATCGCAGCAATGTTTGGGCATAGAGATATTGTCGAGCTGTTGTTAGCTAGGGATGATGTCGACCGCCATTCCAAGAGTAATACTGGTTGGACGCCGCTTGAATATGCTAAAGATGAACGACATGATGAAATTGCCCAGTTATTGAAGGGATGACAGGGCTTGTGGTAGAACTTATGACGTCCCCTTGTCGCTCTTAAGGGCCTTGCCCTCCTAGTTTCCTTTTCCGCTGCTCAAATTCTCCTGGTTACCTGTTTCCTTGTTGACTTCCTCGATCTACCCGGATGGACATCCTCTTGTGTTTGGCGGTTGTATATTCGACTATTTACGTATATCTAAGGTCTATTTACAGAACCTTCGTCTTCCAAAACAATATCTGACGTCTATCTACTTAACATACTCCTTCATATACCTCCTCACACTCTCCACCAACGGCACATCCTCATGAAAGCCCAACTTCCTCGCCCACGCAATATCAAAATTCGGCGACCACCCCTGAACAATCCTATCAATCTCCTCATCATACTTCTCCTCCACCAACCCCCTCTTCTCCTTCCCCCCCACCTCCTCCAAAACATCCAACATCTCCTGCACGCTCACCTTCAAACCCGGCAAATTCACAGACCTAGAATCCCCAAACGCCTCCCCCGGCACATCCTTCGCATGAATCAGATTCCTAACAACCGTATACGGCGAGCAAATCCACAACACCGTCTCCCTAGGCACAGGTAACACACTCTTAGTCCCATTCAACGGCTCCCTCAAAATACCACTAGCAAAGCTACTCGCAGCCTGCGTAGGCGCGCCCGCACGCACCGTCACCGTCGGCAACCGCACAGAGCGCCCATCAATAAACCCGCGCCGCGAATAATCGTTCACCAGCAGCTCGACAACCATCTTCTCCGTCCCGTACGACGAAGTGGGTATCTGCGGCAGATTCTGCTCGTTAATCACGAACCCAGGCTCCGTGGGCCCGTATACGGCCAGGGAAGACGTGTATATGACCTTTACGCCGGGCATGACCTTGCGCAGCCGGTCGAGGATGTACTGTGTTGCGAATAGGTTTACGGTCATGCCGAGGTCGAAGTTTGCCTCGGAGCCGCTGGACATGATGCCGTGGAGGATGTAGATGACATCGTAGCGGTGGGATGGGGTGAGGAGGTTATCCACGACGTCGTGAGAGGTTAGGTCGGCTTGGATGGAGGTTACACGGGAGGAGTGCGCGGTGGCCGACGGGGGGATGGGAGGGGCGGAGATCACGTCGGTTAATGTTAGGGTGGTGTCTGGGGGGGTGGTTGTGAGGAGGGAGGCGGCTAGCTCTTGGCCGACGAAGCCGCCGGCGCCGGTGATGAGGATTGAGGGCATGGTCTTTGGTTGTGGTTGCGGTGAAGGGGTTGTGTATAGTCTTGGAGGAAGGGGGGGTTGGATGATGAATGCGGGGTAGATTGTTTGGGGGGTGGTGGGGGTTTGGGTTTTGGGATTAGGATATGTAGAGATTTGAGGCTCCTTGTTATAAATCAGTTGTTTAGTATTTCCGAAATAGATACCAGCAGGTAATGGAACATCTCATAGGGAGGGTTACGCAAAGAGAACCTTGGAAGTGGTGTTCGTTGCCTGTTTAAGTATATACAACGTTTACCGAGCAAACAAAAAACTGGAAGCCGTCGGGTATCGGGAATCGGGAGAGCTAGACCTGATTAGGCCGGATTAAACCACCCCGAGCCGATCCCGGCCGGCCTTGATCCATATACTATAGGGCTCAGCACGTCTGATAATGGATTGCTGGGTTGAGGGCTATGTCAATGGCCGGGTTAATCATCCTATCCGCTAGCAGCTGCTAGAGAGAGTATCGGTATGTGTGTTTACATGGATTGATCGAAACAAGTCTCAGCATCGTACAGTGATGACATTTCAGATATTAACCACATCAATAAAGAGACACAAGAAAACCCAACATCTTTTGATTATCGAAACGTCAAACAGAAAGTGAAAAAAAATGAGAAAAGATGGAAAATAAAGTAACATGAGAAAATGCAAATGACGACATACAACTGCGGCCCACAAAATAATTATCTGGAAACGCACTCAAACGCCGTGGCAGCAAAAGGCACAAGAGAGGAAACAAAGCATAGAAACCATTAACGAGAAATACCAAAGAACACTCCAATGCAGTAATCAAGACTGTCGGTAGATACCAGCAACTATACAATGGTCACGCTCGAAGGGTTCTGTAACGAATAACTGTTAGTGTCTAGAAGCTATATATTGCGGGAAAGAAGTAATACTGACCTAGCGTGAGCTGTTCCTTGGGTTTTATCTTTTCATCTCTCATCTTTTGGACTTCTCGTGCGAAAACAACCTCTGGCTTGGCAGTACTGTCGATACAGTTGGCCTTAACGGAGACAATGACACCTCCATCGGCCTTTAGGAAGAGATGGGCGTTGAGGCCAACAATACGAGCTTGATCGGGTTGGGCAACGTCGGCAAAGATGACATCAACCATTCCAACCAGCATTCTGTAGCGGAGAGGGTGACGGGCGTCCTCAACAATGGGGATGACATTGGTGCGGTGGGTGGCCATTCCGATAAGGTCACGGCCGGAACGATGAGAGAACTCGACAGCGTAGACGGTTCCGGTGGGGCCAACGAGATCAGCAACATGAGAGACGGAGGTACCGCTTGCAGCACCAAGGTACAGAACCTTGGAGCCGGGGCGCATGTAGATATTATCGAGACCACCAAGGATACCAGCAGCCAACTTGCTGCGGAAAGGATTCCATACGCGGTATTCGACTTTGGTAGTGGCGGTTTCACCATCGGCACCGGGCTCTCTCGATTCAACGGAGATACGCTTCTCGCCATAGACGGATTCACCGGGGGTCAAGTTCTTGGTGACGAGGAGATCTTCCTTTCCACCACGGGCAACGAAAACACCAGCGTGACGGTGGGGTTCCTTTGGGGCAATATCATGTTAGTTTCCGGATACAGGTTGGAGGCTCATTTCGACAAGCCGACAAAGTGTATTTGAAGTAGCCGGGAGCGCCCGATTCATGGCGGCGAGGAACCTACAATGATAACTTTGGCACCGCCCTTGGCACCAGCAGCACCACCACGGCCTCCTCCACGACCTCCACGGCCCCGGGGAGCGCCTCTGCCACCTCTGGCGCCACCGCGGCCACCACCACGGCCACCACGGTCACCAAATCCTGCTCCGCCTGTTGGTTGCGAAAAAGGCTCAAGTCAGCAACAGGTTCTTCATATTCTCATATTCCCCTCTCTATACAATCAACCCAAAACGGAGGAACAGTTTCCTCAAGATAGAGAAAAGATGTCTACTCCGCCCACCAAGCAACACCAGAAGATGAAATTATGCGAGTACACACCTCTTCCACCACCTCGGCCACCACGGGGTGCGCCTCCACGGCCTCCTCGGGGGGGTCCACCCCGTCCACGCGGAGCTCCAAAGGCCATATCTTTAGATTGTTTTAGGTTGTGAAGAAGAAAATTGACGGATTCCGGAAGGAGGAAACAGCTTCAGTCGTCTGAAGCTGGTGGTGGGATTTGCGAAAAGGTTGGGATGTTCGCGACGAAAATTCACACAAAACTTTCGACCGGGGGATCAAGGCTGCTTGTTCTTGTCGAGACTGACGCTTAACGGCGGATGGTAATATTTAGTTCGAGCACCCGCAGCCGTTCAAGAGGTCAATTCCGCACGCGAGGGGTAGACGGGTTTGTCGAGAGCAGTGGGTTGAGAGATCAATTTCCTTCCTGTCGTTCGTTGCGGAAAAAGTTTTGGAGCTTTTCCAAAAACCAAGACGCGCTAGATCCGATATGGGCTAGCGCGGCCAGTTTCTTTTGTGGGCGGGAAGAAGTCACGTGCACACTCACTTTGGATCACGTGCCCACTATTGCCCTGATCCATAAAGGCTAGCTCTCCTTAGCCCCTTTCCTTCAGCCTCACTTCCGCCAAGCCTCCGCCCTCTCTTCCTCCGCCCTTCGTCCGCGGTTCCGAGGTGAGGTTGGATTAAGCTCGGTGAGACCGTACTTTAGTCTGCCAGCAGCCCTATAAGGAATGCTACTAGTACCCTTCTCATCAACTTCCTGTGCAAGGAAAAAGAGCAATGGGTTCTCTCCCCAACCCAGCATCGTGGCAGGATGTTGACAACGCGTGTTCCACTATCCATACGCCCCACGAAGGATTCATTGGGGCCAACTAGCCTCCCCGATGTCACTATCTTTGCACGGAATTCCTTTGCAGCGGGGCACTTCCCGTGTCTCGATTGGCCAACCCTGCTGGGCTCAGAATGTTTTACATGTTCGAGATTCGAGATTAATTTACTAAACTGAACTCCGTTCCAGCGAACCCAACAAGGGCGATATTTAAGGAACCAAAAGTTCACCAAGCTCCACTGGATTTTAATAAATTCCTTTTCTCGCCCTCTCTCTTGCTTCGTGACTGCTACTCTGCTGCCGAT
This sequence comes from Onygenales sp. PD_10, assembly GCA_032988465.1. Taxonomy (NCBI): domain Eukaryota; kingdom Fungi; phylum Ascomycota; class Eurotiomycetes; order Onygenales; species Onygenales sp. PD_10. The sequence goes on along the minus strand of JANTQH010000008.1, from coordinate 235,762 downwards.
CTCGTCCTGTTTCTCCTTCTTTTCCATTCCCCTCCGTACTGGAAACCCGGTGAGCAATATGGGTTCAGGCTCTCCTTACGGCGAACAGCTCGTACCCGCACCAAGATATCCAAACGATGGTTTGGAACGAAATGCAGAGGCCGAGGGGCTCCAGGTCGCTCCTTCAATGCAACCAGAACACCAACACTGGTCTGTCGAGAAGCCACAACCACCTCCTCCCGCACACACAATATTAGGCATGCGCAAAAAGACCTTCTGGTTAGCCTTCGCCATTGCAGCATTCCTCGTAATCGCAGCGGGAGTTGGAGGCGGACTTGGCGGATACTTCGGCGGCAAGAACCGAGCCACCTCCGCTCCAGTCTCAACCGATCCAGCCTCAAACGCTCCAGTCTCAACCGGAACCGGAAGCCCTTCATCAGTGTCACAGTCCGCAACCCCAAGCACAACGTCCACCGGCAAGCCCAGCTACCAAACGTCCGGTACCACTGGTACATCTCAGAACCCGTGCCCGGGCGCAAACCAAACCGAGATCCATGCTGATCGCGGGAATGTTTTCAAAGTGCATTGCCAAACCGACTGGAAATCAGGCAAGCTTGCGGCGGACGGGAAGTCGAACGTTAGAGATATAGCTGTCCGAAACGCCTACACAATTGAGGAATGTGTGGATGAGTGCGTCAAGTTCAATAATGTGTTTCCCGGTGCCTGCATGGCATTGACGTATGAATCGGACTTGTCGAGGGTGTATAGTACTGAAAAGGGCAATTGCTTCTTGAAAGATAGGGTGGGGCAATATATAGAGGGCTGGGGAACGACAATTTCGGCGAGATTGGTCGTTGATGAATGATGGAGGACCGGCGAGGATGGGGCGGAGAAACTGCTTTCTTTCTTTTGTTATGGTCCGTGATTTGCAGCATGGAGGCGAGCGATGATTTTTTTTTGGCATTGGCATTGGGCATATATTTCTTTTCATTCTTTGGTTTCTCATTTACAGTTTGGCCCATCAGCGAGTTTAACCCTTAACGCATTGTGGCTGGCATATCTGCGTCTTCAAGTCTTTGCTTTTCAGTGTACATTTAAATTTGGCACTCAATGCCGATGTTTGTCTTATATTCAGATACAGCCATCTACCAACAAAGTCATCCTCAAATTTAACCCTCCAAGGCGTCTATTTCCCCCTTTGCCCTGTGATTCGGCGGGCATAGAGCCCATGCTACGTGCAACTGCAGCTCCCGAGGGTGAGCATGCCACCAGCCACACTATCCAATGCCTCGGCAAGCTTGCCGAATAGTTATCTGATCTTGCTCGTCGATCTGTCAGATCGATCAGAACTTTATTTTTGTGGACCCCCCTGTCTTTGGGATAAGTAAGCACTGTGTGCAGTGGACATCCGGGGCGGGTTCCGTTTAGGCCAGCTGCCAGCAGAATGGCTACGTACTATTTATAGCCAGTGATATGCTTGGATAAAACATGGTGATAGCTACACTCTCAGCAGGGGAGTCCATCTAACGCGGGATTTTCTACTTTGGCATCGTTTCCGCCATTCGTTGCCGAGTCTGAGTGCAATATCGCAATCGAATGGATTTAGTTGATTAATGATCAGCCATAGAAATTTATATGAAATCCTATTCCTTTATTAATCACAATGATACTTATTTGAATTCAACTGACCATATCGCTATGTACAAAAAAAAAGAGGACACTCCACCACCACCTATTCATTAATTCATATATAATATTATCAGCTCACCTCTACCTACAGACGCCCTACGTTATAGGTACCTTGTCATAGTGCCACGTCCCCGGAACCGTGGCATTGTCCGCCTCCCAATACCTCCTCGCCTCCCTAATATCCCCATTTTCCGCCTGATAAAACACATGAAACATGGTATTCCCCCTCCCATCCGAAGGGAAAAAATACCAACAACTCAATGCTGAATTCTCCATCGCCGGCGCATCACTGATATCGTACGACGTATCCCACCGCATCGTTTCAAGCTTCGTGAGCGTCGTGAAATTACTCCCCTGGATCCTCCCATTGGCAGCTTGGTAGGCAAAGTCATACTGTCCACACATGCTCGCGTTCGCCATGACGGCAGCATTGCTTGAGGGGCCAAGGTGCCATGCGTCTCCGTTGTTTTTGCTCTGGGTGTCGTTGTAATCTCGCCACCAGAGATCGATTAGTTGGGTATTGCCGAGGGTGAAGAGGTAGGCGTAGTTGTTCTGAGACCAAACTGATGCGCCGCCGTAGCCGTTTGTACTGGCGAAAGTGGATCCGTCTGTCCAGCTCTCCTCGTCTTCGTTGTAGAGGTACTCGTGCATGTGGCCGTCTGTGCCGCTGGCGAAAAGGGAGAGACCCCCACCAAGGCCTGGTTTCTTGGTGTCATATCTTATCCCCCGTGCAGTGGTGAAGGCAATGGAGCTCTGGGCGGGAACAGCATAGTGTTTGTTGCCCACATTTCCTTTCTTCCACTCTGTAGGATTGCTGCGTGAAAATATATTCTGTATTATATTGGACTTGTCAACGTAGAAAAGCCACCACTAACGATGGAACGACAACCACGGATTAGCAACACGAAAAACGGCGGGGTTTCACAGTATGTGGCTTACGGTTGTGGAACCATTGGTGATGGTAAAGGTGGCAGTTAAAGGAGTACCGATCATCGCATTATCCACCGGCAGAGTTCTGCTTCCCTGCCATACACGGTTTGGACTCATGGAGATGTATCGAAGGCTGCCATCGCCATACTGATAGTACACAAAAATATCGCCACCAGTTCGCGGGTCCATAGAGGACAATCTCGTCCCCTGTAAGATGCCGTCCTCGGTAGGGACCGAAGACAAAGTTGAGGATGAAGGCGTTGCTGAAGGGCTGTCGGGATCATTGGACCTGTTCGAGAAGAACCGGGGAATATTTAGTCAGAGATATCAATTCAGGGGCACGTCGGCGGTAATCGAGGAATCCTCACTCACCCTTTTCTGCCAATTACTAACAGCCCGACAGGCACAAGAACTGCCACAAGGACAAGAATAACGATAAGAATACACGCGATGATCCATCGAGTCCGCCATCGAGCTCTATATCTATTTGGTGACCTGACAATGGCATCTGGAGGATCTTCAGGTTGAACGATATGCTTTTCATTCAATACTGGGGTGCGCCAGTCAACTTCAAGGCCCTCGGCTTCTATCAACCGGTCAGTCACCTCTTCATCGGAGACAATATCTTCTCCCAACTCACCTTCCGGGACCCATAGTCGGTGTTGCGGTGGGACGCCCAGTACACTTTGCCTAGGGGCGCGAGCCGCCGTCATCTTCAAACCGACACGGAAAACGCGTTTTTTTCCGCGTTTATATATCGAAGTATAGATAAAATTCAAAAGGAAAACAAAAGCGATCTGACAACAGCAGATCACCCATTCTCAAAGACAGCCCGAAAGAAGAACGATTCCCAACAGCAGAACCACATTGGCCTAATCAATTCCAACGGGGAGGACTGGGCAGATACAACCTCCTCTTCCAAAGCCCTTACTACTATTTATGGGATGGTTTCGGATTGATGCAGCTAGTTATTTCTGAACCAGTCTTGACAGAATGAAGCGGCTCGGATCGTCCATTCCAAGCCGCGGAAAATAAGGCATCGTGGGGCCGTTGTCTCTCTCACCAACCATGCTGGCTGCTTAACCGCCACGCCAGCCCCTAAGCGGTTATCAGCCCGGAAAGCCCTGTCAGGCTGGCCCCAACGATGAGGGGCGTTGGCGCCAAGTTTCTGGCTGTTGGCGCCGGGTGACGCCAGGCTCGGCTGGTGAAAGGACGTCTTGAGAATGTCAGACATCGCGAGTGTTCGCGCATTGCCTACCTCTCCTGACTCTTTTTCCCTGATCATGTTTTTCGCTGAAACAGCTACATGCCGACTCTTATGATGTTTTCGTTTCGCAGCTGCTTCCGCAATGCGTGGATACTCCTCATATCTTTGGCATTTTTCGCTCTAAGCTGTGGTGAGTTCAAATCTGGTTTGGAGGGGAAACTTTTTCCCAAAAAGAATGGCTACCAACATGTTCTTTCCAGCATCGAATCCACTCTCGTCACCACCACCACCATCACTACATCGCCGCGAATCCATCGCCGGAGGCGTAGACCTCCGTATCCTCCCACTCGGCGACTCGATCACCTACGGCCAGGGAAGCAGTGATGGCAACGGCTATCGATTACCACTCTACAACCTTCTCTCCGGGGGAAACAAAGTAGAATATATTGGCCGCGAGAAGCGCGGTTCCATGAGCAACAACCAACATGAAGGGCACAAGGGATTCCCCATCGGGCCTGTTGGAAACACTGGCAAACCTGACTACGCGGAACATCCGAACATTGTCCTCCTACTGGCCGGTGAGTTTGTTATTTCCCAAATATACCCATTTCCCCTCCCTTTCCCCTTTTCTTTTTATTTCATCATCATGGCAAATCTCTTTAGTTTTCTATTCTTTTGGCTCTTACACGTTGCTCTTCCGCGCGCACACGCGGCGCTCGCAAAAGTTAAAAACGAGATGGCAAGTTCCTAATGGCATCAATAGGCACAAACGACGTGGTGTTCAAGATCAACCTGAAAGATGCGCCGAACGTTTTGGGCCGGGTCGTCGATGACATTCTTGCCGCTTGCCCGGATGCTGTCGTGCTGGTCGCGACATTACCACCCATGCTGGATGCGAATCGCGAGGCGAGAAAGGCTACGTTCAACGCTGCGCTGCCGGCTGTTATGGAGCAGCGGACGAAGACAGGGAAGCATGTGCTGCTGGTTGATATGGGGAGGGTTACTACAGAGCATATCAATGCCACAGATGGCATTCATCCGGTGGATGAGGGGTATAAGTTGATTGCGGATGTTTGGTATGAGGGGATCCTTGCTGCAGGTGAGAAGGGATGGATAAAAGCACCCATTGCTCGGCCGGCGGATGGGGCCGGTGGCAAGGACAAGGAACATAAACCTGCTGATAGCGAGTCCGCTGGTGCGTTCTGGACGCCGTTTCGAATGCTGGCGGTGCTAGTTGTGGTGTCTGTGTGTGGGTTTGTTGTGCTGAGGGTGGTTTATCCCGGTCGATGGAATAGGAGGTATGGTTGGTAACGGGTTCCTGGATATTAATTAGGATGCGTTTTTCATTTTTCTTTTGGAGTCATAGGTGTTGATGGTTATGGGTTGGGTGCATTGGATGTTTATGTATGGTATGGATAGCTAACTGTGGTATATAAATTCTGATAATATCCATGTATCGAAGTTCGTTTTCTCACAAAGCGAAGCCTTAGGAAATAACTGACGTATGTCCTTGAAGTTTACGTTATGGACAACCTCATATCTCAATTATGTGCTGCACCGGCCTCATAGAACCCAAACGTAAACGCAATTAGTGCGCCGTCCACCTGGGCAGCAAAATACTACCCATGAATTATGATTATGTTAATCGTCGACAGAACAACTTCCGCCGAAAACCAGCAGATATTTAGCGCTTGTAATAAATATCTTGAATCCCTGTCCCGCCTCATATCCCGAGCCACAGGCCGTCGTTCCCATCCTATTTCTGCCCGAAACACTGATCAAGAGTCTCTCTCTGTCAGGTGGGAAATTGCGCGGGAAGATAGATACAGAGAATGCCGAAAGTTTATTATAAAATAGGCTTTAAAGGAACAAGTCAGAGTAAGTACAGGTACGCTGTAGTGTAATATGTACAGTACATCATGGATCATGCTCGCTTCAATGCAGAAAATAAATGGATGGACGGACGGATATATAGGGGACGTTAGGGTGGGAGGGGAATCATGAAAGGTAGGTCGGACAAAGTGACGAAAAGACAAATAGGAAAACGCCATGAAGCTCCACGCCAACAGGGAATATAAAAGGGGGAAGACAAAATAACAAGAAAAACGCGCTGTTCAATCCTCAAAGCCCCATTCCAAGTTTCCCATCCATCTGCTTCCTCTTTTTTTTTGTCAACGGTCTTTTGATATATGGATAGATATATACTTCCCCTCATCCTCATCACAAACTGCAAACCCCCCATCACCCATAAAACCAATACTCAGCCGCATACTGCACCGAAATAACCGCCCCCTCCTCCTGCCCCTCGCAAGTCTTCGGCGGCTTCCCACCCGCCGTATTAACCCGGTAAACACTCTTCGCTTTCCCCTTACTACCCGGAATCGCCTGGAGGAACAACCACGCCACGGTCCCAGTCATCTGATCGCCAACGCCCTTCAGCGCCGTCTCCGGTGCATCGACGGCGTCGATCTTCTTCACGTCCGCAAAACCGTCCTCGCCCAGGTCGAAGACGGCGGTCGTGCCGTCGGAGAAGAAATGGTAGCCGAGCACGGTCATGTCGTTGGGGCCGAGGTTTTGGGTTGGGGATAAGGGGGGGTTGGAGGATTGGAGGGCGATGTTTGGGAGGAGGGTGAGGAGGTAGGGGTAGGTGGTTGCGATGCAGCTGGCGTTGAAGAGGGTGGCGACGGCGCCGATGGCTTTGGGCTTGTCGGTTGTGGAGGAGGCGCAGGTGTAGTTCTGCAAGTTGGGGTTTGTTTTGTCAGTGGTTTTTTGTTTTTGTTTTTGGGTGATGGGGATTTGATTGGGTGATTGATCAGGTTCAGGGACGTTGGTGATTCTTGTTTTAACTGGTTTTCCGTTCAAGGGTCCAGTTTGATATAGAACCAGACCACCCACGTCACCCCGCATGTACAGGAACCAGCAACCAACCACCCCCGCCAGATTGCAGAAAAGCAAAAATAGAAAAAAGCAAAAAACGCGGAAATATTCTGGGACCAAAGTGAAGGAAAACGCCTCTGGAACGGCGCACGTGTACCATGGCCAGTCGACCATGGCTACTAAGCGCCGAAATCCAGAGCGAGAGAAAAAACAACGTACCTGGACCCCTCTCCCTACTGCAACGTGAAGCAATTTCTGACCCTCAGGAATTGCTGGCAGCGGCTGTGACGTCGTCGGCAACACGGCTTGTGCAAGGTCACAAGAGGGCGGGACATGGGGATTGTCCCTCCTGGCCTTGTCGATTGTTTTGCTAACCTCCGAGTAGAATTTGGCAGCGTCTGGGGACCAGCCTGAAGGGGCGGCCAGGGTGAGGCATGCCATTGAGGCTATGAGGATGAGGAGCTTCATGATGTCGTGTGTGTCGTAGTGTTTTTTTTTTTCGGTGTTTTGATATTGTTGTAAGCCCCTCCAGGGAGTAATCGGTAAATCGGCAGTGTCAAGGGATAGAGCAGGCTAGCAGGCCCTTGTGATATCAATCGAAAGTTGAAAGTGTAGAATGGCCCCAAAGCGACAGGGATGTCGAGAGCTTTAAACACCTCAAGATTCACGCTCTGACCAGTCAGACAAATGCAGCGGAAATACAGAACCTAAGAGCTGAATAAAAAGGCAAAGGAAACGACGCAAAGGAAAGGGGAAAAGGGGAAAAAAAGAATTACGTGAACACTGTGACAGCACAGAGATGCCACAGTATTTCACAGGAAATGAAAAGGTAAGTGGTCAGGAAGAAGATAAAAACAAAAGGAAGACTGGGAAGGAAAAAGCAAACTGGTGATCACAACGGCCCAAGCAGCAGATCGCATGGAGTTATATACAAGTTGGATGCAAGCGCTGTTTATGCATGGGCCGCTAGCCACCGATGGCCGATCGGTGGTTGGGCCAGTCAGAGCGCAGCGTTTGCATTTAGAGTTGCGGAGCCCATCCCTGGAAATAGAAACAGCCGCCCAAACAGGCCTAGTGGCTTGGGTGGATCCATGGGATTCTTATTTTAGACTGCGCGCTACGCCGGATCGGGCCATCGCGCGGTTTCCAATGACTCGGGCCCCGCCGAAATGATTGGCTGGCAGCAGCTGAGCTAGTTAGACGCTTGTGTTCGAATTAAGTTCCCCACTCGGCGTGGTGACAGGGGTCCGAGCTATGTTTGTCCCTGCTGGGCTGTGGAAATACTCTGCACAGTGACTTGGTGTCTACATCCATCGGCCAAAGAGGCGCGGTACCAACATTGTCCCCAGCTCTATAGAAAATACTTTGATAGCCCCAGAATATCAGCGGCAGCGACTTGGTCCAGCACTGCCAGTTGAAACAGAAAAACACTGCCTGCTTTGCTAGTCCTCATGCACAGTGTTTTCATCTGTCAACCTACCATGTTCATAGGATTCGAGCATCTCAGCTTTTCAATCTACAACATGGTGGTGACAGAGGAAAGCCAAATCTCCCCAGCCTCAGAGTTCCACATCATGATGGCAGGGGAACAATGGAGCCACAGACCAAGTGTGTGGTTCATCAACATGACAGCATGTTTTCATCTATCTAGATTGGGCTATCAAGTATTTCTGATGCTACCTCCCATCTGACATCTGCAGCTACCACAAAAGCTGGATCTCGCCACATGTAACATGGAAGACCATCCTTGCACAACCAGCCATAAGTTTGATTTCTGTTAGAAGGATTAGCTAGAATGTAGAGTTAGTAATCACTAGAATTATCCTCATCAAAGGATTATAATACCTCGAAATGACAACCAGATTACTTATCGAGTCAAAAATTGAAATACTAAACATAAAAAGATCTTTGGAATCATTCCGTCACTTCTGATCCTTCAACTTCCCGCCCCATGGTTTTGCCAATCAGAACAAAATCGTACGGCATACGCCGCGAACATCCGCCATTAGAAGTAACTAACTCCCCCCCACAACAAGCCCCAGAACGCACAGCCCACGCTTCAACAAACCAACGTCCAGGGTTCTATATTAGTTGCCTCGAGTTCGGACGGTAGCACAGTGATCTAGTTATTGCTCGCACAAGTTCAGCACACATCAATTGAAATTGAAATATATCCACGCCATCTCCGCGGGGCTGGTATGGCTAAACCAGTAGTTAGTTATCTCCAAGCCACGGCTTCAAGTGCGCCCGTCTCGGGCCTCCTTTTGGCGCCAGGCGCACGATGCGGTGAAGAAGGCTTCAAGTCAGGTAACTACTATTATTGCTCAAGGGACCTTTTCTTTCCCATGCTCACTCGACATTTCTAGAACTCAGATATCGATCGGCGGTATCTCCGGAGGCCGTTCTCCTCTCATATATCTAATCAACCCCGATCACGTTCCTAGGCACCCAACGAACCGTGGAACCATCCATCTCCTCCTCATCCATCCCGCACCGCTTCCTTCCACGCACCAACCCCTGCCTATACAAACAAGCTTCATATAGTAGCTATGGATGTTTCAAGATGAGCCCACACACACATACAAACCCAGCCATTCCTTAAAGCGTAGAAGCATATGATCAGGCACCTCATGCATAATACTGGCAGTATCAACGAACTATATGACGCCACACCGCTGCCCATGCCCAAGCCCATGCCCATGCCCATGCCATGCCGCGATGGATGGCTGGCGGTAAGAGGATTGTTCCCATATGATACGTAGGTAACCTTGGTATAGTTATGTGAAGAGGCTTCATTGTGGGCGGTTATGTCTGTTTATGATGTTTCGGTTATGGGATTGTATTCAAGTTTCATAGGTGAGGAGCAGGCAGGAAACATGAAGTGGATTGCTAATGGTGTTTTCTTTTGCGATTAGATGGGAGTGTCTTTATTCTCGTTGTCGGATTTGGGATGAGGATCCAAATGTAGATGTATGGAATAGTTATTAGTTACTGGAAAGAAAGCGGGGGAAGAGGGGTATGTAACTTAACTAAAATGCCTCCACCTAGTTGCTAAGTTAACTCGCAAGTAACCACCACATAAACCCTCACCAGTTACCTGGACATACTTCTCAACACCATGCCATCTTCTTACCTTCTCTAACCTTCTATCGTCGAATAGGCCAAAATAAATGCCAACTATGCATTAACTAACTACCCGAAACGACGATCCGGTCCACCTTCCCGAGAAGAGTAGCACTTCCATTCTTTGTACGAGGTACCTATCGCGGCCCGTTTCTAGTCCCAGCATAAATAAATAAAAAATTTCTAGCCGCTGGAGCCAGGGTTCCCCCTCATGCCGCCAAGAAGGTTCCTGAAGAATTCTCTGGCATGGGAGGGTTATACTAAATCTAGCAATGGTCGTACTTGTACTTACTATCATAGATAGTATTAGTATAGACAATGATCGTACAAAACATGCAACCGCTTTACTTCAAGTTACTTATCCGCTGAGAAATGCAAAACCATAATCATGCCGCGGAGAAATGAAAACCCCATTGAGAAGGTAGATAATTAGAATATATTTACAAACCAGCAAGCAGCAAAGCAAAGCAAAGCAAAGCAAGCGCCGCATGAAAAAAATGGAAGCCAAGCAATAAACGCTGTCATTATCTCCAGCATGTTAATATAACTAACGAGTAACTTAGCGCCTTTAACTTTTTCTCGAATGAATCAATATTTATTGCTTGACAATCCTAATATACCCTCCCATGGTTTTATTATATTCACTATCCCCAATGAATATCAAGAACGTAGTAATGCACTTACTTCTACAGGATGTCAAAAATATCAAACGTCAAGGCAGGCTGCAGGATGAGTCTGTATCGGCGTACATCGCGTTATAGAGGTAAAAACATGTGGAATTGAATTGATGTGGTATGACCCATAAGAGGTTGTAGAATAACTAACTAATTTATAGGGAAAGTGTGATATGCTATGTGTGAACTAACTGTAAGCACGCTCCAATATCTAAGCAACGACACTACTATATTAGGAATAGAGATGGCGCTGTATCAGTTGATGCTTGGAAGGGATGGGGAGCCAATGAGTAGGTTAGACTATTCAGAGCTCAGAGAGGTAGAGTTTGTCAATGAGAGCTTTGCTAGACTAGAGGAGGTAGATATCTTGATATCATGAAGGGGGGAATATATAGGCAAATAGATGAGAGGATTTCCAAACATTAGGTAGATTGATAAATGAATCACTGACCTCCAGCAAGTCTGAGAGGTCAGTGGCTATCTATATGGAGCTCCCCAGAGCTACTAGATCTATCTATGATGCTGTGCTCCAGCCAGGCCTGAGTAGAACTCTATGATGAGATATATAATAATATATATGATGAAGTTTAATAAGGCAGTTGTAGGACATCTAGTCAGCAGAATAATATATCATCAGTGTGAGAGCATGATAATTACCTTCTCCTAAAAAGGGTTTAATCCTTAAATCCTGGTCATATGAGGAATAGGGGGGCAACAGGGGAGTTGGAGTGTTGTGAGGTGAATATCAAATTCATATAGGATTATTATAGTAATAAGAGGTAGGCAAGACAGAGAGGTATAGGTAAGTGTTCTTCACACATAAAAAACTTCCTCTTAGCAACCATCCCACAATGTGCTCTGGTAAGTCCAAAATCCATCTCAAAAATGCTAGAATGAGTGTGAAAATAAGAGAAAAACACACTGCAAAGGACAGAGTAAAGACTAATAGAGGAAATAGATTAAAATAGTTATATCCATATTTATTTGCACCTTTAATATCAAATACAAGTTTAAGAGACTCTGTTGGCCCTCCTTGCCTATTATCACCAGTAAGTCTGTCATAATATCAGGAGAGAGAGATAGAATCTAATACAAAATAGTGTCTTTATTTATTGCTGTTTCCACAAATAAGGCCTTCAATTCCAATTTAGAGCCTGTATGTACTGTGGGGTCACTGAAATGACTTCAGTACTATCAGAGAGAAAGTATTGAGAAGAAGAAGAAAGATCTTGAGAATAGCATCTAGGAAGTCCTAGAATCTGATGACTTTAATATAAGTACTATAGATATAAATTGATAGCAACAAATAGCTAATTAATTTTCTAATTAAGTAATAATTTGTTGCCTGAGCCTAGTACTAATGATCCTATCAGTAACTCTCTATGTTCTTTTCTATTAGAAGATTATGAGGATGAAGCTCTTCATATAGAGGGTTATTTTAAGTGGTTAATGAAGATGGAAGGCTCTTTAGAGTTAGAGGATAAGAAAGAGGAAAAAAATGAGAATAAAAATGAGAATGAAAAGGTTAATTAGTATGAGCTAAATCTCTCTTTAGAGTCTTCTGAGTCCTCTGATTCTGATTCTGACCCCTCTGAGAAGTCAGAAGCTGATAATATTATGATAGAGAAATACTATGCAAATTAAGTTTTTTGCCTGCACTGCATGAAGCTTTTCTACAATGGCTAGAAGATAGTGTGTGTGAAGTAGTCACAATATAATAACTGTGAGTATTACTGCAAAAATAATACATGCTACCACCCTGTAAGTACTATTTCCCTGCCTATTTGATTATGACATGATTCCTAATAAAAACTATAGGTACCAGTAAAATTTCATAGAAAGTTGTGAAAGATACAGAAGCTAATAGATCTTAACTATATAGAGTATAACATTTAGAAGTGTCTCAAGGCCTTCTATTATTAGTTTACCTCTGATGTAGAAATCTACATCAGAAAGGAAGTACCTACTGAAGAGCAAGCTACCTCCATATCTATCTTAGCAGGTTCAGAGTGTGCTGCCCTGCTACACTAGATTATGAAGGAGTTGGAGAAGCAGAAGGAGGAGCTTCAGAAAATGAAGAAGTTGCTGAAGAAGATAGTAAGTATAAAATCCCTTTAGATGATACTAATATATAGACTAATAGTAGGATAAATAAGAATGGAGAAGAAAGAGGCACACTCCATCAGTTAGAAGATATGAGATTATAACTAGAAGTAGATTATCCTGGGGGATGTCATAGCATCTATATGAGAGGAGTATTTACCTTTTTATTTTACTTTTCCTTTTTTCTCCTGTGGTGCCTTCAGGCCAGTGCCTTCAGGCTAAAGAATATTAAATTGTTTGTCTGGCCCTTTTAAGTATAATACTCTTTCTATTTTCTATTCTAATGTGAGTCAACAACCTCATTAAACTTCTAAACCCTTTGAGAAAACTAGAAGAAGAGTATTATCTATTCTTAGACCATAAAAACCTATCTATCTACTCAAAAACCCAGTGAGAGAAAAGAGTAGGGGACTAGTACTTTCTCTTTCTATTTAACTTTTGATCATAAGGAACTCCCACATCTTGATTCTGATTAGTAGCCTCCCAGACTGTGACAAGATCCTTTGAATTTTCTAAATTATTCAATGATTCTCATGTATTCTCTGAAGTGGGATATCTTTCCTATTTAATTAAGTACTTTGATTTATCATTTCATCTCAGTTATTTATTCAAAATATCCTTCACTATATACTCCAAATCTCCTTTGATTTCAATGCTATTAGGGCAAGGTGGTTCTGATCCTACTCATTGTTGGTAAGATTTCAAGAGAGACACATGAAAAATAGGGTGTATTTAACTAAAAGAATAAGGTAATTAAACTTGATAAGCCTGTTTACCAACAATTTTGATAATTAGAAATGGACCAAGCTAATAATTATCTAGCTTTTTATAAGGTCTAGTTATTTTAATGTTCTTTGCTGATAAAAGGACTTTATCTCTAATATTAAATGACATTAACTTATGTTTTTAATTATAATACATTACTTGCTTATTAATAGTGTGTTGTAGGCTGATTATCAACCTCTCATGTATTTCTATCAATATATTAAGTCTCTTTATAATATCTGGAACTTCTTGAGGTTTTTAATTAACAGCAGAGCTTGCCTCCCCCTTAGGGGTATCATCTGTGACATTCTGGGGCAAATCTGGATTAAATCCTATAAACATAAAGAAAGGAGATACTTCTGTTGAAGCTTGTTTAATATTATTATATGCAAATTGTGCTGTTGAAAGGTGCTGTGTCCAATTATCTTGATAATAAGCATAATAAGTTTGAAGATAGTGCTTAAGGGTTTGATTTTAATGTTCTATTTAACCATCAGTTTGAGGATGAAAAGTCATACTTAAATTTTGACATATATAAAGATAGTAGTAGAAAGCTGACTAAAAATAACTGATAAATAAGAACTTATAGTCTGTTATTAATAACAATGAAGGATCATATTTATAAATAATAGAATCTATGAAAAGTTCAGCAAGCTCTGATGCTTTAATAGTCTTCAAACAAGAGATATATTTAGCTATTTTAGTAAAATGGTCTATAATGATCAAGATACTATCATATTTTCAACCTTTGAATTGAGACTTAGGCAGGTCAATAATGAAATCCATTGATATTGATTTCCAGAGATGATTGGGAATAGGCAGAGCTGACAAGGTACTATATGGGTAATGTTTTAGTGATTTCACTCTTTTGCAGATATTGCATGTGTTGATAAACTCTGAAACATCCTGATGAATTTCCTTCTAATAATACTTCCTTTAAAGTAGTTCTTTGATCTTTATTATATTAAAGTGACCTGCATGTGGATCATCATAATGGATTTATAGTAACTTTTGTCTTAGAGCTCTACTAGCAGGAATAAAAATAGATTCATTAAATGTTAGAAGGCTATGATCTCCTATTAACCATCCTTTCAATTTAGCTGCTAGCTTTGAATCCTCAAGCCTGCTGTTTGAATTCAATCTGGGTTTTTCATAATCTTTTAGCTCTTAAATCTGAGATATGCAAAAGGCATCTCTATCTTATACCTCCTTAATGAATTCTTGAAGCATCTTGGAGGAAAGTTCATAGCCTGTTTCATCTGAAGCAGCATTTATTGCAGCCAGATATAATATGAGATGTTCTAAACTGCTAGTACTAGCTTTATCAAGCATTATTATCCCAGTCAGTTTAATATTACTAATTCAGCTGTCTGAAGTAGCCTCTATGACTCTAAATTAAGATCTACAACTAGGCATAATTAAACCCTATATAGTTAGTTTTTTCTATAATGTAGGAAGTGCTCCATTGACATCTTCCTCCTGCAGGACTATTTCATAGTCTGGTTGCTGTAAAGGTGCATTAGCTGGGTTAAGCTAGTCAGGATGATAATAAATATAAAAATTATATTCAGATAATAACTTAGTCTATCTAGCCTGTCTTGCAGATAGTTTCTTGATGATAAAGAAATAATATAAATTTACATGATCTGAAAGAACTTGAATAGGAAAATTACTATCCTGCAGGTAGTATTATCAAGTTTTAAATAATTCAATAATTATAAGAAGTTCTTAATTGTGTGTATCATATCATTATTATGTTAAATTCAATTTCCTTGAAAAGAAAGCTACTAGAGCCCAGTCTCATCTACAAGTTATAAGTAGATAGGAGTCTTCCCACCTACTAAATCTATTTTAATTTGGGTTTTCCATTAACTAGAATAATATTCTATAAATGTCAAATTCAGAGGCATCTATCTCTAGTTAAATAGGTCAATTAGGGTTAAAATGATTAAGAAGTGTTACTTCTGTAAAGGCCTTTTTAATTGTAGTTAATACTGCCCTGACATCTTCAGTGAAATGAAATAGCTTAGGTTTCTTATCTTTAACACTACTCTTAAGTAACTCAGTTATAGGAGCTATTATTTGAGAATAAGTGTATATAAATTTCCAGTAAAAATTTGTAAAACCTAGGAAAATTTGCACTTCTTGAAATATATGCAGTTCAGGCTATTTCAAGATAATAGTTATATGAGCTTGATTCATATGGACTTCATTGACACCTACTATAAACCCAAGAAATTCCACTTCCTGGATGAAGAATGTACACTTTAATTTCTTAGTAAAAAGATTATATTACTAGAGATGTTCTAAGACCTGTTGAATGTGCTTCTCATACTTTTCTTCAGTATCTGAAAAGATAAGAATATCATCAAGGTAGATGATACATGAGATACTGAGTAGGCCCTAAAGTGCCTAGTTGATATAAGTTTGAAATGTAGCTAGGACATTGCAGAGACCTAAGAGGAGAACTAGATATTTAAAATTATCATACTTTGTTTAAAAAGCAGTCTTCTATTCATCACCCTTCTTTATTCAAATTTAATAATAGGCATCTCACAAATCAAGCTTTGAAAAATACTTTTTTCTAGATAATTAATCCATCATCTCATCAATTAAAGGTAAAAAGGTACAATCTTTGATTATTACCTTATTTAGACCTCTATAGTCTATACATAGATGTAATCTATCATCCTTCTTAGGCACAAATAGGATGGGAGCCCCTACAGAGCTTTAAGAGAGTTGAATCCAATTCTATAATTATATGTTCTCAAGATATTTCTGAAGTGTTTCTAGCTCAATTACTGATAGGTTATAAAGTGGATTATATGGTAGTGACTTGCTGTCATGTAGGTTGATTTTATAAGTAACTCATTTAATATTAGCTAGCTTTGAAGCTCCTTCTTTGAAGAAAACATCTTGAAAATCTTGAAAAATCTTGGTGATTCAAGGATCTACCATATTCAGGAAATTGATGTTAGAAATTGACCATACCTAACTGTCTTTAGAATTATTTGTGTCTACTAAAACATTGCTGGATATGCAATAGATGCATGATTTATCTTTAACTAATGCTATAAACTCAGAGGGATTCTTAATAGAAACCTGCATATTAGCAAGTTGGAAATGCCATGTTTGAGCAATCCAGTCAACTAATAGGTTATTAGCAAGTGTTCAAGGCATACCCAAGATGATGTCCTTATATACTATATTAATAACTTCAAAAGATAGGTTTCCTCCTTACAAAAAATCCTCTGAGTTAGTTATTTAGTAGGTTGTATCAATAAGGTCATAGTGATAGGAATAAGTTTCATTGGCAAATTACACTATATTATAAGTAGTAGATTTTGATACTTTCCAACCACATAACTCTATAAAATTGACTGAAATACAGTCTACTTCTGAACTGGGATTGAATAGGCACCTAATTGGAAGCATCTCAGTAGGAGTATTAAGTTGAATGATTATATATAATCAATGATCTTTTGACTTTCTTAAAGGTTCTAAGAGGTCAGATCAGTCAAGGAGGTCTATAATTTCCATTTCAGATGAGAAGCCTAAGTGTAGTTATTCCTAAAGGTTATTTAGTATATTAATTGCTGAGATCTTGACAACATCCTTAGAATCCTTTTTCTTAGATTGACAATCAGAAGCATAGTGGCCTGGCTTGCCATAATTATAGTAAAGGTTCTTATCCTTGTGTTTATCCCATTCTTATTGAGAAAGGGGATTCTTTAGAGCAGATTGATTCTACTTCTCAGAGCTGCTTCATTGATATTTACAGCCTCTTCATTAGGAATTAATATTCTAATTCTTATTGGGATCAGGCTGCTCATCAGCAGGTTATTTAGGGGTTTTAGTCTTCTTAAGTTGGGTTTGAAGATGAGAAGTGAGGTTAACTAGTTGAGTCTAATCTGTAGGAATCTCTTGGTAATTATTAATTATATTCTGAATAGAAGGATGCAACTTAGTATAGAAAAGCTACATTTATAAGGTTTTAAGATTAAGTTCAAGCTCATTCCAGTATTCATCAAAGGTGACTTCAAAAGCATGAACAGTTTGACTCTCTTGTTAGGTAAGGCTATGAAACTGAGTAGTAGCTGTATAGCCTTAGTTTCAGTGGTCTTCAATTTAATTCATAAGGAATTCTTTGAACTGTTTTCAAGTATACATAGTACCTATATTGTAAAGTTTATTTTCCTTGATGCTCCAAGTAGTTTTAATAGTGCCATGTAGATGAGTAGTAGTATATAGTATATAAAGCCTATCTTGTTCAAAATGGTTCAGAGCAAGTTTGTATTTTTATTTAAGGAAATAAGTAAAAGTTCAATATTCTGCAATATTATTTCTGTAATAAGGCTTAGAATCTCCAGTCTTAATTTCATGAGGTCTAGTTAAGAATAGACCTCCTTAGTTCTGATTCAGTAATATGTCAGCTAGAGGAGTTTGATGATCCCCTAATAAAATAAATATATTATTAGGAGAAACATCAGATCTAGCATGGGTATCTATAGCCTGTTAGTTCAAAGAGTTCAATATATTAATGAATGCTGATCTGAGGTAGACTGAAGAGTAATTTAAATTATAAGCACACTCTAATATCTAAGTGATGATACTACTATATTAGGAATAGAGATAGCACTATATCAGTTGATGCTTGAAAGGGATGGAAAGCTGATGAGTAGATTAAACTATTCAGAGCTTAGAGAGGTAGAGTTTATCAATAAGAGCTTTGCTAGACTAGAGGAGGTAGATATCTTAATATTATGAAGGGGGGAATATGTAGGTGAATAGGTGAGAGGATTTCCAAACATTAAGTAGATTGATAAATAAATTACTAACCTCTAGTAAGTCTGGAAGGTCAGTAACTATCTATATGAAGCTCTCTAGAGCTGCTGGATCTATCTATGATGCTGTACTCTAATCAGGCCTGGGTAGAACTTTATGATGAGATATATGATAATATATATAATAAAGTTCAATGAGGTGGTTGCAGGACATCCAGTCAGCAGAATAATATATTATCAGTGTGAGAGTATAATACTAACATTAAGTGAGATTATGTGAGAACTTAGGTTTCTCAACACACCTCCCCAGTGTGAGTGCACTGAAAATGAATGTAATGAGGCTAGTTAGACTGCCTAAATAGAAAATAAAAATCAAAATATTGAGATAGCATGGGAGTTGAATGTCCAGCTGGATGAGTTGTATAAATCCCTCATAGAAATCAAAAATTAATATAAAAATCAAGAAAATATTTAAAATGAGTCACTCTATTACTTCCCCTCTAAATCTCACTGTCCCTCAATGAGATTAGTAATATTAATAAGATCAAGTAATTTAATGAAGATTTGATACTTCTATAGTAAAAGACTCTTGATGAGACTATCTGCAGGCATCTCTACCATGAAAACTCAGGTTATATTAATATCAGAGCTTTGAACCCACTTGTGAAGCTAGCTACCATGTATATCAACATGGCACAGGCATATATTAATTTGGGGATCACTCTTATTCAATAGTCCTACTATTTAACTATTATTACATTTAATAGTAACATTATACTCAGCATTAAATTGTATTTAACTGAGAAAATACTTCTACCACATAACTTCACATCCTGCATGTGATATAGTAAGAAGTTTCACCTCTGTAGTGGACATAGTGACTATAGCCTGCCAGGCAAACTTCCAATCAACTGAGCTACTATATATTTTGAATAAATATCTGGTAGTTAATCAGTAGTCAGGGTTATCTACAAAGCTAGTATCACTAGAGAATTTGATGACTTCAGGTTTTATATTGAAATTTAGTGGTGTAGTTGAACTCACAGGTGGATTCATCAATTACTTAAGTAGGGATCCATCATAATTTCTGTCATACTAAATGGTGAAATTCTGCATGTCTCTCAGATAGGTAATGACATGATTTATCTCAGTTGAATGAACATCAGACAGATTTTGTATGAATATTGTGAGTTTTAAAGCTACATATATGATATCAGATCTCACTATAATAGCCAGATAGATGCAGGAACCAATACACTATTAGTAGTGATAAGTCTTTTTATAAGAGGATTTAGCCTTATAGGCCTTCAGTTTCACACTGGATAGAGGCACTCCACAAGTTTACTGAGTATACTTGAGATGGTACACAGCAACAAGTTTATCAATATAGGAATCTATATAGATTCAAAGCTTCAAATTCAGTTAATCTCTAAGGACATGAATGTTTAGAAACCAATATAATTTTTTTATATTCTAAATCTCATAGGTGCTCTGCAGCTTCTATATCACCTAGTCTCTCTCATTTCTATCTTCCTTATCTGACAGTGTAACAAAATTATTAATATAGAAGAAAATGATTATTTAGTCATTCAAAAAGAGACATTAATCTTCAGGTGAAGAGGTAAATTTTAGGTATAGCAGTGTTTTTATTACTTCATTCAATTAAAGCAGTGACAAACAGCATAATCTGTATAGGCCTTTTTTCAATTTGAGGGCCTTAAGGGAACATTATAGAGAATGAAGGCCAGAGAACCTCTACCATCTATCAGATAGTTCATAATAGACTTCTTTATTAATATTATTATTTATAAAGGCATTTATACCATCAAGCTGTTTGATGTTAAGGTCAAAGGCCACTATTATAGCTATTAATATGCAGTAAGTTCTACCAGCAAGTATATGAGCTCTCATATCTTTCTTGCTAGGGGGTTGAAGGTCACCACACATATAGATATATATTTTGAACTTGTTGAGATATTCATCATCATCAAATTTATATGTAAATACCCAGTGTAGGGAAATAACAGACACATTTTTAGATGGTCTAGACACTATTTTATATGTATCCTTCTGAGTAATGGTCTCCCATTCCCTAATAGCTGTGTTAATAAAATCTTCACTATATTTATAAGATCTCAAAGAGTTTCAATAATTCAGTAGTAATAAGAGCTTATCTCTATGTAATCTCACTGCATTTCTCTCCTACTATGTTGAGAAGTTTGCATACACACTGAACATCATATAGATTAGTTGAGCAGGGTCATTTTTTGCCTTTTTTATGCTATTGAAGTGTATAGCTCATCTGATACACTTACTAGTGAGTATATTTGATTCATTGAAGTCTGTAGAGACCTCTCATGCCTGTGGCACATGATTTCCACATCTATTGAAGAGGTCTGGAGGTAAAATATCAGGTGTATTAGGTGTATTAGATGGTTGAGGTTGTTGCAGAGGTTGCTCTACCAGAGGCTGTTACTTAGGTACTTATTTATTAAGTAAGGATTACAGTTCACCCTGTAGCTAGCCACTGAGTTTGTTAGTTTCAATAAGCTCTCTACCAATCTCTCTATCTGTCTGCTCACCCCCCTGAACCTGTGGTTCTAGCATTGGTTCAGGTGTTAAAGATTTATTTGCATGTTTTTGACTGTTTTGGTCCCTATTATCACCAGATTCAGCCATTTTTTCCATTTATTCAATATCTTCAGGGTGAAAAATGTCTATATCAGCAGAATCCAGTGTTTCCTTCTATTTGCAGACTTCAGAGATTATAAGCTCTATTATTAGTGTTTATAACACTTCAATAATCTCATCTATAATAAATTCTTACAGTAGCTCTTTAATATGAGGTTTCTGCAGGTTGAATTGAATGAATTCATCAAACATCATGTCTCTAATTCTTATGATGTGTTGTAAGTGTAGAATTCAAATCCTCCATATATTTATTAAATTATATCTAATAAGATAATTAACATGCACCCTAGGTTCAAGTTTTAAAGCTCTTATATGATTGAGAACTTCATTCAGAATCTTCACATACATATGATATCTATATATATATAGGTGAGTAAATGATAACTTACCTGAGAGGTTGAAATAGTCCTATAACATCTGCATTGATGACTTCCACTCAAGAATGCATGTAGGGGTTTAATTAATGAGATATCTAGCAGCTATATAGATTTCCAGTGAGAGTTTTAAAGATAAATATCCATTAATTCACAGACATCTAGCCTTTTCAATTATAAGAGCACCAGCATGCTTACTGACACCATTCTGCTTATAGATGTATTCTGATGAGAACTTTCTTATAAGGCCTTCTTTAAGAATTTACTCATCTATCTCATCTGAATGTATGCTCATTTCATTGTCAACCTGTATAATTTTGATGTCTATATTAAACTGACATTTGATTCATTTCACAGCTGCAGGGAGTGATTTTTTGAGTTCAGACTTACAAACTGCATTATATATGATCTGAAATCACAGAAAATTGCATATAAAATACATTATCTACCTCTAGCTGTAATAGCAACCCTTCTTGCTCTTAATCATATTGACATGGAAGTATTCAAACAGTTTGATAGATCTGATGTGAGGCCTTTGAGATATCTGATTTTTCACTTTTAAAAACTCATATATTTAATAGTAACATGTAACTCCTTCTAGATGTGGATCCAACTCTTTCTCCTCTCCTTCTATGGGTTTATCTGTTATAATTATGCCATTTGATGTATTTTGCAGGTGAGATATTGAAGCTTTTGAACCATGTCTTAGGTGTCTGTGTCATAGCTCCACAGATCTCATTGAAATTTTCAGGGCCTCAGAATGCTTATATTTAGTAAGTGCTGAGAACATTGAAGCTAGCATAGTATCTATATAAGAATTATATTTAAGACAGAGAAGATTACCTATTCATTCAAGTATCACTTAAGGTCTTTCATAATCTTCAAGAGACATCATCACCATATCTAACACAATTTCCTTCTTAAAAGGCTTCACCTAACTGAAGATATTCATGTGGAAATTCAGCATGTAGGCCATGTTGAATAGTAATATCATGAAATGTTTTCAGATAGTAGGATTCATGAGATATATAACTACAGTTTTATACCCATGAATTTTTATATAGGAATCTTCTGTATAGAACAAAGCATTGTGTTCCTCAATGAAATCAGTAAATCTCACCTTATTATTATAAATATGAGATTCTCTACCTATATCATATACCCAACTATTTCTTATAGAATGATCTAACTGATTAGATTTAGCACTCATAATTAATGACCTGTTAGTAGCTCTACAGGAGATTAGGAGTGTTTAATATATAGTTAAGAGATTTATCTGCAGGCCTGCATCAGCCTTACCATTCACCTCAGCTATTACTGTCTCAATTTTTACCTTGACCTTCACATCTTTTAACACTTTATCTACCATCTTTTGTGTCTCCAGATACTCAGTGAACCACTCAGGCTTTAATTCCTGATTGAGATAGAAGTATTTACTGATTGGATGACTAGTTCTACTATAGATACACTTTTTATGAGTCTTTCTTAAAGTCTTTTTTGCATTTTTTTTTGGATTCTTAAATGAATTAGATGCTGTAGGTGTAGGTGTATCTTTCTTACCCTTTCCCTCTGCATTTTTATTGAAAAGACTCTCAAACATTATGAAAACAGTATTATATCTGTCCTTTAAGATTCCCATCTCATGATATCTGATTTTAATCTTTTTAACCATATATTCTAGGGTGATTATATTGTTGTTCAACACTCTATTATATGACAGAAGAAGTCACCAATCCTCTACTATAATAGAGTCAATTAATTTATTTGCCATCAAAAAATTGATCTTCAAGTCAAAATGGTCTCTGATCTCTGCATTCTTAATATTACCATGAATTCTAGACTACTTGTTTAACTAATCTTCTATATTCTTGCCCTGAGGTTTTTTGCATAGAGCATTGTAATAATCTCTGACCTCAGTTTTATAATCCATCATGGTGGAGGAGAGGCAGTATTCAAGAGCATATATGATATTTTTAATATGAGTATTACCAGTCTTCATAACATGCTCCATCTCCACTCTTACTACTAATATTGTAATGAGTTCATACATCTTATTCATTGCTGTCTGACATTTTTCATATGCTATCAGATATTTATTGAATGTTTTCTTACTCTCATTATTATTAATTTCTGGTTCCAGAACATCCAGCCAGTAACCATCTCTTTTCAAATTGATATAATTATAAATATTGTTATTCTCTACTATTAATAGGATGTTTATATATCAAAGCTCTCAGTCTTTACTAGTCTTCAGTAGCATTATAATGTGCCTGGTTGCTTTAGATGTCATCACAGCAGGTTTTGTATGAGGCTTTCTCCCCATTTTTTAGTTTATATGGAGGTTTATATGGAGGTTTATATGGGGCTTTCTCCCCATTTTTCAGTTATAAAGTGCTCTGGCTCTGGGTTAAGGTTCAGGTGGAGAGCTGCAGTTGTGGCTCCCATGGTTCTTGAGGAACATCCTCAAGGGTAGGTTTTCAGAGGTTATCAGTATTTCATGTAAATAGCATGTGGTATAGGGCAAAAAACAATGAAATAATGGTTAAAAGGACAAAGATTATGTCAAATATGCAATGGAAATCACCAGGCTCATAACTATCAGCATACATTGCATTATAGAGGTAAAAACATGTGGAATTGAATTGATGTGGTACAACCCATAAGAGGTTGTAGAATAACTAACTAATTTATAGGGAAAGTGTGGTATGCTATGTGCAAACTAACATCAAGTGAGATTACATGAGAACTCGGGTTTCCCGACAGTCTGTAAGCGCCCAACCCTGGCCCATGAGGATCCACAAACAGGGATAACTGAGCAATGCGCTAGACAGGGGAGCTGAACGCATGACATTTGATTTGAGGGCTATTGTTGGACGTTTCAAAACGCTTGTGTTGGGGTGTGATTGGCTGAGCAGGTTCAGGTAGGCTAACAGTTGGAGTTGGTTGGAGCTTTAACTTAAAGAAGCGGGCTGCTTTAATTATGGAGGGGTCTAAGAATAGATGAGGTTACCTTTTTGGCGTTCTAGTTAGGATTTAGTTAAGCGATGGAAGGTTCTTTTTTCCTTTTTAATGCGGGAGTATGGGGCTTCTAGAATTATGGGGTTAGATTTGAGGGGTTTACTTTATTTTTAGGCGGGGTTGACGGTGTGAAATGTAGTTCAAGATGAGATGAGATGAGGAGGTGCAATAATTATGCATTGTGTGGATGAAGAATGGAGCGTGAATGGCAGGCAAATCTATGGAGGCACTGTGGGGTTCTATATATTAAACCTAGAGCTGAGATCATTCCCATATTGCTGGAAGGATTTATATAGGCATGGATTCCTCATTTTTCACCCTTTCCTACTTCATTACCGTGCCCTTAGCCCTATCTCGCCATGATTATCAGGTCAGTAAATAATACCACCGCCCCGAATAACAGATTCTCTCCGGTAAAAGAAACAAGAGGAGAATTATCCTCAAAGTCCAGATCGGGAAGCTGAACCGGAATTCTCGGCAGCCTCCTGCCATTTGAGCAGACCAGCAGGTTTCTGGAAGCTACCTCTACTCCGGTCTTTCCCACTACTTCTCAACCCCTCCTACCTGCACGCGAGCCAAAAGAATTGTGGGCCTTCAGTGAGCACTGAGTTGAGAACTTGTGCCTTCCGCGCCAATGTTCAGCTTGCACGGCTCTAAGGAATAGGAACCTAGATTCACCAGATCATAACCAGAGAATGGCATTCGTGAGCTCCAGATCCACCATGGATGGGTTGCAGTCCTAAGAGGGTCTTGAAAGTGCCATTTTTCGTCGAATTTGGCCAAATGATGCCAGCTTCCGAAAGAGAGTATTCTGCCTCATAAGGTCCTCGGTGTGCAGAGTGGTGTGGCGGGTCTAGAGATGGAGTAGACGTGGATTTGCAAGGCCTTTGAGATACCCATTTGCAGATAGGTATAAATCCGAACCTCGAGATTGTCCTTCTGGGTATACGCTCATGTTGCTATGTTGTATGTCGCTGATCAAAAGCGCTCAGTGGCGGGGCATAAACCCCTCACAGTTACTGGTTGTGGAGCCAATGTGGGAGAAATCAACACCATAACCTGTAGTATAGGATTCGTGCAGAAAGTTAATAGATGGAGGATGGAAGACAAGCATATCCAAGTCCTGTGTTTGGGCGACTCCCTAAATTATCAATTGAGGGCGGGATCATACCCCCCCAAGAGAAAGCCTTGCAACTTCTAATCGGTTCTTCTGATTTTGACTGGAGTTGGATTGCGGTATTCGGCACGGGATGGCTAAATGAAACGGAGTTGCACGAATGAACCGCGGTAGTAGTTAATATACAACCCTTGCAAGATCGACATCTCCCCGATGCTGAGGAAGAAAAGGCCACTGTGTCATCATGCGGGACTCGTCAAAACTGGTCCCCGCAATCAAAAACTTCTCAAGGGGAGATTTATCCAGGTCAGCATGATGGTCTAATTAAAACACTTAGCTACTAGCAATCCAGATGCTGCCTCGAGGTCGGTTTCGGCAACGATGGAAAACGGGTAAAAGATAAAACGAAATAAAGCACGCCCACCCAAGCAAGTTAATTCTGATGTTGTGCGGGATCCAACCGGAGACCCTCAGTGTGTAAGACTGATGTGATAACAACTTGAACTTCTTGAATCTACTCCATGACCCCGACGAAACCTTCCAGAAGTTGCCCTCCTCATGGCGCTAAGCCCGAAAGAGCATGCCGATCCACGGTTCAGTTTTGGGTTCCGCCGAGATTAGGTGTGTCACGTGCGGGGCGACCCGCTCTGATTCGCGGGGCTGCGCCAAGGATCTGCGGCTCTGTGGTTCCTCGCAGGTACTTCGTTTAACGCGACATCCCCCGCAAAGATGAGGTACCATGCAGGTACCCGACAGGGGCCAGCCGCATCCCGTCCCCGAGCCCCCGACTCTCCACATCCACGGCCGACATCAACTTCAAAACGGCCGAAACGGGCGCTCGTTTCACCCGATATCTCCCAGCTGTGCCATCCGCGCCGATGGGCAGCAGGTCATCGCGACGAGCATCGACGACTCGCACCGGGAAGATCACTTGAGGCTGGAGGTGCGGCATATCAGCTGCAAACAGGCAATATTAAGCAACCACCGATTGCTGTCTGTCCTGATGCCATCTAGCTCTTAGCGGACAGCTATCCTTTAAAATGTTGATTGGGACTCGACCCTCTCAACGATGGGTTGTTCTACTAGTAGTTATTCCCATCTTCCTCCTCGTCGTTGCCTTCCACCGCATCGCATTGACATCGAAGTCCCCTCCAGTGCCGGCACTCTCGCCGGGCGAGATCCCAAACTTCGAGCTGCAGCTACAATTCTGGAACAACTTCCGTCGTGTATTGGACTCGAACCCCCCGGGCACAGATCCGCCAAAACGATTGAAGAAAACAGAGGATGTCCCCTTTGATCCTGCTGGGACATATGTGCGCCCCGACCTTCTCTTACTCCCGGAGACGGACATCAGACGAATGCGCAAGGCCCATGAGCGTGTTGTCAGGAAGGTCAAATCCGATAGCTCCGGGCTCGACTTGATCTACAATGCTGGCACGAAAGGGATAGTTACCGCAGCAGGAGGCACTTATCTCCCCAGTATGCTAATATCCCTCCGCCTCCTCCGAGAAACCGGCTCCCGGCTCCCCGTGGAGGTATTCATCGCCTCAAAAGATGAATACGACGGCATAATCTGCGAAACGATCCTCCCAACCATGAACGCGCACTGCGTCGTCCTCTCAGACCTCCTAGGCCCCTCCATCTCCAATCTACAACACTACCAATACAAAGCCTTCGCCCTCCTCTTCTCCTCCTTCGAGAGCGTCCTCTGGCTAGATGCAGATGCCTTCCCTCTCCACGACGTTGCCGACCTCTTCCAGTCCGCGCCCTTCGTCCAATCAGGCCTCGTAACCTGGCCAGACTTCTTCGTCCCCGCCACCTCCCCAACCTTCTACACAATAACCTCCCAACCAATCCCACCCCTCCACCTCCGCCCCGCCACCGACGGCGCCCACCTCCTCATCTCCAAAAAGACCCACGAAAAAACCCTCCTCCTCGCCGCCTACTACAACTACTACGGCCCATCGCACTACTACCGTCTCCTCTCCCAAGGCGCCACAGGCGAAGGTGACAAAGAAACCTTCCTCGCTGCCGCCAGCTTGCTGGAGGCACCCTTCTACGCCGTGCGCGAACCCATCCGCCCCATCGGCCACCGCTCCATCAGCGGGAAAATGACCACCCACGCAACAGTCCAATATAGTCCCGCAGACGACTTCCAATTAACAAGCCAAGGTATCGATCGCGCTGCCAAACCGGACCCCATGAACCCGCCCCCTCTCCCAATCCCACAGCCAATGCCATTCTTCATCCACTCCTTCCATCCCAAAATCAACCCGGTCGTCATCTTCGGCACGCCTGAGGACGAGTTTGACGATTCACCTATCTGGCGGGCGGATGGCAAGCCGACGCGCGCGTGGGTGGATGATAAGGAGACGGTAGATGGGTTGGTGCTTGGTGGGGAGGATAGGGAGGATGGAGATGTGGAGAAGGAGTTTTGGTCGCAGGTAAGGTGGGTGGCGTGTATGTTGGAGGATACGGGGTTTAAGGCGTGGAGGAGGAAGGGGGATATTTGTCGGAGGGCGAATGAGTGGTTTCAGGGGGTTTTTGAAGGGTAGGAATGAGGTGGGGGGTTGTAATGACCGCGTCGGGCTATTATTTCGCTATGTTGAGATGTGGTTTGGGGAAAGGGGAAGGGGAGGTTAAAAAAAGGTTTTGGGGGGTGATGAGGTTTTTTATTTTTTCCTGATAATATATATTTCCTATTTTTATTCTCTTAGGATGCCAGTTTTGGTTATGTATATACCACTGCTCGGAGCTCGGCAAGTTGGGGGTTTCTTTCTTTCTTTCTTTCTTTCTTTCTCTCTCTTGAAAAATATACCCTCAAATTATTTCCTACCTACTTGGATATCTTCTTTCCCCTTAATAGTTATAAAAATCCCCTACTTTAATAACATCGCCAATAGTATTATAGCAAACCCACCCATTCCAATTGACCTCGATTATTGGGTATATAGAACGAGCTTTGTCGAACTGGATTCAGTTTATGAATTTAAACCAACAGAGGGAAAAAAAGCAACAGAGCAGCCCTCTCTTCCTAGCGTACATGTAACACAGGGTAACATGGATAGAAATATATATATATGGCAAGAAACCAGCATAAACTGGCATACTCCAGTAAAGAAAACAGCTAAAACAAACATAAAAAGGACATAAATAAAGGCGTGGAACGTGAAAATTATGACGGTAAAAAGGGGGGGGGGACTCCAACCAACCAGCCCCAGAATGAAAAAAAGGGGAATTACTTCGTCACAACAAGGATATCAACGCAAAATGAGCAATCAACAAATCCCCTACCCTCTCATCACATAAAATATCATCAAGTCCCATCCTTAAACCCCTCCTGCCGCCACTCACTACCCCCCGCATTAGGATTCGCACCCATCCTTGCACCCGTCCCCGCACCGCCACTCCCCGCTCCACCGGCACCGGCGCCTGCAGCGGCAGCCCCAGCAGCCAACGATCCCAGTCCGGCCCCGGCATGCCTCTCAATCTCCGACGTGCTCATCATATACAACATGACAAACAACAGCAAATGCAACGCGACACAATACGCCGCGAACAGATTCCTACTCGTCCGGTTCGCTAGTACCATGCGCGTGACCGAAAAGATGATTCGCTCCGGGACACTCATGCGTTTGTACGCGCGCGCTGATTCGCGGCCGCGGAACGCGGCGAAGGGGGAGATCTGCGCTTCGTAGGCGGACTGGTAGCGGTCCCCGGGCGAGTCCGTGGAGGGGTGGATGGAGGTTGTTGCATTGGGCGTGTTTGCGAAGGCGGAGGCGGAAGAGGAGCCGCCGCGGTTGTACGTGGAGACGTAGCGGGTCTTTTCATACAGGCCTAGATTGTCCTTTTGTAGTGAGGCGACTTCCTGACGGAGCGATTTGACGATCGCGTATGTTTTTGAGAGCTCTTCTTCTAGCTCGTTGTTCTTCTGCTTGAAACGGTCGCGCTGGGCTTGGACCATGGGGAGAATCCCGGAACCTCCGCCGACGGGCTCACCGGCGCGGATGGCTTCCATTGTGTTTGCGGAGGCGTTGGCGTGGTCGAAGCCGGAGATGATGGATGAGGTGGGAGAGGCCCGGCCGCGGCGGGAGGAGTGGGGGTATCGGGATACGTAGGTTCCCGCAACTGACATTGCGGAGGAGGGGAGGGTGGGCGCCTCCTTTTGCATCTGGAGGAGGTCGTTTTCTAGCGTTGCGGATAGATTACGGGACCGTTCGAGGTCCGCGTTTGTTTTTGAGAGGTCTTCGCGAAGAGCCTCAAGTTGGTTTTGCAGATCTTGATGGGACACTCTTAGGATAGTTAGCTCGTTCGAGAGCTTCTTGTTGCGGGCTAATAAGAGTTGCTCGAGCGTGTTCTCTTTCGATTTCGTGGCATCGGCGGTGGCGAGGGAATCTACATTGTCCTCTCTGTCGTCTTCGTCCGCGGTGGAAAATTCAATAGACTAGTCTGGTTAGCCGATGTGAATTTGTACAAGAGGCAAGGTATCATACCTTTATGACTTCTAGTTCCCGTCGAATGTCTTCGTAGTCCGCGCATTTGTCTAGCTTGGCCTTTATTTCATCTCGTTCAGCCGATAGTTTCATAGTCTGTCTTTCAACCTGGCGGAGCTTTGACTCCCAAGAGTGCCTCTCCGCATCTTTATCGTATCGAGCAGAATCTAATTTACGCAAAAGAGATGAGTTTTCCGATTGCAATCGCAAATACGCGGGGTCATCTTCTAGGGTGCGGTGTTTGTTCTCTGCTTGGGAGTGGGACACAGCTTGGGCTAGATCTAGCCTCAACTGTTCATTCCGGGCTTCCACCTCAGCTAATCGTACGCTTGTTTTCTCAAGCTCTGAAGCGACGATTTCAAGTTCGGCAGCGGTGGCGGCGCTCCTCGAGCTATCATCGCCCTCTACGCGATCTAGACGTTGGTTCACTTCATAGCTGGCCTTGATCTCCTTCAGGAGGCGTTCATGATTCTCCGCCTTTTCCTCGAAACTCTTCTCCTTGGCTTCCCAGTTGCTCGTTTTCTCTGTCAGCACAGCAGTCCATGATGCCTCGACTTCCTGAATCCTTGCCTCCTGGTTTTCTTCTAGTTTGCGCCGGAGGGATCGTTCTTCCTCTAATTTCTTTTCTGACTCCTCCAATTGAGACGTAAGGCGGTTCACGCTCTTCTGCAGCAAATCCTTCTCGGACGTCAACTTAGGAACGGTGTCTTCGGAGAGTACTAAGGAATCGACGGAGGCTTCAAGAAGGGGATATGGGTCGGGAGCTTCGGATAGAGCGGAGTAGAGTTGTAAGAACGCGGATGACGAGGATTTCCCGTGGTTCGTAAGGAGGTCGATGAACGTCTGGTATGCTGTTTGTTCTGAGATAAGCAACTGATATCCAAACCTAGAGGCGGATATCTCACATTTCAACAACCCTTTGTACTCGGCCAGTTTTGTTGCATCATCGAGTTTTCTAAAATCCTTGGTTTTCTGCGCCAAATCCTTGCGTTGCACAAGAGAATCCCGCTGGTGCGCTACGATGTCCGATGCTGTCGTATCGAGCTTGGGTACGAGGTTGGCCAGATCGATTCCTTAACCACCAGTAAGTAAATTGAAGGCATTCCATGCGCAAATAGCCACTGTAATTAATTACCTCTCCATACCGCAATAGCCTGCTGGAATTTGTTCTCTGCCTGTACCTGTTCTTCGGACTTTGCCGGCTGCTCTGCCGGGGCATCTTGCGGAGGGCTGTCATCGAGCACGCTCGCCTGGGCGATGAGGGCATCCATGATGCTAACACGACGGTATCTCGCTCTCAGACGTATAGCCTAAGCATAGTAGGTAAATAGAATCAAACCCGCAGACCCCGATCCGCTGTTTGCCGCTCGCCGGTTGCTGGAGCCATAGATGTCGACACTTGTTGCTGCTGGGAGGTACAGACGAGATCCGGATCAATGTTGTTCCCGCCGCCGACCAACTCCGCCCCATAAGCCGCAGCAGCTCCAAGCTCCCAGACAGCGGACAGTGAAGCTCGTCGCATGTTCGTGTCGGCGGGGGAGACGTTATTCTGTTGCATTCTAGTTTTACAATGAGTTCAAGCGACGATAGCGATGTCCCCCGCAAAAGACGGCGAATCAGCCCCCCCGAAACAGGCCCCTATGTTCTCCGGAAGCTCATAGATAGCGTCCCCGTTGCGGGGGAAGACAGCGAACAGGATGTCCACATTACCTGTGTAGAGTACTGGAGTGGGTGCAACATATCTGCGTACATGGTTTTGGAGGCAATGCTGATTTTTGACAGACAACAACCTTTATATTGGAACCTCCGCGGGCGAGATCCTCCACTTTGTCTCCCTTCCGTCAGACTCCGACGAATCGCCCGAACCATCGTTTATATTAGCATCAAGGCTGCCAATAACACCTTCACAAAGCAGCCTACCATCAGACACGCCTCCGGGAGTCCTGCAGATACTAGTCTTGCCTGGTCCAAACAAAGCTTGCGTCCTATGCAATGGCGTCGTCACCTTCTACTCGCTCCCAGAGCTCAGTCCTACCTACGGAACTACAAAAGTGGGCAACTGTAAATGGATCGGAGGGCTGGATCTCAACGAATCCAACGAGGATGGGGAAGCCGAGGATCCCGTCGTCATGATCGCCGTGTCCAGTCGCATCATGCTGGTCAGGATTGGCGACGAGCCGAGACGAGTAAGAAATATTGAATTTCCGGGATGCCTCGTGTCTGCGCGGAGAGATACGATCGCATGTGTTGCGGACGCGTACTCTTACTCTCTTCTCGAAGTAGAGCATCGCCAAAAAATTCCTCTGTTTCCCATCTCTTCCTCCGAAGAGAGCTTTGAGTCCGGCCATGTAGAAGATATACCCGTTCGAACTGACACGCCAGTTCAAGGAAGTCAATCTTCCTTGCACGGAAATGTACCCAGCCATAGTAGAAGTGCAAGTCTGAATACCCTCGGGAGTATTGGGCGCCGCCAACCGAGTCCGCATTCTTTTCCGGAAAGGTCTAGCTCCATAACGCCGGAGCCATTCATGGGGACCAGGACGGCTGGTCAACCAGGCTCCCCGGAAAAGAGGTCTCCAAATCCTCCGCGCCCGGCTTCGGAAGCGGGAACCCATGGCTCTGACAAAAAGCCGTTACCCCAGCCTCCAAAACCGCCTGCTCGACTCAAACCACATGTAGTGTCTCCAACTCCTTCGGAATTTCTTTTGGTTACCGGTACCGACCTCTCAGAACCCGGGGTGGGGATGTTTGTTAATGTTGACGGTGATGTTGTGAGAGGCACATTGGAATTTCAGAAATACCCCGATGCTATCTTGGTCGATGATGATGACAGTGAAGAGAACCAGTCGCGCGGAAATGACGACGACCATAACGGATACGTTTTAGCTGTCATTGGAGGGAATAACGAGGAGGAGGATCACACGTATATTGAGGCACAGAGATGGAATGCAGCGCCGGGAGAGTCTGGACTACAGAAAATTTCAATCGAAATACCTTTTGTGGACACCACGTCTGCCCCTGTTGGTATTCGCCGGACTGTCAGCTCTAGTAGCAAGACCTTTTTTGAAATCGTTGACGTTATGCGGACGGTTCGTCTAAAGTCGTCAGGCCTGTCCTCGCCGTCCTTCCCATCAACACCCACGGAAAACGCCGATCCAAGAACACGAGCATCGTTAGAGCATTTACAAAAGGAAAAAGAACTGTTTGAAAATCAGGAAACAGATTCCGATGGCTCGAGGAATCTTACGTCGGCACACCAGCGCCGAGATTGGGAAATGGAAAGAAACCGGGAAGAAGCCAAGTTTGCTCGTGGCCTTGGAGGCGTCAAAAGCAGTATCGTCCTCTGGGAGGGAGACCAGATCTGGAGGGTAATGCGGAATCCATTGGCTCTTCAGTTGGACAATGCTCTCCGAGTTGCTGAACAAAATATGGAAACTGGGGAGGAGTCGACGAGCGTCGACAAGGAAGCGATCCTAAATCTTATTCGAGGGCTCCGGAATATGGAGCCCAAAACGGAGGCAGAATACCTTGGGTTACGCTACGTCCGGCAGAAAGCGAGTTTGCTGCTCCTTGTCGACTTGCTTTCCACAGGTTCTCGAGATGAATCGATGATTAAGGCAACGGAGGATGCGCTCATTGCCGGTGAGCTAGATCCGCGGGTAGTCCTTCTTCTTATACCTTTGGTCCAGGGCGAGGTCCTGCAAGGCCCCCAAGGTATCTGGGTATATAACGGCTTGGTCAAAGTTATATCATCATTCCTCCGCCCGGACGACAACGCGAACCCCGCCACGATCAACGATAATATCTTACACATGTTGAAACGATACCTACTTTCCTGGCAGAAGAAGCGAGGATACGGTAGCGTGACCGATGAGACATATGTGTTTAACAGCGTGGATGCCGCCTTGCTCCATTTACTGCTCGACCTAGATGGAAAGAGTTCAGGAACACCTATCCGTCAGGAGCTCAACAAACTTGTTGACACTTGGAAAGGCCACTTTGATAAAGCGGTACAGTTGCTGGAGAACTACAAACGACTCTTCGTACTTAGCCGGTTATATCAAAGTCGGAAAATGGCCAAACAGGTCCTTGGTACTTGGCGGAGGATTGTTGAAGGGGAGAAGGACGAAGGGGGAGAATTGCCAATATCAGCCGTGGATGTCCAGATTCGAAAATATCTTGTGAAAATCAGAGACGTTCATCTCGTTGAGCAGTACGGGCCATGGCTGGCTGCTCGGAATCCAAAGCTTGGAGTACAGGTTTTTGCGGATGACAGCAGCAGGGTGAAATTTAGCCCGCCAGAGGTAATAGTACTGCTCAAGGAGCGTGCGCCGGGTGCCGTTCAAGAATATCTTGAGCACCTCGTCTTCACGAAGAACGTATGTTTGACATCCCTATTCCGCTCCTATCTACCGCAGTATTAACCCAGGATCTAGGACACCCAATACGCGGACGACCTAATAGCTTACTACCTTGACACCGTCCTCTCCGTTCTCGAATCCACACCCGCCGCCCGCGCCTCCCTAACAGAATCCTACTCAACCTACCGCGCCCTCCAACCCCCCAAGCCCTCCTACCTAAGCTTCATCACCACAAACTCCCCGCCAGAAGCATGGTGGCAATCACGGCTCCGCCTCCTCCAGCTCCTCGGCGGCGGCTCAACAAGCCAATACACCTCCAAACCGGCCCCAACCAACCTCTCCTACTCCATCCCGACCGTCCTCGCACGCATCGAGCCGTTCAAAGACGAACTCGTCTCCGAAAGCATCATCCTCACCGGCCGCCAAGGCCGACACCAAGAAGCCCTCCGCCTCCTCACCCACGGCCTCAGCGACTACGACACGGCAATCCGCTACTGCCTCTCCGGCGGGCCGACCAACAACCTCACCACCACCACAGCACCCAGCCCCGAACCATCAACCCAAACAACCCTCTTCACGCACCTGCTCACGGAATTCCTCCAAATCGCCGACCCATCCTCGCGCATCGAGCGCACGGCAGACCTGCTCGCGCGCTTCGCGGCTGTATATGATATCGCGGACGTCCTACGGCTGGTGCCGGATGAGTGGAGCGTGGAGATTCTCAGTGGGTATTTGGTGCGGGTGTTGAGGGGGGTGGTTAGCGGGGCGCGCGAGGCGAAGGTGCAAAGGGCGTTGAGTGCTGGGTTGTATCTGAGTGTTCAGGAGGGGTATGCGGAGGAGGTGGAGAAGATGGGGGGGTGGGTGGAGGATTCGGAGGGGGTGAGGGGGTTGAAGGTAAGGGGGGGAGAGGATGAGGAAGGGGAGGGGGAGGAGGTGAATGGGTATGATGATGATGATGAGGATGCGGCCGGGGGTGGGATATTGAGGTGATTGATTGAGTGGATGGTCGTGTTTATTTTTCTATCTATCTATCCTAGAGCATCTGCGTTGTTCATGTTTGAGAAATGAATAAATATACCCTCTTCTAGCTAGTGTTGTGTTGTATATCGACTAGCCAGCGCACTTGGTAACCATCGCCATGGAGAACATTGTTTGACTCGATATGTTTCATCTCGCAGGTGGTCGGTTGGATATATCATGCCCATCTAATAATAAATATAACCATAAACTATCAGAAGATAACCCCCCCTCCATCCTAACCCTCATCTTCATCCCCATCCCCATCTCCATCTCCGAACCAACCCCAAGCCCAATCTTCCCCAACGCCTCGACGGAATTCCTCTCCCTCAACGCCGCCGCCTCCTCCTTCCTCACCAGCACAAAGTCATGCCGCAGCACCGCCGTCCCCAGGGGCACATTATACCTCTCCGCCTCCGCGGGGTCAGTGAGCGGGTGCAAATCGACGACTAGCGATTGCTTGACGCCGAAGACGGCGTCGGAGGAT
This sequence comes from Onygenales sp. PD_10, assembly GCA_032988465.1. NCBI lineage: Eukaryota > Fungi > Ascomycota > Eurotiomycetes > Onygenales > Onygenales sp. PD_10. The sequence continues at coordinate 200,073 of JANTQH010000008.1, read as the reverse complement.
TCGTACGGGTCGCCGCGGAGGTAGAGGGCGCTGCGTGTTTGGTTTGTTAGGGGATTATCGTTTAAAGTTGTTTGTTTACTCAGGGGGTTAAAAGTAGTTATCAAAAAAAAAAAAAGGTAAACCAAAAAAACTCACGTAACCAACTTCTCCCACCCCCCTTCCCCATCCCCCTCCCCATCCCCCTCCCCCTCCTTCTCAAACATAAAATGCACATGCGCCGGCCTCCACGGATGCCTCCCCAACGCCCCCAACAACCTCCCCACCGTCCCATCATGCGGAATCGGATAACTAACCGGCTTAATCGCCCTGAACCAAAACCCACCCGCCCCATCACTCCTCAACACCCCGCGTCCATCCGCCCGCACCCGCCCGCTATGCTGCACATCATAATGGCCCGTACTATCCGTCTCCCACACGTCAACCTTCACACCACTAATCGGGTCCCCGGCCATGTCGCGCACGCTGCAGAGCGCCAGCATCGGCTCGCCCGCGGCGTCGTGCGAGAGGGTGTCGCCGGCTTCTAACACGGGGGCGTCATGGGTGTGAAAGGGGCCGAGGACTGTGCTTTCGGTCGCGGTGGAGTGGCGGGGGGTGGGGTGGTTGATTGCGTCGACGAGGAGGGAGAGGCCGAGGATGTCGGAGAGGAGGATGAATTCGTTACGCGTGGGCGTGGTGGTTTGGCCGGTTTCGGCGAGGAAGGATAAGGCGGTGGCCCATTCGGTGGTGGTGAGGCGGGTTTCGCGGGCGAAGTCGTGTAGGTGGGTGGTTAGGCGGGTGAGGAGGAAGAGGAGGCGGGGGGAGGGGCAGGAGGAGTTTTGGAGGTGGGTGTTTGGGGTTATGTTGGTGGTGGTGAGGTCTTTGAGGGGGGGGTGGGGGGGCATGTTTTGTTTTGTTTTTCTCTTTTTGGGGGAGAGATGGATGGATGGGGGGATTGTTGAGGATGAGGTTGAGGGGTGAGTAGTTTGACAGTAGTAGTAGTTGGATCAATTGATGACGTTGTAACACGACGGACGATGCGGACGATAATCGAAGAATGCGGGGGAAATATGACAGTTCGCGCGAACAATTATTAAATGACACCAAAACAATCAATCGAGATCATCCCAAAAGGAACAGAGACAAGGGGGAAAAAAAGAAAACCAAACAATATCAGACCATCCCCCACCCCCTCCTCCCCCTATATATCTAACTATCCAGAATCGCAATGCGGGGTTAAAGAATGCCCAAATGCCCATCCATACAGATACAACCCCCGCCAAACAAGAAACCAGACCCCATACATACGTCTCAAACAAGCCTCCACTGCATAGTAACTAATACTGACCTGATCGCCCGCAGTCGCGGCAATTGCTAGCGTGGGTGAATATTAAAAACCAGGCATGGCGACGGGTAGTATATAATAGGGGGGATATGTAGAGGTTGGGATTGACTAATCATTGAAAAGCGGCGGATTTATTCCGTTGTGGTTTGTTTGGAGGGATTGGGAGAAGGAGAAGGAAGAGAGATATAGACTGTGATGCAAATGATAAAATTCATGCCGCTCAACTATGCCGAGTTGAATAAAAAAAAAACCAGTTAAAAAAAAAAAATATATGCTGAATCAATGCGCCGCCGGGAGGTATCACGTTTAGCTGTTACAAGGAAGGCTGGCCAACATACATACAAACAGAAGACAACAAAGTAAAAGTACTTCCAATCCATCCCACCATACATACTCTCGCAGCTGCAGGTCTTCCGATTAAATAAAAACTTCCTTTCCCATCCTAGGCTTATCAATGCCCGCAAAAATATATCAAGATATCGAAATCAAAAAACACCTCCTTCCCCGCCCCCAAATACATAAACTATCCCATCCCACCGACTAGACAATACTAATATAACAAGACTAGACAAAATATAAAATCGAGACAAGGGCTAAAAAAAGATGAGGCTAAACAAGTACAAAATCAAATCAAATACCAAAAAAACGTGCACGGAATGGGGTCTCAAATCAACAACACAAACCAATCGTGAGATATAAAACAAGAAACAAAAAGCAGACCAAATATAAAACCTAGCTAAACCATGCCATCCTATCCCTGTCTCTCTCCACCTCTCGATCTCTCTCCGCAATGGCCATGTTCAGATTGCGCTTGTCCATCGTGTCCCGGATAGCTTGAGCCAGGGGGTCATTGGCATCCACATCATCGTCTTGGTCACGCATCTGTTGAGGATGCTGCTGGGAACCATTCTCGCTATGAGCTCGTGGCGGGGGCGAATGTCTGAGCGGGGGTTGCGGTTCGGATGCGCGGCGGGCGGAGGTGGGATTCAGGGCAGGTTCGGGAGCACTGATAGCGGCAGCGCTGGAGCCAGGTGGGGTGTCAGACCCTCCGCGGCTGAGGCCGTTCATGCGATCAGAATAGTCAGCTTCTACAACTGCTATCTCGTCACGCGAATCGCTTCCCATGCCGCCCGTTCTCTGCTGGAGGTCGCGAAGTTCCTCGATTTTGACATCCTTCCACGAGCACTTGGCGTGTTTCTTTGTGCAGCCCATGCAGGCAGTGAGGTTCTTGTGGCAGTCCATCTGCAGACGACGACATCTATCGCATGGAGGGAGGATCCTCTCACCCCGCTGCAAGTTCTCCATGCGACTGACCATCTCGATCTTGTATGGTCCGCCATCGTCACGCTCATAATGACTGGACGACTTGGGCTGTGGGAGGAGTGACGTTGGGGTGTTGGGAATGGGGACGGGGCCTGCGCTTGCGTAGCTGTACTCGCCAGGGTCTGAGGCACGAGGACGGGATCGCGAGGTCTGGCGGCCAACGGTGGTGGGTTCCCCATCATCATCATCTGTATATCCTCGAGCCTGGCGATCTGCAGTGGTAAAGAACTTCTTCATCAATTCCGCGCGCGTAGCCGGGGAAGCTCCCTTGATTGAGGTGCCATTGATGATGGTGACGTTGTCGGTGTTGGGATGTGAAAACATAAAGTGGGCGTTGGAGAGCAGGTTGTTGGGGTTGTCTTCGTGATTGTCGTGCCGAGAGTTGACCGCGACAAAGCCTGTAGGAGGGGAATGAGGGCGGGAATGGCCATTGCTCGTGTGGTTTCCACTCATTCCATTGCCGTTTGATTCTCGCAAAGGGCTGGCAGCCCGTAGAAGTTGGGAACCTAATGACGCATCGTTCTCTCGTCTGCTAACAATGGCGCTCTTGCGATTCTTAAAGCGGTGATTTAACTGTCTGGCGCGTGCAGAGACTGTTGTTAAAGATAAAAATTAGCACCATGCTGAATTCTGTGAATCAAAAAAAAATAAAAAAAAAGATTATTACCTTGATCAGCCAGATTGATGATCTGACCCAGATTCTTCTCTAATATTTCCAGCGCGCCCAGCTCCTTCTCCTCGTCTTCGACAATGGGCTGTGGGGGGATAATCTTCTGAGGAATGCCGGACTTGATCAGGATAAAGTCCTCTTCTGAAATCTCGACGCGACTCTGCTTTGTGTAGATCTGGCAGACGGGAACGCCATTCCGGGTCTTTTCAAGGTTGAATTGCTCTGGCTTGTTCTTTGCGAATTCGACGACATCGAGCCACGACACGGTTGTTCCCTCCTTGCCATGCGATTTCAGCACCTTGGGAGGGCCGTCGAAGAGCCGTTCGAAGCGGCTGACCAGAATGGGGCCGAGCGGGCAGGCGCCCAGGTTGCCAGCAATGCTCTCGTGGCGATGGAGGACGCCATCGTAGTCGTTGATGAGGCGGAGGATGGAGGGGAGGGTATCATCGGGCGACACGAGGGGGAGGTTCTGGGGATACTGGCGGGCGAGGTAGTTGATCTGGAGATGGTTGGAGTGTGTTTTGGCGACTTTGGAGGCGATCTGGGGGAAGTCGCCAGAGGGAGAGCGGGCGCGTTTGGCGGAGGGCTCTGGCGGCAAGGCTCGTGACTCCATTGCGACAGGAGACGTGCCGACACGGAGCCAGACAGGCGCGGTCAAAACAGGAGCTGGTCAAGATATATGGGGGGGCAGAGGGATACTGAAGGCGCGGCGACAGACAACGAATGGCCCGACGTGGAGGCAGCAAGGCAGATTACCGGCGCAAGATATGGCCGCGAGGGAGTGGAGGGCTGGCCGACGCGGGAACAATGCGAGGGGATAAAGAGCTGGAATGAGAGGGGCGGGGACAAAGGGGGATAGCGAGACAAGGAGAGAGAGAGAGAGAGAGAGAGGGAGAGAGGAGAGGAGAGGATAGAGAGGAGAAGTGGACGAGGAGAGGAGGCCTGGGAGGAGCGAGAGAGGAAATGCGAGGTGGGAGGCTACGGGCCGTGGAAACAGGGCGCCAGCCGCGGTGGAAAGAAGCCGGGATGGCGGCACTGCAGACAGGAAAAAGCAAACACACGCAGAGGGCAGAGATGGGAGACGGACGGGAGACGGGAAGGGGAAGCCAGCCGCAGCAGAAAGGCAGAACGGGGGGGTGGAAGCAAGCCGGACCCGACGAGGGGGGGAGGAGTGGAGACCGTCGGGGCACGCACCTGCCCGTGTCTGCTGCCCTCACACATTCCTGGCCGCCCCCAGCCGCCGGGCGAGGACGTGGCGGGCGGTGCGTGTGCGCAGGCTGCCTCCACCGCGGCCTCTGATTCGCCGGAGCCCGCCTTGTCCACCCGTCCTCGCTCCGGCCTGCCAGCCGCGTCACGTGCTGTCTGCGCCCTGTACGGCCGGTACCGTAAGTTACGCCCCTCCGCGGAACTGGCATCACCCACCTGTTTCCTATTTACTGAGGGGTATGCACTGCACTTTCATGTCAAGATGGAGACACACACCATGGCCAAAGACAAAGGAGATGAACATGATGGCAGAGTATATCTTGTATCCTCCCCCTGCTGTGTGCCGTCCTCATCTCCTCATTGCAGCTTGTAATCCCGCCCGGCCTGTTCCGCTGAGGCTGTCGAGCGAGCGGCACAGGGCAGCCTGCAGGGATGGATGGATGGGATGGGATGGTGTGCAACCCAACCACATTCCAGATCGGGGGTCGGCTGGCTGGCTCCGATTGGCAGTGGCGCGAGGCCAGGCGCTGTGGGGTTAGGGCTGCCGGCGCAGTTGGCCGCCAAATCGGTTTGGCGCGGGTATTGCCAAGCACCCCGGGTATGTGCACGCCTCGGAGCTGGACTCCGCATCTCGTCTCGCTCCCATCAGCAGTTTGAAGATTGTTCCCTGGTGTTGAAGGTACTGTCTGAGCAGCATCTGTCTATCTGTGGATGACACCATGCATCCTGCCCAGACGCACATCATGTTTCTTTTCCCCAGCTAGCCCCAAACCAGCCCTTGCTCGTCCCTCCAGTCTATGCCGGGCACAGCCACACTCAGCTCCCGCACTATGGACTAGCCCATCCATCGACCACAATGTCCCCGTGCGCCCGCATTCCGCGCCCAGCAATGAGGGGGAACTGCGGAGTTGCTCACGTACCACCGAGTCTCCCGTGTTCTCCATCCCCTCCCAGGACTTAGTTAGCTTGCGAGGGGGAAAAAGAAAATATATCCCGCAATCAATCATTCCCCATTCCATTTTCATGCTGCCACACCGGAGATTGAATGCGTGGGAATCCTGTCCAGCCTCCAGCCTCCACCCACCCGGCGTGTGACATGGTCAGGCTGCGTGGTTGCTTTGGCGAATCTGTTGGTTGTGTTGGTTAGTACTAGTAGTGGTTGGTTATTGGACGGGGATATGGGGGAGGGGAGGGTGGGGTGGGGTGGGGTTTTTCGGCTTGTGAGATCTCATCAGATGACTAATTGGAGTTGTTCTTCAATCACTGCCTGACATCGACTCTGTCAGGTCTGAACCAGCGACGGCTTTTTAATGTTGGTTATGGCTATGTTTACTAATGAGGCCATGAGCTAAAACCCTGCATAAGATGCATATTGGGTCTTGATGGATGACATTCCATCTCCTCATGTCACTGCGAAAATACTCCTTCACTTTTCAACTAATTCTTCCTATTAAAAAGGAGTTTATCTATGCATATTACTTACCCACTTTATGATAGAAATTGCCATCTAACATACTATCTCCAGCCTCTCTCTCACTTGAGAAACGCAGCTCCTCCATACCGATTTACTTACCCTTAACCCTGGCTCAGCTTTAATGACTAGTTATCTTCTATCTATATAGATATTCTACCCCCCATCCTGCCAGGATAAATTGAATGAACACATCCATCCCCATTCAAGCTTTCTATCTAATCCACTTTGGAAATACTAGTCATTGTCCATCTCCAAGTCCTAAGTTATTTACACCCGTACCTAGTATCTAAATGATACATGGTTCGGCAGGGATGAGATCTAGATCTAGATCTAGTTAGTTGCGAAAATTATCCATGCGGTTGGAATGGGTATGGTGAGGTGAGGTGTGGATTGCTATTCTTGTTACTAACTAATTAATATCAACTGGCGGAGCGGACTGTTTAGGTAGTATATAGGGGGGAAAACAGGGGGGGAAGCGGGAGACCTTCGATTTCCATGTGCCTGGGCTGTTGTGGGTGGAATCTGTTGGGGGGTACTTGGTTATATTTAGGTATCTATTGCGCTCTAACTGTTGGCCTAGGTAGGTGGGTAGGTAGGTAGGTAGGCTGTTGAGTCTCCTTTGTATGTGTAAACAGATGATAGTCGCAAAAAAAGACAGAAAGAAGAAGAAGAACAAAATCACGGGTGCAGAATATAAGAGGAGTGTCTCAGCATTTCATAACCTGTCTAGCCAGCTGACTCCCTCCCTTTTGGCAATCAGGGGATTTAAATGTCCACTTTGTTGAACCGGGGTTTCTTGGAAAGGCCACATTTTTGATCTTCGGATCTAGCTTCCCAGTCCGTGAACTAGAGAGTTCCTAGTAGGTAGGTATCTCTCTACCTGTCGAGATTGGATTGAAGCCCGGTTATACCCTTTGACTCCTACCGTTCGAATGCGTGGCGTACCACCAAATCGTCCTCGAGTCTTTTGTAGAGTCAACCCTCGTTTCCCTGCATATATTGCTAGCCGTAGAGTAAAGTAGGTAGTAGATTGACAAATCTAAAAGTAGCCGTCTATATCGCTGTCCCCACAGGCAGTGTCAGAGTCTGGCAGATCAGCCAGCGAGCGGGGGAATGTCGGCCGCCGGGCAAGCCGCCCGCGGAGCCATGGCGATCGCGCGAGCCGGATGCGTTCTTGATACCGTTGCCATAAAACCCGCCGGGCTTGTCCATTGACAAGGGAATCTTTGAACCGATTGCCGGCGCCTTCAATCCGTCGCACGAGGAGGATATCGTCTCCGGATATTCTCAGTTCGGCGTCTTGATCTGTGCGGCGGTAAGCGGACTCCTCGTTGGCGCGATAGGTAAACGGGATGGATGGGATTTGGTGCTTTTGACCGTAGAGGTGGGCATTCAGGGCGTGCTGCTCGTCGGCAAAGAGAAGCATTTCCACACCCATTGAAACCCAGCCGCTTGTAAAAGTGCAATCATAATGTTCTCCAGTCATAACTTTCCATTTATGATGGAAGGTGCAGCACTGGTAGCAGAGCAGGTGATCTGGCATCTCGGGTTGAAAATGTTCCAATAGTTTCACGCGGTCATGGCCTTGTAATTCTAGATATTGTCTCCCAACACATGCCAGGGCTGCTTTGCTGGTCAGCGCAAATGCAGCCGCATCCCTGGGCGAAGCGGTCTTCGCGATGAGCTGTATAAGCTCTGGTGGCAGGCGCCAGATTGGAGTTTTGTGGCCTTGTTTAGGGCGCCGTAGATCGCAAATGTTGCGCACACAGACTGGCAGTGATGTCCGCGATGAGAAGAAAGTAATGAATACCGCAGATAGGTAGGCTGTAGCAACTCGAACTGCTGGACCGCTAGCGGACTCCCCAGCGACCGTATCGCCCAGGGCGAGAAAAATGAGGGACACTGAAACCAGAAAGTACGACAAGAGGTAGGTGTATAATTTTTTTTTGAGTTTTCCATATGGACTAATCGCATGGTCGTTACATGGCAAGACTGGGAAGATATTCTTATTGACAAGCTCCCCCAGACATATGATGCAGATCCCATGCAGGATCAAGGCGAGATCGTGGTTGGAGGTGTACATGGCGGCGACGAGGGCAGTAGTGGAGAGAATTAGACCCAATAAAGGGAGGTTGGCCATGGTTTTGATATAGTTCTTGAATGTGTATAACAGATTCTTTTTGGCGTATATGAATATTTCCGCAATACGTACGAATGGGTGGCTCGGTGATATTCGCGTACAGGTGCAACGCGGGACCTGGACTGGATGGACGAGTTTCGATGTGTTGCCCAGGGTGAAGAGGGACTGCATCACTAGAGAGGCTTTCTTATAAGGCCTCCGGAAAGAAGCGGAGGCATTTTCGGATTATCATCAAGATCTTTGAGGTCCGCTCTGAGTTTATTTTGGCTCCCGGAGACCCCGGTGCCGTTGGTTTGAGGGCCGGAAAGATGGAAAGTTTCGACTCAGAATAGAATAGATGGACCCTAAAATTTCTCCCCATCTATCGCGGTATAGGCTTGTTCATATGGTTAGAGGATACTGTATTACTCACCTTCTTCCACTTCCTCCATTTCAGTTTATTTGACACTCCAAACAGTAACATTTTTCGGTACTAGTATGGAATTGATTTTTCCCAGTCGCGTTTCCCATAGAACAAAAATAATATCCCTGTTAGTTCGGCTAGGCTATCTCTAACGGATAGAGATGCTTTTGGCCGAGGAACTCTCTTTGCTTCCGTTTCACTCCTTGACTGACATTTCTTCGGGTTGTGAGTTCAAGAGGAATCGGAACGTTGGATGAAGCTTAAATAGAGTTTGAAGGTGGAGCCAAAATCACGTGGGATTTCTGACCAGGGACTCCGCGAAATTTGCAAAGCACTTGACAATCAAGAATGGACCGACTTGTTTCTCCTTATATTTGTCTTTTTGGCATATTCTACTTCTTGATGGAGTCTAGGGAGCCTTAAACTCGAGTTTCTTCCCATAGCGAACGACTCCCGAGGCTTTTGTTTGTGATTCTCTCCATTCCCCAAGACTTTTTCCAGCAATTTGGCCTAGCATCAAAGTTATTTAATGCCATATAATGTCTGGTATCATTGTCGTGCATTATTTTCCTCATTTTCGGAGTTGTTAACCATATTTCTGAATTAATATTGTCCAAAGCTGCGTGCCAACTTAGAGGGCCAGAGTCCTGTCACAACATCTGCTAACCAAATCAAGTTAGTCACTGGAAATAAGGTTAAAGGTGCGGATCCATCCGCCTACTTTAAATATAGAGCTTAAATTGATGCCCCCTGATTATCCTTCTTTAAATCAGGATCTCATTCTGTTTAATTGTGAAATTTAGTTCCTGTACTGTATACAGTGTGACACCACACAGAGAGCGTCCAATGACACAGTATGGAGTCTCACAGGCTACACAATCTGGAAGGAAAGATTGACCATTCTAGCTTGGCAAACATGAGAATGGCTGCAGAGTTCTTACTACTACTATTTAATTAACCTCATAGTTTACACAGCCAATGGTTCTGGCATAATATAGAAATTACGTTTACTTGCCAGCAGGCAGCAAGCTGGAATATTCCATCCTTAAACCCCCTGAAAGACCCTCTAAATGCGTTTGCGCAGAATATCATTCTAAACAGGAAGTAGAAGCCCAAGTAAAACTGACAGAGAACTATTTAGCATTTTCTAATGTACTTTCAAGTCCTTATTTACCCATTCTGTGGACCATCAACTATACTGCTTACTTGCTTCCAGGGTTAACAATAGTAGGTAACAAGACTTTGGCTAGCCAGATGAACTAATTGTCCTAGCTATTAAATGGCTGGAAACACTGGAGTTTCCGGGTCGTTAACTATTAAATTATTTGGCTAGCTAAAGAATAAATTGCAGTCTTAACTTGTTAACTTGGATGTTTGGGAAATTCGTAATTTTCTTGTTAAGAATAATTTGATTCTTGTCACTGCTCTCAATGGTGTCCTCACAAGAATTAAATATATTTCAAAAGTGTCAGGCCTTGGTATTCTTGCTCCGAGGAGACCACGTAAACAGATAGAGAATGGAAAGGAGCAGAATCTCCTGAAAGCCCATCATGAATGTCTTCTGAGGATCTTGAGCAATGTTTTTGGAAAAAGAAGAACACAGTGAAGCATCTCCAGGACAGTGGGCTCATGCCCTTTAACCTTGCATGGGTCTACTATTCCTGGTGATAATTTGTGTATAGCTGGTTATGTTATAGCAAAATAAACCGGCAACCGACAAGCCCCCCAGAAAACAAGCCCACCTTGAAACTTCCTCATTATCTGCTGCGGTCCACGAAAATCCAGGCACTGCTATATCCAAAATCAAGACTAGGGCTGCAAAGGTTCTTGACCTACATGGACCTCACTACATGCATAACTCTGAGGTTGCGTTGCCATTGGAAGGGGGAAAATAATGTAAGTTCTTGAAGTATCCTTACTATGTATGAATATCATCTAATATGTGATTTATGTTGAATGTAGAATTGTTGTCAACATAGCATGGACCAGATATGAAGATGCACAATCCGCCAGATAAATGAAGAATCCAAAATCACAAAGAAGAAGAGTGATTCCAGCTGCTCCTCAGCACGGTGTCTCGCGTGAAGAAGACTCTTCTACTACCAGGAGACGTCTTTCTCCGGACGCTCAAGAGCAGAACGAAGGACGAACGGTGTATGCCAAGCACTCACTTCTCCTAAGCGAACCTCCTGGCACTGGCAAAACCCCAACCAGGGAGGCTGGTAGGTCTATGATTCTATATGCAATTTACGGTTGCCAACAGTCCACTAATTCCTCCGCCAGTTGTGTCCCCATGCCGGCGTCCGCCTTTTTACTTCCAAGCCAGGGATTTGGGGATTGGAGCTTCCAAGCCCGGCACGAATATCAAAAAGGTTTTTGAAATAGTCACAGACTGGAATGTAGTTGTCCTTGTTGACGAGGCAGACGTGGTCATGCCCGAGTGCATTCCAACGGCATTACCCCCGACGAAGCCGGCCCTATATTTCTGCGAGAGCTCAGATACTACCGCGGCATTATCTTCCTCTCGATCAACCTATACGACACTGTTAACGGCGCTTTTAGATCCGGTATTAGTTTGCATCTTGTACTATTCAACCTACTAGTAGTACTCAGTCCGGACGCACAACAATCAATCCAGCGCAAATTCTTCAAAAAAAAAAAGAAATGTGGCCTATGGCATGCCGGCCTGGTGAAGAAGATGGTGAGCAAAGTAGCGAGCGCAATGAATGAAATCGAAGACGAGAAATTAAAGAGTTGGCTGTGGCGGCTAAATCGAGAGAGAGTAAAACCTAGCCGCAGATTCTGATATCCGGGAGGTATCCTCATACTATGTATTCGTGATCAAACAGATACTACTACTATCATTGAATCGAGGGATACGTATTTTATAGTAAATTACGATACCGTATCAGATACCCGAAATTACCACCTCATAACCCAAAGCGCACGCCCTCAGCCAAACTTCCACCACCAAAAACCACCCAAAAATTTTGCCCATCAACCAAACATCCACCCGCTCAATTGACCAACACCACACATACAACTCACCCCCAAAGCCCCCTTTTCCACCCCCTTTCCCGCCTCCTATATACCCCTCTATCCCAAGACCCCAACCCCACACATAACAAAAACACCCGCACACATAACATGTCCGAACGCAGCTCGTTCCGCGGCGGCTCGCGCGGTGGTGGACGCGGCGGAGGCGGTGGGCGAGGTGGCGGTGGTTATGGCTATCGCGGCGGCCATAGAGGTGGCGGTGCAGGTGGCGGTGCGTATCAACAGCAACATCAATATCAGCAACAATCTGGAGGCGGCGCTGGTGGACGAGATGCCGGCGGCCAGCAGCAGCAGGAGAAGCCAAAAAAGGAGAATATTTTGGATTTGACCAAGTATATGGAGAAGGAGGTTAGTGTGAAGTTTAATGGGGGGAGGGAAGGTGTGTATTTTTCTTTTGATTCGTTTTATTGTTTTATTGTTTTATTTTTTATTTTTTGTTTTTTGTTTTTTGTTTAATTGATTTTCCATTGGGGATTTTATGCTTGTTTTGTTTTATTTGTATGGATGGGATGTCGTCCCGAGCGCTGTTCATATCTCGAAATATCCATGATATTCGGGCGGAGCTCCCCCGGAAATGATACTGCATCATCCGGGCTCGGCGCCAAAAAATGCAAACCCCAATTATCCCCTTTACCCGTCAAACAAACCCTTATCACCAACGCCCCTACCCCCTGGCAAGACATCCTCAACACCCCCCTGCCGCAAGAGTAATGGATATCGACTACCCCTCTGCAAAACCCCTCGCAAACCCACAATCCCTATTCTATTACCTACCCATACCCCCCTCACCCACCCACTAACCCCCTCCCCCCCCCAACAGTAACCGGCACCCTCAAAGGCTACGACCAACTCATGAACCTCGTCCTGGACGACGTAAAGGAAGTTATGCGCGGTATGTACACCCACACCCACACCCACACCCACACCCTTCACCCCTAACCCCTACCCCTACCATCCATGCATTACTAACAACCACTACCAGACGACGCGGGCAACCAAACAACCCGCTCCCTCGGCCTCGTCGTGGCGCGGGGTACGCTGCTCGTGCTCATCTCGCCTGTTGATGGGAGCGAGGAGATTGCGAATCCGTTTTTGACGGCGGAGGAGGAGTAAGCTGTTGCATTGCGGGGTGTTACGGTGGAATGGGAGCGTTGGAAACGGACGTCAGAGAGGAGAGGGGAAGGCGAATGTCGAACAGCGAGAAGGAGACATTTTTTCACTTCCCTCCATCTGTGGTGCTTTATTTTATTTTAGTTTATTTTATTTTGTTCTTTTCCCCTTTTCAGTACCCCTTTTTTGGTTTTTCTGCGCTGTGTTGCGTTGCGTTGCGTCGTGCGGTGTGTGTATGTATTATATGATAACATGCGATATGGATGCAATTTTACGATGCCTCTTGGTTGGTTCCGGCGCGGGTCTTCATTACCTTCTTTTTTGGTGGCTTAACTATGATGGATGGGAAGTTTTGGGTAAACGGAACGGGTGAGGATTTGAGGCCTTACTGCCAGGTGGGTGATGTGGGCGGCTTTGGTGCCTGGGGAAGGAGAGGGGGGGGGGGGGGGGGGTTATCGGCGGATTTTCAGTGCGGGGCACTTGAGAGAGGCTCTGGTGGTTGGATTCGATGATTTCTGTTATAATTGTTCACTCGTCCACTGTGTAGTTTAGGGGGGATAGAGAGAGACAAGGAGGAAAAGGGGGAATGATAGAAACTAAATAAATAATATTTTTTGAATATTGACTTAAGCTACCACCCCTTCTCCCCCGTTTCCCAATCATGTCATATATCCCTATCCTTCCTGTACCTATAACTAATCTGTACTGTTTTCATCCCACCCGCGCACTCCATCGATGCAGAGCCACCTAACTACCATAGACAGGAAGAAAACAAAAAAAAAAAGCCAAACCAAGCAAAATAATGTCAAAACGACAAATTAGTTTTGGTTGCTAGATTGGTTCCCCTAACCTGCTTCCTTCCTTCACCCCGTCCTGTTCAGGCCAACTCCCGTTCCCGTGCTATACCATATATAGTAGTTCAACCGAATATTATCCAATCCAACCTCGCCTTGGGCCATTTGTGTGATCCTCACATCCCGTACTAACTGGCAATATTGCAAAAAAGGGGGAGACGGGAGGGAAGCTGAAGGTAGTCCAAGAAAAAGGGAACTAGCAACTTTACATCCTCCTCGTAGTCTTCGTCAACGCCTGAAACGATGACTCGATCGCCTTCTTCAGCTCCTTATAGCTAACCACGAAGCAACTTTGCTCATCCCGACTGATCAAGGTAATTTTCTCGTCCGTCCCCGCATCCAATTTATTCAAGCAGGTTAAGACATGTCCCAGATCAACCACGGGCGAATTCTGCGCATCAACCTGGTGGAAGACGTAATCGCGGAATAGCTTTAAGAAATAGCGTTCGCCGTTTTCGGACCATTGCCGGTCATGTTCGTATTCGGGTCGTTCGTTGATGAAGTTCAGTTTGGTGAGGAGGCGGACAAGGCGGGCATTTTCAAGTTCCCGGCAGAGGTCGGATGTGAGTTGGTCGTCGAGATGGAGGGCGGAGTCAAAGGTGGAGATGAGCTGGGAGGAGATGCCGGTAATGAAGATGTCGATATTGCGTTCTTGGTCCTTTTGAAGACCGCCAAGGAGCCAGAAAACGGAGTTTTTGAGCTGCGGAGTGTATGCACGGGTAAAATGTTCCATAGCTTTTGTAGGGTTGTGCATGACGGTGGGAGAGTTGGCGCCGAGAGTGAGGATTAATTGACCAAAATCAGCCAAGTCCTGATGTTGAAGGTCGGTGATCGACCGCTGAGAGTCATGTTGTACCACGTCTAGAATGGCACAGGCGTTTAGTCGGATCCGGTTTTTTCCAGTAAGCAAAACCTTGCTGGGATCAATTACTCGCGCGGCTAGACCGACACTGTGAATTGCTTTTAGAGCTGAGGCAATTTGGGTAACGTAGCTCCATAAAATTTGTTCTGGGATATGGGTCCCGGCCTGGCGGCTCTGATATCTGTTGGGTCCACCAAGGTGCTGCTCTGCCAATGTTTTAGATAGAGGGTGGTAGTCCGTGACGAATATTAACGAGCTGTCCTGGAAGCTGCGGTTCGTGAATGCGTCGTGGACTGTCACCACGCTGCCGTTGGCAACTCGTTTCCAGTTCTGGACAGACCGGATGGCTTTTTCATTTGTCAAGCGAAAACCTACGTTGAACGGTTAGATATATACCAGAGCAATCGAGTCCCATGGTCATACCTTCTAGTCGCCTAAGGGCGTAAAAGTTCCCATCTTTGCTGGATTGGGCCTTGTATACCCAGCTGGGATAGCCAAATATGGCCGCATTTTTCTGGTGAGTCAGATCCAGCGGGACGAGGGAGTGAAAATGGTCGATTTGAGTGGGAAGTTGGGAATCTAAGAGAGATTAATAACTAGACATAGAGAATTGGTTTGTTATGAAACGTACTTGGGAGAGTCTGCAGTGTGGCCGCTGCTTTTTTCTGTAATTCCTCTCGAAAGTCGTTCGGAAGGAACAAATCATGGACGTTCCTTTGATAGCCCAGGATATTTTGGTTATGCGGCCCGATGGGGGCATAGAGATGGTATTGAACCTATTTGCAACTTAATGGTTGGCTCTTTCAAAGCCCGGGAGGATTGAAACATACCGGCTGCTGGAACGAAGGTTGCGCACCGAAGTACGCTGCCCCACCAAGCCCAGCGGGGTCGTGGGCATATGGGTTTGGCTGGTGACTCACAGCGCCAGGAGTAGTTAATGGAGTCCCAGACGAGGTAATGAAAGGATCGAAGGCCCCTGTTGATAGAGGCCCATTGCCGTTGCCCTGTAGGTCCTAGATAAGGTGTTATTATATTGTGGCAAACGCATATTTGGATCAAAATATTTGGATCAAAATCAGCCCTAAGACGGGCAAATGAAACGCATTTATACGGCGAAATAGACCCAAATTCAAAATAGCAACGATACACTCGTCTCCTTCCTTGCCATGCTCCAACCCACAACAAACAAGAATGAAAAGGGTCGCTTACCACTTGTGAGGGGTCGTATCCTTGGGGTACAAAATCCGGGATATCCCCAATAGCCCACTCCGGCGTAGAGCTATCCTGGCGAATTGGTGGTGTAGAGGCATTCGATCCTGATTATCCATGTCAATTCAAGAGCGTTATGATTGCTTGGTCTAGGGAGGTGGCATCGCACGTGAGATTATGCCTTTCGGGAGAAACGGAGCTGCACTTGCAGCTTTTGGCGAGATAGTAGCAGTTTTCTTGCTTGCAGCGGAGCCGTTCAGGAGAGAAGGGGTAAAGCTGGGAGAGTCGACATTAAACCGTTTTTTACTGTTGTGGTGGCGGTCAGAGAGTCAGCTATCATCTCAGATGGTGCGGGGGAAGTGGCCAAGCCCACCTTTCAGCACTGTGAGGAGCATTGACCCTCAAGGGGTCATGGTTGAATGCGCAGCCTTGGAGGCAAACAAGTCAATTATATTTCCTTATCGAGCGGTTCAAAACAGCGGCTTGGGTTGCCTGGTACCTTTATCTTCGTATCGACATCGACCGTAGATCGTCACATTGCGGCATAGCGTATCCTTCGCATTTTCTGGTTCACAAAGACAGTCAACAAAACATATCCAGTCTCGTACGTTTTCGACCGTAACAGCCAAACAAAGCTGCGATTGAACGTGGGGTGGTCCACGCATGCGCCCGAGACTTACCACGGCCCTTCAGCTTGGGCGACCCAGTACTCCGTCGCGAGTCGTCCAAGCTAGGCTTTCCTGCCGAAGCCATATCCGCAGATCCAGCACAGCTCAGCACAAGCGGTACTCCATTGACTCGAAAGACGCGGTATCCAAGAAGTTGCGGGGGTCGAAGATAGCTGGGGCGGGCAGCATTCCATAGAGGACAAACGCAATGACGCGGCGATTGTTGGGCGGCGGCGAGGAGAACATGCACGTTTCGGATACGGCAGCGGGGCAAACACCAGCAACAGGGCAGGCAGAGCAGTTGGCCGGCGACTGGCACAAAGGAAACGCAGACACAGCTGGTCGCGCAGAGGTGGTGGTTGAAAATGCGGCGAGCTTTTTGTGCCGTCGCGATGCTGCTGAAGGCGGTGGCTGACTAAGCCTCGTTCTGCCGTCTGGGGCAGGGCTGAGCGTCGCGTACCGTACCGTATGTAATGTTACGTGACCGTGGCTACAGGCGGCGACAGGGGCAGTACGGCGTTACAATACCGGTCCGTACAGAACCCGAGATCGGCCTGGACCGGCTTACCTCAGCAGGCTTAGCTCACCAGGCAAACAGCTGTCTTCACGACAACTTCATGCTTCATCCCCGACATCTCCTACACTCGCCCGGCTTGTCGGCTTCCCCTCTCCCTAGGTTGCGGTCTGTATAGCTTCTGCAGTCTGTGGCTTATTCCTACAATTCCTCTCATCCCCTAGATTCCGCGACCTCCCGAACTCCCAGCCTGTCTCCCCATGGATGACGACATATAAAACTCCCATCCACCTCCTGTCTCCCCAGTGCATGGAGCTTTGAACACAGATACAAACATGGCCAGCGACGAAGTGGACATCTCCCAGCTCTCGGAGAGCCAGCAAACTACTCTCCAGACCTACATTGCCGTCACCGGCCAGGATGAATCGGCTGCTGTTCCCCTGCTACAGCGGTCCGAATGGAACGCCCAGGTACAATACCCCGGCTTCAGCTCTCGTCATGCATGGGAGCTCACGGTTTACTGACAATTTACTGTAGATTGCCATCACCAAATTCTTCGATGGCGAAGGCCCAGACCCCGTCTCGGAGGCCCAGGCTGCCATGAACAGCCCTCCCGCACGATCCCCGCGAATCCCACAAAACCTGATGAACGGCGATGACGACATTCCGCTTCGCACTCTTACCTCTACAGGACGCACAGTCGAACTAGCTCCCCGAATAACAACGCAACCAACCGATCAACCAGCTTATCGCCCTCCACTCCTACTCGCTATCCTCTTCACTCCTTTCAACCTATTATATAGATTGTTGACCAATTCCTTCCGTATTTTTGGTACCCTATTCCCATTTCTTCCTCGATTGCTAGGTGGCGGTGTTACTCCGGGTCTACAAGGGGTCCGACGAGATACAAGTGGGCGGAGACCACTAGGGCCCAAGGACACGGCCTTGCGGTTTATACGGGAGTTTGAGGAGGAATACGGAAGTCACTCGCTGCCTTTTCTTGAAAATGGATATAATATGGCCTTAGAAAAGGCCCACCAAGAACTCAAGTATTTACTCGTTATTCTTCTCTCCCCAGAGCATGATGACACGAGGAGTTGGGTCCGTGAAACTCTCCTATCACCCAAGGCTGTCGACTTCATAAACGACCCCCAAAACCAGCTATTGGTATGGGCAGGCAACGTTCGGGACTCAGAAGCGTACCAAGTCGCTAACGGCGTCAACTGCACCAAATTCCCATTCTTCGGCCTAATCGTGCATAACCCAAGCAAATCATCCACCGCCATGTCCATAATAACCAAATCTTCCGGGCCTACGCCTCCAGACCGGTTTCTCGCAACCCTGCGCTCCGCAATTACTGAGAGCCGGCCCGCCCTCGACCGTATCCGCTCCACCAGAGCGGAACAACAAGCTTCGCGTACCATTCGCCAAGAGCAGGATTCTGCGTACGAACGCTCACTAGCTCAGGATAGAGAACGGGCTCGCCAACGGAGAGAGGCGGAGGCAGAACGCCAGCGCGCGGAGAGGGAGGAACGGGAGAGACAAGAGGCGGCGGAGAAATTCGCCAGAGATCTCCGACAGTGGAAACAGTGGCGTGCCAAGGCAATACACGATGAACCGTCAGCAAATGATAAGGAGGCTGTTATGCTTAATATTCGCTTCCCACATAGATCAGTTCGGCGACGGTTTGCGGGCGATGCGGATATTGAGGAGGTGTACGCTTTTGTTGAATGCTATGATATTCTTAACCCGGAGGAAGGGGGCGAGGAAGAAGCGACGCCATCAGAGGCCTCAAAACCGGATGGCTTCGAACACAAATACACCTTCAACCTCGTTACGAATCTACCACGTGTCGTCTACGAGATAAATGGGGGCTCCCTCGCAGCGCTAATTGGGCGAGGAGGCACTTTGTTGGTTGAACCTATTACGGAGGACGATGAAGAGGATTCCGATGAGGAAGGGAGCTCGGAATAGTAATAGCTTGATACTGTTCACATTTGAGTAGACTTGTTTTTGAATGACAGGAGTTTGGTTGGGGGTTTACATATATTGTTATTATTCTTGGTTTCCTCGTTCGTTCTCACGTTACATAAATCATATCATTATCAACTTTAACGTCTAAATCCCTAAGTAGGCATGCAGCGGGGGACCCGCGCTCGTCCATCCATACAAATCCCGTAACAAAATGGTCGTGTATGTCCCTCCTGTCCGTCCTCTCTCCTTTTCGCGAACATGTTGCTTTAGTAAAATAACCTTCCGCTGCAGCCATGCATCATTCTTTTCGTATAATAAATCATAACCGATGTCCCATGTATGAAAAGTCGTAATTCGTCAATCATCAAAGACATAGAAGTGAAAGGGAACCCCCTACGCACCCGCATAATCCCCCGTCGCCTCCCGAATGCTCTCCTCCAACCCCGTCCACCCATGCCCAGAGATCCTCCTCAACAGATTTTCCGCACCCTCATTCATAACCGTACTAACATCCCTCCCCAATCCAGGCAAATCCTCAATAAACTGCCGATCAGGATACAACCTCCTCATACACGCCAGCATATCATTCCAATTATACGGCTGCGCAAACGCAAACAGCCTCTCAGCCCTAACATCCGCATAAATCAACGCAGCAACATGCACCAGCGCGCAATCTCTTACATTCACAAACCACTGCGCCTTATTAAACATATCATCCGCATACTTTCCCCTGAACCCTTCCCAGACAGCCCGCACCCACCCTGCCGTCGACGGGAACCCCTGATGCTCGACACTAACCATCGCGCCCACATTGACATTCGGCAGCACCGTATTCAGCACGAAACCCGGCTGCTGCTCGATGACCCATTTCCACGCCGCCTTCTCGCCCTGCGTCTTGCTGGCCGCATACACATCCAGCCGCCGCTGCAGGCCCTCGTACGGCGGCGGCGCCCACGCCGCGCGCACAACCTTCTCATTCCACGTCCCCTCCCCAAGCTCAAACGGCACGTCGGGCGCCGGGCTGGCTGCCGCCGCCGACGAGCTCGTCAGCACAACCCGCTTCATCAGCGGCTCGGTGCACGCTGACTCCAGCGCGTAGATCGTCCCGTTGACTACGGCCGAGATGCCCTCGTGCGGGTCGCAGGTTACCATTACGGGGGTGGCGACGTGGATGAGGCCCGATGCGCCCTTGACGGCTTCGTCGTAGGCGTGCGCCACGGCCATGTTGGGCACTTCGATTAAGGAGAATTTGTCCGCGCCGTATTTGGCGCTGAAGTGCGTGAGGAGCCAGTGGGATTTGGAGAGGGAGCGGACGGTGCCCCGGACGAGGTAGTTTTGGGCCAGCAGTTGGTCGACGATGTGGCTGGCTATGAAGCCGTTGGCGCCGGTGACGACGACGAGGGAGCCGCGGGGTATGGCGAGGGGAGAGCAATGGGATGACATTTTTGTTTGATTGGGGGGACGGGGGGAATGATGGAAGTGAGGAGGTGTAGTCGGAGGGGTGTTCTGTGTGGGAAACAGTTTTGTGATACAGGGGCGGGCGGCTGTTTCTTTCTTTATAAGTTAATGATTAAAGCGCATAATCTGCCACCATATAGTTAGTTAATGCACGGACACCGGTCAGGTTGATCGAACAGGGTGGCATGTCGGGATATAACATTCACATAAGCCCCTGCACGACTTCGAGAAAATGTCTCGAAGCAATCGATGCCCTGACTTCGCCATAATGGGATCGCCGTCGACATCACCCTCAAGCCGCCGTAGCAGGGATGGGACAGCTTCCTTGCACCGGAAGTGTAAGCCCGCATCATATGCCAGGGGGCGGGGATGGGCCAAGGGGAAAGAGAAACGAAAAAGGCTCCATAAAGCGGAAGATGTCTTCCTTTCACAGGCCAAATTTGGTTGCGTACATGCAGAAGCTCATGATCTTTCGGCCTGGTAGAGGGTGAACATGGGCCTCTAAGTGAGGATAGGCTGCATTGCATGAAACCGGGGGGGCATGCAGATAGTAGGACACGTTTTATGTCGTGCGTCATTCGGCGGTGTAGGACGGGCTATCATTGGGAACTGATGTCCCTGTCCGCATTCTCGCTTGCTTTTATGCAGCGGTTATTGCATGGCTATTAAGCATGTCAGTCGTGGTTCTATGCCACAATGCAAGAATTCGGCAGGTCACCACGTCGCAGGTGGCAGAATCAGTGAGTGAAGCCATCAAAAAAGAAAAGGAAAGAATTCCCACGTACTAATTTAGTAAACCGTGGGGGAATTTCTGCAGCAACACACCCTTCCCCGAGCCAAAAGGAACACCGGCCTCAACTCGTCGAATAATCCAATCAAAACCTATGCGGACGAATCGACGCATCTCGCGGATTTGGTGTTGCATGCAGATGGGGATGGAGACGGAGATGGAGAGAAATGACATGCGGTGGCTTGCGGGATCGGTTCCCCGAATGATGGGGCTAAATTCCCCAAAGCTTTAACCATCAGATAGGCGGTCCAGGAGGGTCTTGACTCTTGGGGGAGTGTGATGCCCGGTTTTGAGAGACGTCCTGGTTGATGCTTCGTTGATGGAGGGGGGTGTGGTAGTGAAATCTAAAGACGAAGGGAATAATTGGCCTATGGGAATATATCGGAGTCATCTACGGCATATGTTAGGGAGGTCTATAGACAAACATGATAGATAGGGTTGGTCATGGATGTAGAGACGAGGGGGTTATTTCACATTTAGCCTCCAGTCCGAATAGTACTACATCTATATTCTCTGTTTCTAACGATACTTACACGCATGGTATATGTTGGAAAATGTAGGCCTTTAGGGCTTGCAATTATGTACTATGTCTTCTACTTCATTTCTAGGAAATTTCTCCCTATCTCTAGCAGTTGGTAGCCGGACTACTACAAGAGCATTCCCAACAATGCCTATCCAAGGACACTCACAGCAAGCAACGGAAGTAAAGCTGCCATGGTCCAGCCTACTCTCTCCGCTCCGTTGCTCTCAGGGGGTACAGAGGGGCCAGTTCCCGCTTCATTGCCCGCCCATAACGTTAAACCCTCCAGTCCACTCCCTTCAACCTTATCCAACGGTGCCACAAACGCCATCTGGTTCCACGAAAACAACGTATTTCTTCCCCCGAAGACGAAAACTTCGAACCGGCCCACGAATTCCCCATCAACCCATGCTCTGCTTCCACCAAGAACGTCGGTTTTAATCGTCAGCTGCGCTTTCAAGGGGACAGTCACAGGTTCGTGAGCCGAGCTTGAAACATTCGTCCATATCCTGCCCGGGTGGCCTGGATCAAAGCCATCATTCTCCGAGACAGAGCGGAGCGGGTATTTCCAGTTGTCGGAGGTGAAGACCAGACTACCGCTCTCGGATAGGGAGAGAGTCGTGTCGTTTGAAATGAGAGTGAATGGGCCAGTGATATCGAGGATCAGGGTATAGTTCATTCCTTTGCTGCCGTGTCCCAGTGTAGAGGTGCCGTTCTGCTGGGACCAGGATATCAATGGCTCTGGGGATTTTTCATCCCCCTTCTCAAATATTTGTCTGTCCAGATTCTGCGCTGGAGCACGCCTTGTCAATAAGTCGATTGTTCCGTCTAACGTGGGAACATCAAGTCGTTCTCCGCGTGATCCCGCCCATGCTCTCGCTGCAACGACGGGTATACCATTTCTGATCGCATAATAGGCCTCCAGCTGTGTGGATGCATCAACTCCGTTATCGTTCCATGCCGCCATGATTGCGCCTTTGTTTCCCTTGGCTCCCGGTTTTACCTGCTCGGTCACATTGACTGGGTTGAAAAGCGACGGCTCCCATTGCCAGTCCGGCGTATCCGCGAAGTTCAGAACACGCGTGTTATTGAAGAATTGGGGATAACGGGCCGGGAGAATAGGCATGTGGTCACTCTTCAATGACATGTATCCCCACCAATCTTCGGAATTGATATATTGATACCCATCCCTGTCAAGCGCAATGGGGTCTGACTCCCCGTACTGCCAGTGCTGGACGATGATATCTTTCGATATTGTGAGATTCTCGGATGGCTCGCGGGTTCCCCAGATGCGGGTCTTTTTCCCGGACGTCGAATTTACAAATTCGGCCATTTCGTTCACGAAATTGATGTAGTCGTCTGCGAGAGTGGAATCGTACTCGTCTGCGCCAATATGGACTTCCTTAGTTTGAAACCACGGTAGAAATTCGGCCCATATCGATTTAACTGTGGGGATAGAATCCGGATGGGTCAGGTTCAGCAAATCTTTCTTCTCCAATGCTAGCTCGGGTTTCCATTTCGTAAGGAATAGACAGTGTCCAGGAGCCTCGATTTCCGGTATCACAGTGACACCCCGCTGTGCGCAATGATGTTGTAGGTCCTCAAAATCCGCACGGGATAGCGTCTCGTTCTTCCGTTGAATGATGCCATGCAACTCTTCGTTCTCCGGGAGGAGTGAAAATTGCGAGTAAACCTCGTTCCACGTTTCATTGCGCCCACGATTAAGAGGGTAATTGTCGCTGGTGTGGTAATGGAACTCGGACATTTTGAAAAACGACGCATACGTGCAAAGATCCTTCAGAAAGGACGGCGAATACCATTTCCGCCCCGCATCGAGTAGAAACCCCCGGGTTGGATACGACGGGGCATCGACAACCCGTCCAGCAGGGATTTCCGATTCTCCGTTTATGAGCAGCAATTGTAGCAGCGTCTGAGTACCCCAATACATCCCACGAGCACCGCTTCCGCCGATAAAAACAGACCCATCCTTGATCTCCAGCTCATATCCCTCCTCTGTAACCGTTCCATCTTCGTATGTTAACTCCTCAGCTGAACCCCCCAAGGCCCCAAGCAGAATACCCTGGCCATCTTTCGGGAGTTCCTTCACACGCTCGAGTTTCCAACTGCCGCCGGAAATTTGACCGAGATCCTGCACGAATGTCTCGGCGAATTCAAAGGCGGAGGGGGGAATCAGAGTCAATCCGTTCTCGTCTTTCCGTGACGCGAAACTATCATCGATATAAACCGTCTTCGCCGACGACGCGGAAATCAAGAACCCGGTGCTGGCCCCATTATTACCAGCAGGCCATTTCACAGGCGGAAGGGTCTGGAGCGCGGAAACGGTCGTGAGGACGAAGAACAGAATGGAACGAACCATCATCAAATGATAGTTACCGTATCGTAGGCAGCACAAAAAAGAGTGCTAACTGCGATTCATGTGAAGCCAAGCAAGCAACAGCCCATTGATGGACGGAATTACTGAAGCCCGCTTTCCCTCTTTATATACCCTGATAGCCAGCGATGCAGCCGTCGTGTATCATCCGCGAGAAAGTAACAGGAACAAAGTTACTCCCTCGCGAACTTGAGTTATGGTCACAGCAGCATCAGGGTTACATGTTATAATTTCCCTGTCCTGCTTTGGGATTATCTGCTTTATCGCGCTGTGAACGGTCAGGTCACAAAGAAGCTGGGGGGGACCTTGAAATAATACCTTCGCATCCTTCCCGTCCCCCGAAAATTGACACTCATCTATGTAACCTGATAAGGGCACGTATCGTCCTGCACATTGCCTCTTGGGCCAGAGTCTTGGCCCTGCCCAGCGACGTGGGGCCCGGGGGTCGTGTTTCAAGTTTGTCCAATGGGCTGAAAATCCCCCCGCATTTGCAACTTGTTGCTAAAACCCCACGGGCCACCGGAATATTTTATCCCGTTATGATTTTGGAAGTTGGATGCACGCATAATATTGTGCTCGTTAATTAGTCTTTTCTCTTTTTTCTCTTTTTTTTTTTTTTGAATTGATAAAACATGCCTCGATTGCATATAGCAGCGCGCTGCTCTCTTTTAGTTCCTCGTCGGCATTGGATACGGACAAGTGCCGATGCAAGAATTAACTGATAAAAACAATTGCGTCTTCATCGATTGACGATCGCTCAAGGAAGGCTCGGCTAGTTAACGAGGGGCTGGGCTTCGGATTCAACACCAATGTCGCGGCGCTGTGGTTCGCCCTGGCGCCGCCCCCAAGCCCAGGCCTTTTAGGCCGGGAAATTTTGGAGCTCTGAGGAACAGCAAGTGGAGTGTCTGGAATCAGCTGTTGTTACCGTCACTGTTCAATTCTTGTGACATCCGCGGGTGGTACTCCAGAGTGTACATCCTATTATTTTCAGAGTATCCAGACAGGAGCGCGATCTGATGAGTCGCGGTATGCTGTTATTAGCCAAGCTGGGTGGGCAGTCAGGTCCTTTTCATAGCCTTAAGATCGGTGGAAGTCAATAGAAAAACGGTTTTTTGATATTCTCAAAGGAAAAAAGAACCCAAAAGGTGTTTAACAAGAGTGGATTGATCAATTAGAATTGTTAGCAAGCAATGTACTACATATAAAATGCTAAGTCGGCATTTTCTCTCACTTCGAAAGCCAGCCGTCCGTTCCCCAGGCACCGGAAGGGGTTGGTGGTGTTGTATTTGATATTGAAATGTTCCCCGCGAATTGTTTTGATGGCAGCTACGTAAGGAAATCCATAGTTAGTAAAAAGACAGATAAAAATTCGAAGCCTCAATCATGAGGGTTTTTACTCAGCATACCTTTGTAATGCAGTGCGCTGCCTGGATACATAACAGTAACAGGGCTATCACCGCCCTTGCCTCCCTTGTACCAAGACTGACAGCCCTTCGACCATACGGTTAGGCTAAGGCTCTCACGAGCAAATCTGTTGTACTGGTGCACAACTTGGTCCTTGACGACGGTTGATCTAGGGAGCACAACTTGTCAGTCCTGAGAAAAAGGGAATAAAAAGATAATCGGCATTCAAACAACGCTCGTAAGTTGGGGGTAGGGGATAAAACGTACTTGATATCTTCCTGAGCAATTTTCTCGATCCAGTCAAGCATGTAATCAGCGGTCCAGCCTAGCATGTTGTGGACGGAACCGTGTCCGATTGGGCAATTAGGCCCCGTAAACATGAAGTAGTTCGGAATGCCTGCGGCGCAAATCGAAAAGTACGCTTGCGGGGTCTCCTTCCACTCCACATCCAACCGTCGACCATCTTGACCAGCCATCTCCCACAGGGGGATAAAGGTGTTGTTGAAGCCTGTAGCACAAACAATTATATCAAATTGTTCTTCGCCTTCGTCCGTCACAATGCCATTCTTTGTGATTCGCTTGATACCATTGAAAGAAATGTCGGCATTTTCTTCCTGTAGTGCTTCCAGGTATCCATCACCAGGGCTGAGACGGCGACATCCAATCTCATATTTGGGAATCAGCTTTTCGATCAAATGGGGGTTCTTCTCCAACCGTTTCCTCATTATGCCATCTACAAGATTGAAAACGAATTCATTTGCCTCGGACCCTGAAAGCATCAGGCTATATACCGAGTTGATGCTGGAAAGATATTTGCCGGTTAGTGTATGTCTCCTAGAATTACAACGTAGGAGAACTTACGATTGTTCGACCCGTTTTCTGTATTTGTGATATTCGTCAGGGTTGCTTTCGAATTGCTTTATTTCCTCCTCTGTGAACGTAAAATTTGTTCCCATTCCGTCTTTTGTGACATCAGCACACAAATTAATCGACACCCAAGTCGGCTGCGACAGGAAGGTTTAGGTAAGTGACTTGATCTCAGACTTATAAGTGGCAGGAATGAGATGCTTACATTACGAATGTAATTGACTAGTTTGGCACACTTTGGTTGAATAGCCGGGACAACCTGAAGGGCAGAGGAGCCATTGCCAATGACGGCAACTTTCTTTCCCGTCCAATCGCACTTTGGATCCCTACCAGAGTGTTTAAGCATGCATAGCAGACCACTTGTAACAATAATGGAGGCTTAACATACCACCGGGCAGTATGAAGGAGAGTGCCTCCAAAGGATTCAATGCCTTCGATTTCCGGCCACTTCCACTTACTACGTAACACTTAGCACGGCTATCCTCAATTTTGTACGCGCGAGAGCGATCATAAACTCACTTGAGGATCCCGGAACCGTTAATCAGAACATGAGCTTCGTCCTGGACGATTTGCCCTCCTTGTTCGAGCTCGAGTTTCCATTTCCCTTGTTCTTCGTCCCAGATTGCCTTGACGAGTTTGGTATTAAACGTGACATTCTCTCTTAAGCCGTGTTTGTCTGCGGTATTAGTGATATATCGCTGGATTTCCGCGCCACCCACGTAGAATTTTGACCAAGCGGGATTAGGTGCGAATGGAAACTGGTAGCCATCTGGTTTGGGTTAGAAGATGATATCTTGACGCGCGTGTCAGATCCAAGGACTCACGAGCGGGTATATCACTATAAAAGGAGGTCGCTCAAACTGTTAGTATAAATCCAGAGAACACAAGGCTAATCTGACGTATTTGCTAACGAGGATAACATACCAGGCAACCCCCGGATAAACGTTTTCAAGCCAGGTGCCTCCAACTTCAGAATTCTTCTCGTAGATAGTGAAATCTACAAAGTCGAGTGGCCTTTCATGTTTGAGCTTGTGAGCCAGAAACAAGCCCGCGAAACCCGCACCGATGCAGACGACTCTAAGCTTTCTAGGCTCGAATGCGAACTGAGATTGATCAATGCGATAGTCATCCTCTGCGCCAAGTCCCAAGTCAGGAGAAGCAACCCCATTGGTATCCATCTTTATGCGCTGTCAGTCGTCTTTTGCCCCTTGAAGCTGACGAGATGGAGAAGGAATGGACAAGGATGGCAGAAATCCAAAGCCCTTAAACAGGATACTTTAACACTGTGTCCAGAGCGGTTCCCCGCTCTCCCACTCTCCCGCCATCGGCCCATTCAATCCCTGGCAGGCTGGCAGCTGCCCCTGGCGGATAGGTATGAGGGGATTCCAAGCGATAAGTCAATCCCCCCCACTATTTGCCCCAGCATGTCAAGCGGACTCGGGGAGGACCCGGGAGGGGGAACCATGGGGACGCTAACTATCAGATCCCTACCTAGCGGGTGGATATTGTCCGAATTGCGGCTCCTCAGGACAATCGCAACAGGATTTTACTATTTCGCTATATCGCGCAAGAGTTCTCCCACCGGCCATGAGTGATGAGGGGGCGGAGCCTTGGAGGAGGCCGGTTGGCATTCCCATTGAAGTTTCCTGTGATATCATGAGTGGATGTTAAAAGTTCAAGAGGACGTTATTATTTAGGAGTCCTTAGCTTTTTCCGAGTTCAGGGGCCTGCTGCGTCTCCTCGGCGGCGCCATTGCTACCCAGGGTCCCCTGGCCGTCTAGATAACACCAAAAAACTCAAAATCCTAGTCAATGACGAGAGGATCACAAGGAGATTTTTGCACGGACACTTCAATAAATGCGATACTTGCTCATAATAGTGTTAACCAATTGCCCGATATTATGGTGAAACTCGGCCATATCTCTGGAATTCGTCTTCCCAACTGATGAATCGATCAGCAAACTCAATTTGGTGGTCTAGTGATGCTCCGCAGTTGAAAGACTGACTTGAGAGACTAGACTTCCAACCGACCCACCCAATCGGAACCTTCATGGGCTAAAATATGACGCCGGTCGACTGGGCATGGCATGCGAAACGACACCGCGAGGCACCGCTCGGCACCGTTGAAGTTCAACTGACAACAACAAGTCGCGCATCTTCTCTTTCGAATCAGAAGGTCCCCAGTCCGGGCTCCGAAGTGTCCACTTTTATATTCGGCTGCTGAGATCCTTGTTCAAGAAAAGGAGCAAGGTGTTTTCTGGCCCTGCTAGTATCGTGTCGTCAATGTACGGAGTAGTCGATGGGAAAACGTAATACATAAGTGTGAGCTAATAAGGGGGTGGGCAAATACCTGCTCCTAGGCATTTAGCCGAGAGTTTCTTCTTTTTTTCTTCACCGATTATTCCTCCTTTGGATATAACAACAGAGAATGAATCATTAGATAACCCCCATCCCTTGCGTGACTCTTTTGAATCCGTTTTCCAGAGTTGCGACAACACGAGATGGACAGCCCCTTTGGCCCCCCGCCTCCGGGCCTCGATCTTACGGAAAACCACACCCCTTCGAACAATGCCATCGTTATCGCGATGTTCGTCCTTGCGACCGTCTCCGTCGTTCTCCGGTTTATAGCAAGAACCAGGGTGCAGAACGTCCAGCTCAAAGCTGATGACTGGCTGATTGCCGCAGCACTTGTATACTCCCTGCCCGAGCATTGGGTTCTTGTACCCTGCTGACAACCATTGATCAGGTATCTTCAAGTTGTAACCTGGCTTCAACGATAATAGGTAAGAGCCGGGTTAGGCCCTCAATCAATCGTCAAGAAAATGGTCAGTCTAACCCACTGGTTTGTCGCAGGCGGATATCATGGCCTTGGGAAGCATGTTTGGTCTGTTCCAATACCGGAAGTAGTCACAGTGTCGAAGGTCAGTCAAGCCACGGAGGAGTAGCAAGCAACACCCAATCACTAATTTCTTGGGCCGCTGAAGTTGCTCTTCATATATGTCCTCGTCTATGTAGCCTGCATTCTGCTGATCAAGTTATCCA
Source organism: Onygenales sp. PD_10 (assembly GCA_032988465.1). Lineage (NCBI taxonomy): Eukaryota > Fungi > Ascomycota > Eurotiomycetes > Onygenales > Onygenales sp. PD_10. The sequence goes on along the minus strand of JANTQH010000008.1, from coordinate 170,815 downwards.
TCCTCATGTTTTACCGCCGCATTTTTGGCACGAATTGGACAATGTGGGTCTGCGCATTCCTGACATGCGGTTACTTCGTTGGTTGTATCGTCGCCTTCTTGTCTTGTTGCAGACCGCCATCATACTACTGGACGCAGTACGAGAACCCGGCTGGAGGAGTCTGTGTCTTCGATCTCTATCCATTCTATATTGGCAACGCGGCAGTCAATGTCGTGACAGATGGCCTGATTCTGATGGTTCCTATCCCACTGGTCTGGAAACTTCAAATGCGGACAACGAAAAAGCTCATGGTGTCCGGTCTATTTCTGCTAGGTGGATTGTCCGTTGGCCCCGAATCCTTTAGTCACGAGGAGACCTGAACTAACCCAGGTTTTTGGTTTCGAATAGTGTCTGCGTCGCAAGTATCATTCGGATTCATTATATGACCTATCTGTCGAAATCCCCTGACTTCACTTGGATCATGGGAGATGTTTTCATCTGGTCAAGCGTGGAGCCCTCTATCGGCATTGTCTGCGCCTGTTTACCGACGCTACAGCCACTCCTCCACCGCACAGTGAACACCATTTTTGGATCAGATGCTGCCGAGAGATTTGGCACTGGGCCGAAACGTTCGGCCGCCTATCTGAGGCAGGGTAAAAGCGGTTCAGCGGGAAGCAAAGGGGTGCTCGAACCAGCATACGAGGCCACTGAGCGGAAAAGGAGAATCAAGCGAATGCAGCTTTGGCCAGCTGAGGACGAGACTCAATTGACGACAACAACGGCCACGCATGTTGAGATGGATAGCTTGAAAAGGAACGGGACCAGCGATATCGACGACGACGACGATGGCATGGCTATTAGGGTTAAGAAAGATTTCCAATGGCAAGAGAATCATCATCAATGATTCGCGACCCTCCTAGAGGGGCACAAAAGCTAGATTCGGGGGCGCATCTGGTTTTGTTTCTTGGGAGTAACTCTTGTTGGAGGTTTCAGGTTGTCGAAAAAGAGTTTGGATTGGGGGCGGCTGCTTATGTAATTATATCGCCGATGCGACATAGAGTGAGAACACTTTCTTTTGTTCCAGCAGAAAGAATATATTTTTCTGCTGAAGTAGTTTCTTAGAGAATAGACGGATAGAGAAGATCCCTGCTAGATAAATTATCTCAAAATACGACACAAATACCACGGCCTGAGGCTCCCTATTGCTATCATCTGTCCATTTATCATATATATATTGGAACAAACCTACCTATGATAGAACCTTTTGACCCAGTATGATTGACATCCATTTCCATCTGGCAACGGTGATATGGAATTTTATACACTTTGCTGTAAATCCAAGAAGGAATGGTCTCGCTCTTAAAAATATTCCATGACACCAGGGCAATGAATGGCATAGAGAAACTGAAATCAAGTTAAAGTACGTAAGCACAATTAAGCATAGAAGTAATTATATCGAGCAACATGATGATAATCCCACAGTTGGGGTCTTGATCCTTGTCCCGTACTAATCTATGTATGTACAACGCCTCAGCCTGTCCATCAACACCCCCCCCTTCCCCCTCTCCGTCCGAAATAGCGGTATCAATGCGTAACCACTGTGCCAGGCCCGGCATGATAACCCATAACCCGTTACCCAACACCAAGCTAACTCATTCCCTACCACCCCCAATAACTCAGAATCAAGGTCTATCAATTGAACCCATGGGTGACGAAGGAGCAGTTCTAAACAAGCGCAGCGCCAATAGCTCCCCAGGCGAAATGGCAAAGAGGGAGCTCAGATTTGCAGCAGATAGATGGGCAACTTGGTGCCGTGGTGATATTTTCCGCTCTGGGGTTGGCATATAAAGCCTTTGCGCTGCATTTAGATGCGTCGATGGTTGGCATAGGGTTAGCGTAGGGTTTAATATCGAGAGTTTCTTTCGCCTGTGGAAGGGTAGGGCGACTGTATTGCGTAGCTAGGTCTTTATAACTCGGACGTAATGAGGGCGTGGGATGAAAAGCTGCTGATATCGATGGGGACGATGTGAGGGCCTAGTAGTAATTAATGCGGGGGTAAAGTAGACGGTTTGCCCTGTGGTAGATTAGCTGTGTCGGTTGCTCTTGTCGCATGATGTGTATAAATGTCTTATTCAGCGCATTTCGTTCACTTTGCGGCTGATGAGATACTTTCCCTAAAGGGCGTGGAGTCGTTCACTCTTACAAAAGGGACGTGGAAGAAACGGTAGCAAATAGGCAAAAAAAGAGAAATTCCATTTAATCCCGAGTCATCAACCGTAAAGAGGTAAAAAGGAAAACAATAAAAAACAGGAGGTGTTTAGACGAGGGGGTGGGAAGATCAATGACCCAAGGGATGAAATCAGAAAATTCGCTCCATTAAAATAAAAACAGCATGAGGTTTTTTTTATGATATCGATTTAACAAAAAAATAGCTACAACAAAGCGCCGCTTTTTTTGTTTAAACCTATGCCGCAGTGATGGCCCGGCGGATCTGAGCTCCACGCTGTCTCGACGAGAGTCTGGCCTTGATATCAGTGGAAGCCTTCTGCACAACCTCAGCGCCCTCGGTGAGGATCAGCTCGATGTGGCAGGGGTTGGACATATAGGGGTTGATCTAGATATCGGGATCATGAAATTAGTCCGGAAATTCTTATCGAACTTGTTTTGGGAGCGCAATGGGACGCGGGGGTTAAAAACATACACGACCGTGAGCACGGTAAGTGCGTCGTCGCTGCTTGGGGGCCTGGTTGACCTGGATGCGCTGGACGATCAGGTTGCTGGTGTCGAGACCCTTGGTGTCGGCATTGGCCTCAGCGTTCTTAAGCAGGGAGAGGAGGAACTCGGCGGACTTGACGGGCCAGCGGGCCTTGGAGACACCGAACTGCTTGCCTGTAGATCGCAAGAAAATAGATTAGCACACGCTCGTTCAAGAAACGCTGTTCCGTTCGTCATGATTCCCTCCTCCAGTCCAGGGTCGTAAATTTGGATGCGTAGTTCAAGACCACCAAATATATCCCCAATCACAATCCTGACCCAGCAACAAAAATTCGTATCCATCTCTTTCAAACAACCACATCCTATCCCGATTCCCATGGCCAACATTCCATAACACCATCCCACAAACCCCCAATCCCATCTCACCAACCCTCCCATCCCACACTCCCCACTCCCCCCCCCAAAAAGCCGCACAAAAGCAATCAAAAAGGCCACTCACCCTGCGCGCAGCGACCAGTGCTGCCAGCGTATCTCCGCATGGGCACAGCCTCCTTGTGTGCAATCACATTCTCCAAGTACGACACGGCGCGCTGCAATTTCCATCCATTGATCGCCTGTGCGGTCTCGCGGGTGTTCTTGAAGCTCACACGGAGGTAAGAGCCGCGGGAGCGGGCGCTCTTCGCGGCGGGGATCTCTTGGGCTGCGTAGCGGACCTAGGGATTGCGAATTGCTGTTAGTTTTTGTGCTTCTGCTACTTTTTGTCCATGTTTTTCGTGGCTTGAGGAATAGTTGTGCGGGCAGGTAGATTTTGATGTCCCGTCTTTCTCGACGTTGCGGGCACGGGGGATCCGGTTGGGCGAAAATCGAGATAGACGGGGCATCGAAGGGCGGGCAGAGGCAGAGCGAGGGGAATCGGGCAGAGACTCACCATCTTGAGGAAGTTGGCGTGATGAAAGATGGTCCTCGTCGGCGTTGGGTGATTTTTGATGTTGTCGTGGAGGTTGTCGAGCCGGGTGGAGCTTTGGCTGAGTCCCGTGTGCGTCCTTCAAGGTTTCGTCGCTGCGCTGCTGGGCCGCGTCGCTAAGCGAGCCGCTTTGGGCATCGCGTTGTGGCGCGCAGCCCTAACGCTAGCCCGGTACGTTCTAGCGCCGTGTGCTAGCGCATCTCGGGCATCTGTCAGGGGAACTCGGGGTTTTTGAGATCGCTGCAACCTATGTATGGATGGACAATTAACTATCCTGTTTAACTGCGGAAAGTCTCGTTCCATTCTATATGTTACTGCAGCCGCCTCTATCCACATATTCCGTCTCGCAATGCTAATTATATGCAGTTGTGCTGCGGAATCTCTCATCTATCCCCTAGAAAAGGGTGCCAGCTTCAATACTGTCCAAAAAGGAGAAACATCATACCATTCTAACAAATCTCAGAACCAAATAACAAAAAATAGACAGCAAAGAAATTCGTCTCTAGAAACGCCCAAATTCTCGCCTTTATAAAGTCATCACCATGTGCTGTCCAGTTGAGGCCCCAGGCCCCTGTACTAGATCCTGCTGGCAATATTCTTCTGCTCGCGGACTTGCGTAATCAGGACGCCCTTATCCAGTGCAGATTTCACATTATCCAGCACAAGCTCCTCCATTTCTTTTTGCGTCTCCTTCGTTGCAGTCCCGATGTGCGGAAGCAAAAAGACCCTGGGGTTATCAAGTAACCCTTGCTCGACCTGCGGCTCGTTTTCGTACACATCAAGACCGACAGAGCCGACCTAGCAACATATATCAGCATATGGAGAATTCAACTGAAAATACTGTGACATTCTTTTCTTACCTTTCCCGAAGCCAGAGCGGCAACAAGGGCTTTCTCATCCATCAGGCCACCGCGCGCGGTGTTGACAATAACCACGCCATCTTTCATCTTTTTAAACACGTTTTCGTTGATTATATGCTTTGTCTCAGCGTATAAGGAAAGATTAAGACTCAGGACGTCGGACTGGGCGAGCAATTCATCAAACGAGACGTATTTTGTACCCTTGGGTTCCGGGGACAGTCGGCCTCGATTATGGTAAATAACTTTCATGCCGAACGCTTGTGCGCGAATAGCCACTTCCTAAGAAAACCGACGCAATACCACCTTAGTTTCATTCTCTTACGGCCTGGGAAGGGGTGAAATGAAAATCTCTCCAGGTTCTCCTTTCGAAACGACGTACTGTTCCAATACCGCCCATACCCAAAATACCGAGCACTTTCCCTTTAGGGTCACGTCCAAGCTTCATTTTGCCTTGCCATTCCCCTGTCGAGATTGGTGAGCTTGCAGATTCCTTGTGAGACGGAAGCAAAATGGCAGAGGGAAAGTATGTACGCACCTGATCGAATGGAGGTCAATGGAATATGCATCTGTCTCAATGCGCCGATCATCAGGAATATTGCTACATCGGCGGTCGCATGGTTGACTGCTCTCGGAGTGCTGGAAACGAGGATTCCTACATCGCCTTGTGAGCCGGTGGTGGCACGAGAGGGCGGGTATTAAATCTTTTGCCGGGACCCCCGATTGGTAGGACCTCAAAACCAAAGGAGGAACTGGGGACAAACTTTTCTCACTGCAAGCCTTCACGTCGATATTATCGTATCCTGCTCCGTTGTGGCATATGAACTTGAGTGATGTTGGAAGTACTCTGAGGAGTTCAGCATTGAATGGCCCGGTTACCTGCATAGGGTTGACATCAGCCCCGAACCATCGAAGGAAAATACCCCACGGGTCATGCATCCTGCATAAGGATCTGGTCACTCGTCCTAACCACTTGATCCCTTTTCCATGCCATGCGCTCGGGTTGCTCAAATCTCGTATCCTCTCAATAGAAAAATAAGAACATCCGTGACTTACAGGGGTTGATGCATTGGATCGGTATATGGCTACTACATCGTCATATTCGCCACTTGTGCAATTGGCGATGAATTCTTCGCGGTTTCCGGTACGGTATTCCTGCAGAGTGTCAGCCTGGATGCGCTTTTCTCATGTCTTTTCGTTTCATTCCCCCTCCCCTCTTAGGCTGATCGCATTATTCGTTCATCACCCTTTCCACTGTCGCACAAAGGCGCAGCACCACCACAACTGAAAAACAGGCAAAACAACAGAAACACTGGAATCAAGATGAAAATTGTCTCGGCCATCTCTCCAATGCCGTTTGCGGCTATGATGGGCGCTTGTCTGAAAATAGTGTCCCGCGCCATGGTACGCAGGTGCAGGATAAAACACCCGATCCTTATGGCAAAGCCGTTCATCGTGAACTGAGAAGCCAGGCGCTATTTTGCACCGCCAGATCCGGATTTATGGTTCCTTTTGTTGTCGCTTTGATACACGCCACACGCCACGCCACCTCGATAGCCGCTCGTTCTTTTTCTTTTCGGCTCGGGCCATGAGAGAGCGTGGGCGTAGTTTTTGTGGTCGACATGGACAAAGGAAAAACCAACCGACAGCCAGGCAAGATGGGGATTGGAGATGATGACGGAGATTTCTCCAATTGGACACGAACAATGGGTAACACGACTTTTTGAATAAAACAGCCTTGTGAGGGGCGAGATAATAGCAAGAAATAATATCGCCCCGATGCGCGCAGGTTGACGAGGTAATTGTCCGAGCAGAGAATGGGAGAGGCGCGTACCTTTAGGATCGCACGGGATGACAGCTCCTTCCACTCATCCTCGCAGTGGACGATATCTCCAATCAAAAGGATTGCTCTCGGGGACATGTTCTCTATGGGAGCAACAGGGGCCGGAGTTGTGGAAGAGAAGGGAAGCAAATTTTTAAGAGAACCGAAGATCCTCTTGGGAAACGACCTTGAATCCATCGATCGATTAGCAACGGGGGACCCTTTTTTAAAAAAATATATAATACGGGCAGGCAGTTCCCGGGAAGGAGGAATGTGTCAGAAGTAGAGAGAGAAGAGGGTAAGTAATCAGCCAAATTCCAACCGGTGATGGAAGGATGCTAGCTCTCTATATATCTGCGGCGCCCACAGCTGCATATATAGCTGTGACCATGGACAGGGCTAGGTGAGGGGGGGTAATAGACGGATGGCCGATCAAGAATCCATGCAGACTGATATTGGAGCATAGCCGACGGCCTTGCCGGCCACTCACGGTACCTCCTGAACAAATCTAGAAATCCGGGACCACTCACGCTGAGAAACGAATAGAGAAAAAAAGATGTTTCCTCCACTGCAGCCAGTAGCAAGCAAGAGATCCGATCAACGATATGATATATCTATTATTTATTCCGGGCCCTTCGGTGATAATCTTGTCCAGCAAAGCACCTAGCGCGGGAGCGTGGGCGGCGTGAGAGTGAGAGTGGGATTGAAGCACGACGAATGGACGGACCTTGAGATCAAGCAGGCCGAAGAGAATAGTGTGGGAGGAGAGCAAGGATATTGGTGAGCAGGGCCGCCGTCTCCATGGCCCGTATTTATACCAATTGGATGGACAGCGTGTCAGCGTCGTCCCTAATCCCTGGCTAATGCCGCAGTCCAATATCCCGGCCGGTTGCGCCTGGGAAGAAAAAAAGTATAACTAATCTATTGACGTCGACTGTGGAGAGGAGCGGATGGGACGAAGCAAACCACAACCAGAGAAGGGGGAGGCAATCAGCGAAGGCCAGCTGTTTGGTTCTGTCTTGTCTTGTCTGGCTGGTTGATGTGCATAGTTGGGGGGGGATACCGGGACAGAGCCGAGAGGAGGAGAGTAGACTGAGCTTATAATAATAGAAGAAAGAAAGCATCGTCGGCAATTGAAACAGACCAGGAATTATCCCATATTCTGCCTTTCTTTTTGCTCTGGGAGTTGCCATTGATTAACCCGAGGATATACGAGCCAGACAGACGCGGTGGCAAAATGAAACAGCGAGCAATTCGATTCTGTGCCTCCGCACTGTTTGACCTGCTCGTACATCCACCCGTCCATAACCATGAGGATGTCGGATATTGAAAGCCTGAGCCAAGCTGGGCGTCGGCAATGGAGGTGGATTGATGCTACATCAGTTCTCCAGCTGTGAACTCACTAGTTAATGGCGGGGCATCCAAGAAACCTGAGCCGGTTATTTAGTTCAAACTTATTAGGGCTCGGCTGTCCCTCCCGGTTCATTTATTATTTATTTGTCGATGAGCTTGCCAGAACATCTATTAAGCCATCTACATCATCGTTTTATACCCAGCGATTGGTTCTTGGATTCGAGTTTGTGTTTTTATATGCAGCTGCAGCCCGGCTGCACCCCGCATGTTCGCCATTGTTAACTATATATAGAGGATATAGATATCTTCCCGTCTTCTTCCCGCCGGGTTGCTTCGAGCCCATACATACTTGCACAAACACCGCCAACACACGCATGTCATACAGTAAAAATCCAACTTAACTTTCCCGGAGAATATCAGTGCGTGATGCTTCCCGCATGCTTCGGGGGCTTTTCCCGGCGTCATGTTTGTTTGAAAACTGACCAATATCAGGAGAAAGGGAGAGACTACGGTTTGGATGCGCAGTAACAATTAGGATATACTCGTCCCACGACGGACGATACCTGGATTCCGGTTGGATAGTTAGATATTGATACCAATCAGCCTACCCGCACCATGGCTGAGTCCGCCAGCAGAGCTTCTACAGCTCTTGTGCTTCATGGCGCCAAAGACCTCCGATTGGTATGTCCAACTATGCCCCCTTTTCCGGCCTTTGATAAAATGCATATATATATATATACATAGCGAAACACAACCCACAATCCAAAAGACAAACCAACAAACACATTTTATTTAAAAAAAAAACAAAAAACACAAACTAACACCCCCCAGGAACCCCGCCCCACCCCTCCCCCCCTCCCCCACGAAGTCCAAATCTCCATCACCGCCACAACCCTCTGCGGCTCCGACCTACACTACTACCACCACGGCCGCAATGGCTCATTCCAGCTCCGCTCCCCGCTCGTCCTCGGCCACGAATCCGCCGGCACCATCACCGCCCTAGGCAGCGCCGTAACCAGCTTCACCCGCGGCGACCGCGTCGCCCTCGAAGTCGGCCTACCCTGCCGCAGCTGCCCCCTCTGTCTCCAGGGCCGCTACAACATCTGTCCCGAGCTGCGCTTCCGCAGCTCAGCAAAGACCTTCCCGCATCTAGACGGCACGCTGATGCAGGTTACCAACCACCCCGCGGAGATGTGCCATTTGCTGCCTGGCACGATGAGCGATGTGCAGGGCGCATTGGCGGAGCCGTTGGCGGTGTGTTTGCATGCGATTCACAGATCGCGTCCGCCGAGCGCGGAGGATGTCGAGCTTGCCCGGTCGACGCCCACGGGGGAGGAGACCGCCGCGCTGATCTTCGGCGCGGGGGCGATCGGGCTACTGCTCATCTCTGCGCTGGCGGCCACGCAGCATTTCTCGACGCTGGTGATTGCGGATATCGACGAGGCGAGGTTGGCGATTGCGGCGTCCTTGCCCGTTGTGGCGGGGAAGGTGAAGACTTTCCTCTTGCTGAAGACCGCGCCACAAGCGACGTCGGACTCGGACGCTGATCCCGATGCCGCGGCTGCAAAAACACTCCTGGCAACCTTCTCCATCCCCCATGGTTTCAGCCGGACATATGACTGTACGGGCGTGGCCAGCTGCGTCCGCACTGCCATCCACGCCACTTCCCCGGGGGGCGCGGTGGTGCAGATTGGCATGGGTGGCGCGCCGCAGCCGAATATCCCGCTGTCAGCTGCGGCGTTGCGCGAGGTGGATTTGATTGGCGTGTTTCGGTATGATGGGCGGTGTTATCCCGAGGCGGTGGAGTTGTTGGCGGGAGGGAAGTTGGAGGGTGTTGCGGAGATGGTGGTTACGCATCGGGTGCCGTTGGGCGAGGGGGTGAGGGCGTTTGAGTTGGCGGGGAAAGGGGTTGATGGGGAGGGGAGGGCGGTGGTTAAGGTTGCTGTTGTTGGGGGTGAGTAGGTAGGAGGGAGGTGAGGGGGATGGAGTGGAATGTGGTTGTAGATAAGACTATGTGGATATGTATTTGGAAGGGCAATATCATTAACTGCCTAGGATATTGTCTTAGGTATGGGATAATAGATGGACGTGGCGGGGGAAAAAAGGAATAGAAATAAAAATCTGGCTGAACCACCCTTCAGCAATAGATGAAAATGCACCCCTGACAAAGGAACTGTCCCATTTAGAAGACATAAAGAGAAAAGGAAACTAAATGTACCCTTCACTTCAACCCCCCAGCCAAAAGCACACTCTGTCCCGTCAGGTATCCCGTCGTCACACACATCTCTACCACATTCGCGACCTCCGCAACTGTCCCCAGCCTTCCCAAGGGTATGCCGGCCGCTACTTCCGGGATGGCGTGGGCGTTGGGTATCATCCCAGTCTCGCCGATCATGGCGGGCGCAACATCGTTGACGCTGATGTTATATTCGGCTAGGCGAGTGGAGAGGTTCTTCATCATGCCGGTCATGCCACCTTTCGAAGCTGCATAGTCTACCGTTTCGTAGGGAGAAAGTTAGCATGGCGACGATGCACCTAGTAACAATGTCCTGCACATACGACAACCGTTGATCCCCCCTCCGTAGCCTGCGATGGAGGACATGAACACGATACGCCCCCACCGTTGCTCTTTCATTCGCTCAACGACGCCTTTGACTAGGATGAACGATGCGCGTAGATTCACATTGATCGTGTAATCGAACTCTTCCAGTGATATATCCCATACCTGTGGGAGACGTTTGCCATAGCCAGCATTTGAGACCAGGATATCGGGGGTCTGCTTGTGCTCTTGCACGATCTCTTCGAACATTCGGTTGATCTGTTCCGCTTCTGCGACATCAACTTGGTGTACTGAAATGCGTAATGACAATCCTCCTGCTTTGTAACTTTGTGACTTGAGTTCATCGACTACTGCGCGCATCCCATCGAGGTTCTTCGAGTATGTCAGGGCGAGATGGACGCCTCGTTGCGCCAATCGGTGGGCACATGCTGCACCTATGCTGGGTCCGGGAAAATACTGCGCGTCAATATATCGGCTGGCGGATGCTTTTGGTATTATGGGTGATTTATTGGCTCTGGATGAATTGTACTGACCCCGAAGAGGCTCCGGTAATCAGAGCTAGACGACCGTTTATGTCGTTGAGGGAAGCCATCGTGACAGGCTGACGAGCTCAGGGAATGGCAGGTTTTGTCCAACGCAATGGTAATTAGGAAATCCGACAAAGAATAAGCACGGCCAACGAGTCGCAGAGCATCATGTCATGATCATGGAAGCGCATGCAGGACGAGGGTTCGGTAATTCTGTGGCACCAACGACCGAAGTTTCCCCGCATACGCGATAGGCGGGGACCCCCACCCCTCATTCCTAACTAGGAAGCTAGCGCGAGCAGGTAATCGCGAATTGTCCGCGCCCTGTGCTCGTTCTAAAAAGAATGCTCTACGGCTGGCAAGGGCTAAAGAATTTGGGTCACAAAGAACCCCAATTATTTTTTAAAATAGCATTCCGCTGGGGTCAACATGGTAGTTTTGGATGGGCCATATCGCATCTGATCCTGTGGGATATTGCCCAGCTTGCTGAAACGAATTCATAGCCACAATGTTGGGATTTGTAATCTGGTAACCGGAGACGTAGTCACCGACAGCCTCTAGATCTAACCAGGAGAAATTCATTGGGCTGTATTGCACGTATGGCGGTTCTGGCAGCCGGCCAGAGGAAACTGTGCCCGCTGGGCGCACCTCATCTTGGCGTGGTAGCTCCTGGGTAGTGATCGACGGTGAGGTTTTGGGCTTCCAGAGAAGCTCGAGAAGCCGTGCATAGCGGGAACCAATATCGTCGGGTCCTGCACTGGCTCTGTGTAGTTTAGTCGTAGTGAGGTTGATTAGGTCTCGTACCCCGAGCTCTTCTTGGGCATCCATTACCCCGAAAGACCGGGCCTGGGCAGGTAAATTAGCGAACTTGCTCGGACTTTGGCCCTAGGGAGAACAAAGCCAGCTGAGGCATACCTTGTACAAGAATACTGCTGCATAGATGCTATATCTGAAGGTGGAAGGAGATTAGCCAACGCCCTCACTAGGAAACAGAAGTAGCTTACAAGTAATATCGCAGCGGCATATAATGGAGATGTTTCTCAGGATCAACATAATTAGTTAGAATGGTAAGGTATTTTTTCGCGGCATCAACAGATGCATATATGAATCGCGCATCCTGCATAGACGCAACGTTGCTAAATGCTGCCCGCAGGTGCTCTCTCTGGGTGTGGGCGTCGCCCTTGGGTTTGTCCGTAAGAGCTTGTGATATAGCGGCTTGAAACGCAAATGCGTTGGTATACAATCTGAGGTATTCGTAAGACATCTGGAGAGTCACTTTGATATGCTGGGAGCCTGTATATCTTGTATTAGTAAACCAGTTGATGAGGAAAAGAAGGGACTAATCGCGAGTGGACTTACAACTCAATGAGCCCCAGTTCCTGTCCCAGCGGTCAATAGCGTTTCTGAAATCGTCGACATATTTTACATAATCGCCCATCAGCATCATCTGGTTGCTAGTGCGCATTCCCGAGTAAAGAACGTCATGGACGTTTCCATATAGTTGCGTGAGATCGAGAAGGGCCTGGAAAATCTGGGCATAGTCTTCATCCGCGGACGAGAGAGGTTGTAGGGAAGGAAAATCCTGTGGAGAAAGTCCAGTCATAGGGCCTGGGCCTCGAGACCAGAATGCCCTTCCGATACGAACAGATATCAATCGATCTGAAATGTAGCAGCTGGCCCATGCGAGCCGTTTACGGCCATCACTTCGGCCGTCATTAGCAATATCGCCTCTGAAAGAAGTACGGTCAAGACCAAGAAAGTATCCCGATCGTAGGGCCAATCCAACGTGCATCCACGCTGCTCGATCCTCTTCACCACGCCCTACTGCTTCGATTTTTGGCCGTAATCCTTGTGGTTCCCATTCAGCCAGGATCAATAATGCCTCGACCGCCTCGACGTCGCAGTCTGTGCCAGCAGCAATCCCGGATATGAGTTCATGCATATACTTGGAGCAAACTTCATGAACACGAGGGGAATCCACTAGATCTTTCGACGCAATTGTGAGAACCGCGGTCAGTAGATGTTTCTCTTCGGAAGCAAACAAGTCTAGCGAAGCGGGATCGAAGTATTTGCGTGGAACGAGAGGAAGATAAGGGTGAAAATTGTCGGCATATCGCGTCACCAGATGAGAAACAGTCTCACGCGATAGCAATCTATTCTGGACCAGACGATATGCCTGTATACCGGATTCTTTGGGCTCTATGTCACTGTCCCCACTGAGTCTGATGCGCCTTGTAGACTCTGAATAGTGGTCCCCTGCCTTGTCAATACTCGCGCTTTCTGCCCCCCGTTTAGCAACGTTTGCTAGGCACTGCCATGCATCGGATGGATTTCGTGGAACAGATCCAATGGCGCTGTCTGTAGTAGATCCCGAATCGTCGTCGTCCATGTTGATCGTCGAGGCCGTGGGCGGATCCGATCGCCCGTAGTGGTCTGGGGGATATGACTGCGAGAACGGGCGGTGATCCGGGGGAACCGATCCACTGCTGGGTGCGAGCTGCATGACTTTTGTAGGAGAGGAATTGGTATCTATATCGAGACTGGTGAGCTTGGGTTTCCGGATGCGACGTCCACCACGGTTTGAGCTCCCAAGAACGCACTCGCGGCGGTCTCGAAGGCAGCGTTGGCAAGGCGGGGTTCCGGGGCTACCGCTACTGTCTCTGTGTACAAACATCAGTCAGAGATGTCACGCTCGCCAGCAATACTAGGACGGGTGATATGTGCTCTTCAGGGGGATTGCGGGTGGGTGACCAAAGCAGATCGCATTGCGATGAACTCGAAGCAACTCACAAATCGCATCTAGATTTGCGCTGTCGACAGTGCAAACAGGCTCTCGAGACACGCTTCATGAGGTGCTCGGGATAGGATTTCGACTTCTGTTTTGTAACCTTTTTGGCTACACCATTGTGGGCGGCGGAGAGCATGGCTGCTTAAGGAGGATAACCACAAGACGCTTTCTCAACTGGAGCTGCGAACCGGCGGCATTAAGCCAGCATTTCGCTCTTCTTTCGCACCCGCCTCTTTGCTGGAGATGCAGCTCGCCGCCTTGGCATTGGATGGAGGCTTTGGGATGTTGCGTGCGTGCGGTGGGAGCAGGTTGCACAACCAGCAGCCCGAGTCCGCAAGGGATGCTGGCCAGTCGTGCGAGATGCGATAGCAATTTGAGATGGGCGCGTCTTCCCCACACCCAGCCGGGGGGGCTCCAGGCGCAGACAGCTGGGCCACTAAGACGCAGCGAAGTCTGGGACGGGACGGGAGTTGTTTGCGGTGCCAAACCCGCGAGGCCGGGGGAGAAGTTGGAGATGTCGTGGAGGGCGGCGGGCGGTGATTGGACGCCGGGCGTGCCCTAACACCAACAGTGTTCATCTCCAATAAATATCCAACATTGCCCACCCAACCTGTTTGTTAACTACTAACTACAGCTGCAATTACAGCTACAAGCACTGGCACAGACAACGAGAAGGCCAGTATCAGATCCCTCTCCATCTCCATTTTGACTCCCAGCTCCTCCATTTGTGGCTCGCTGGAGGCTGGTTCTACAGCATTGTCCTGCACATCCACCATATTTCTTTTTCCAATTCAACGCTGGAAACCCTTTCCCAGCTGCCTCTACAGTGTATCTGTACATTGCTCTGGATGCTCTGCCTTGCTTTGCTTTGACCCAAAATCATGGCTCTCAGTCCTCAGCCAGCTGCACTCCCGCTCACTCGATGTCCAGATCCAGACCCCAACAGCAAGCCACCACGCAAGTACCCGTGGTCAGAAGTCCTCATGTCTGCGCTTTGATTGACTTCAGAACCGAGTCAGGCAGTGGCCGTTACACGGACCTCCCTTTCTTTAGTTTTTCTTTTGTCTGTCTATGCAAAATCGGAGGGGGAGTCCGCCACTTGCAGACCTCGGGGGGAGGAGAAATCCCAGATCGAGATCTGAATGGACAGGGAGCCAGAGTGTTGGCGAGGAATTTTCCAGGTTTATGCAGCGGACTCGAGCATTTTTTTTTAGCTTCTGCCTCTCGTCTGGTTCGCAATGTGATGTTGCTGGCACCATCTACATTGCTCAAGTATCCCTATTTGGGTTGGAGGCTCTCAGAGTCGACGGGGGATTTGCACACAGAGATAGTCCTTCTCATTTCTTCGAGGAGGGCTAACGACTGTGTGCTACAGCCATGGGAGACGAGGGGCGGAGGGCCGGGAGACTGGCCGGAATTAACCCCGTTCCCGGCAAGTAAGGGTGATCTGAACCCCGAAAAACGGCCCCGCGACGTACGACATCCCGTTATCCCCCGGATTCTCACAAGGCACATGTACCGGACACGAAATAAAGCCACCAATTGATAGCATGACGCCCAAGGCAAAATTTATTCACTCCAATGGCGTCGCTGATATACGCCCCAGGTTCAATGGAGTGACAATTGCCCACCAATGATTTTGCTAAAAGTGGTTCTACCAACACAAAGAGCATAAAAAGTTTAATACCACTGCATTTTGCCTATTACATCTGAGCAACATGTCCGCGGTCAACGCAACAAGTGAGACACGCATGGGCAGTACAAAATACTTGGAATAATCTCCGTACCATCGGCAGAATACGCCCTGGCAAACGCGGACTTCAAGGGGGCTATTCTGACACCACTGGATGCATATTTTCCAGCCGCTTCGTCATTCCGTAGCATACATGAGATCAGGCTATTAGGTGCCTTTTTTCATGCGCTGCAAATGGCAGATATCGCCTCACCATGGCCTCTCCAGAGCCTAACCTGTGTCTTATTTTGATTGTTAGGAACATGGCTCCGACCATATTCCTCGAATTTGGCTTGAGCTCACTCCAGGCTAGCTCTTTGCACACCCCGCAACCCAGCGTTACACCTGGTGATGGTTCAACGCTGATACAGCGAATTCGAACCTTTTGTACCTCCCCCAGCTCTTTTGTGTCAAGGCAGTGACAATTTAGCCAACGCGATTAATCCTTCGTTCGCTGTTGTATTCCCTTCTCTACATCCCAACACCCCCTATCTAAATAGATTCACCGGATTACGCAACGGTCGACCCAGTGGCACCTTTCAAACTTTAAGTCCCTCCAGAATCCAACGACTCCACGCGAATGAACGGTATTGCTTTGCTCTACTATGTTGTCTGATATACACTAACTTAGACAATGGTGCATGGGGTAGGTTGCACTGATTTCGCTCAACTCAGCATCCAAAGTTAGAAATCACAGTGAAACAGAATGCAGGGAAGCAATAGGGTAGGATCCATCGAGATCCGGGGTGCAAAAAGGGGATCATAAAGAAAGTATAAAAATAAACAAGCAACCTACATAGCAAGACGCCAGACCGAGTCGTATCCTGGGGACTCGAGAACGCGACGGAAAGCTGACGAGGACTCGTCCTTTGAGAAGAACCTAGTTAATAATTCTTGGTGTCGACAAAAATGATGCACGCATCTCCCTACCTCAAACGGAATATGGACAAAAAAAAAGAAAGAAAGAAACAGAACCGAACAAATCTCTCGGATATTTTCTCACAATCATCTTTTTAGATTTCCATTCGCTCCCGAAATCCCGAAAACAAGCAACGGATAGCTCAGCCCATCCAATCACCTAAATACATCAATCAATCATCTACATACCAAGCCCCTTAAATTTGACGAATGAAGAAGAAAAGCCTCCCCCAACCAACATCCCTTCATACCTCTCCTCCCTCCAGAGTACCGTACCCATGCTGCAAATACCCCCCTTCTTACCTCCTCCATGAACCTAACTATGTAGCCCTCCTTAAAATCGAATCCGGATAGCCTAGCCATCAAAACCAAGGCAACTTGACAAACTCCTCGCCATCCGAATAGCTACATCCGCCTTAGCCCTAGCTCTGGCTCTGGTTGCCTTTATTACCCCGAAATCCCACCCTACCTTATGCTTCAACTTACGACAACTTAGTAGTACTTATGCTTAATGCGCGCCGCACCCGCTCCGGACCCATATCATGATGATATGTACTAATGTAACAATCATCAGTTTCCGGACAATTTCACTCGGGGCCCTTGATATGAAGAGTAGACTGGTGAAAGAAGCGACGGGCCCGAGTGGTGGCATAATTGTTGAGGTAGAAGGTTAAAGTTAGTAGCAGGTGTTGTTTTTCAATTGCCGATGGGGGTTTTTCAATAGCCGACGATATGTTGAGGAAGTTGTTGTTGGGTGGGGAGATTTCATATATTTCACACAGGTCGGATAATTTGCCGGGGTGGGTTGCCGGGGGTAGATGGATAGGGGAGGAATGGGATAGTTGGGTAGGATGTTGAAGAGATAGGGAAGATGCTGACAGTTACTAATGATGGGTTGGATGGTTGGGTTTGTTCATGGTGGTTATGGAAGTGATACCTACTGCCATTTCTAAAGATAACTTAGGTAGTTAACTAAATAGCATGAATAGAATGAGCAGCTAGTTCAGGGTCTGCTTGGTTATTCTTATTTTATTCTATCTATTTATTACAGCTGCGCACCCCTACCACCGGAAAATATACTGCATATAGATTATACTTACCTATCCATCTTCACATCTTCCTTGGCCTGACAGAACGGTTCTATACTCGCTATCCTTCCTTACTATAACCTTCCTTACTACAGCTCCCCTCTAACCCTCACAACATATAGCAAAACCACCATCCCAACCAACATAGCATATCGTATCGAAATATGCCCCTCCCCCCAAACAAACCCCCTACCCAGCCCCATCTCAAACCGACCCGCTCAATTCCAGTTCCGGCCTGGAGCATCCGCACACTCCCGTGACGTTGGCGTTTAGGCCCGACCGGCACGGGGACAGACCAATGATTCGACTTCAGAATATGCATATATATGTATATGTGGGTGTTGGACGGAAGCCTGCATGGCAGGAATAGGAGTGGAGGGGCGGAGGAGGTTGGGGAGGAGGGAACCGGGGGATATGGTAGGATATATGGGCGGAACGTGGCAGGGGTTTACGTATGTGAGTGTGGTTGCATGCAATGCACAGTAATGTACAGACCCAGACACAAGCATACCTAGCAATAGGTATAGATTTGGATAAGGTAGCAGCGAGAACGCGGGCTTGCTGCGTACCTACATTGGATGGAGATGCAACGGGTAGGGCAAGGGGGGGGGTTCCCTTCTTTTGTTTACTTCTCTCTCCCCTCCTTTTTTTCTTTATTTTTTTTGGGTCCTAGGAATGGTGCTGATGCGGGCGCCTGACGTCATGGAGAGCTGTGTTCTCAATGGATATCAATATCAATCGGGAGGAAGGACACGGTACCTGAATATGGGGTTTAGACTCCTGTTTTCTTCGTTGTGTTCTTTGAGCAATATTCAGGGGGGATGAAACATTGAGTAGCATACAGTGAGAAGAAAGAACCGGGATATAGCTCTGTTAGATCCCCCCCCCCCCCCCCTGAAAGTAAGGTAGGGTAGTAGGGATTGTACGGGATAATGCAAGGGGGAGGAAGATCTTAAGGCCAAAGGCAAGTAACTATTCAAGTGACGTATGCAAGGGCCGGGGACAAGGCGAGGATGAACTTGAATGAACGGGACCTTACACATAGCCAAGGAAGTAAGGAACTAGGGTGTTCGTTTCTTTGTCTGGGTGTGAATATTTCGATGGCTTTATAAACCTGCTGCTTTGTTGCTTTGTTGCGAAAGATCCTGGGGGATTGTGGATAGGAGGATTCCGCCATGTTGAAAGGAGCAAGGTAACACGTTTAGGTTGTGTTTTTTCATGGATGCAACCCCAAGTTATTTTTGGATATCCCGATTGAGAGATGTTCCTTCTGGTCGTAAACAGCTTCCAGCATTATTCGACGGGTTCTTTGTTGTTTGTGTCTGGATCTCGAGCTTGACTGAAAGTATTGCGGCATATAATCAGTTCAACGTGAAAGGAGTGGGGATTAAGAGATAGTTATTCGAGGCATAATCCATCGGCTAATGAAAAATTAGTAGTTGGCGTTAAAAAGCCTAGGGGTTCATACAATCCCTAGATATAGTGAAGAGAATGATCAAGAGAAGTCATTGGAGATAGGGGCGGTCGTTCCCTAAAATTATCATTGCTCGCTTAAATAGACGCCCACACATGGCGCTCAGGCCTCGTTTCTAGGCGAACCGCCCAACACCACCATCTCTCGTCTGCTTTTTTCATAACAGACAACGAGAAAAATATTTACCCAAGGGGTATATGAGCAAATCGATGACTTGGTTAGGTGCCTGGTTAGGGTCTGAATTACTCAACTACCCTTTATTTATTTGCAAGAACGCAATTTCTGCTCTTTTGCACTATGAACACTCTCAGATTCCCCTTTGCTCCAGGTCCAGGAAGGCTATGCTCACATCCGCTATCATAGTAGCATGCAGTGAGATTATATTTCAGTTTTGATTATTCCCTTGCATCTAACCCCCATCTTGGGCCATATTTGAATGATGCTATCATGATCAAGCTGGGCAACTCTAGCAGTGGCAGGATAGATCAACACGACTAGATCACTGTCTTAGACGCTCATTGCTCTGGCTGCAAATTTCCGCCAAATCCGTTACGACGAAGAGGTTCCGGGTAGCCGCGTGGATTAACGGTTTTGCCTTGACCGCCTCAAGGAGGTCTGTGTTCATGGTGTGACTTCCCACGGCAGGCTGACAGTACGCGTTTATAGAGAATACATGGCCGTTCTGCCATCTCTCGCGCCATTAGAGGCCACTCCTTTGGATACTAGACGGAAACCCGCTAGATTTCCTCGTTTGATACTGTGCCCACATCAGTTTCCAAGAGAACTAGAGGCTGTGACATGGGAAAGAATTCGGATTGATGAATTATAATCAATTCCCGGGCCTTGGTTAAGTGCAAAATTTCCATTTATAGAAGTCTCCCGGTTGCAATTTTTGAGGGAGGAGAAAACTGATTATCAAGTAGTTACGGATATATGCTTATGTCAAACGCACTTTCGCAAAGAGGGCTTTTGCGAAGCGGACTGACTACCCCTGAAAATCTTATCCGAAGCATACGGGTAATCAATCCCAAAGGGAACATCCGACGAGTATGCGTTATTGACCCAGCGGACCTCTGAAAATGCTTCTGCTTGTCTCTCATAGTCGAGTAGAACAGCTTGCATCTACTGTGAGCCTGAGCTATGGTTCAACTCATTCATGACTATGACCTGAGCATAGCTTATTCAGAATTATTTGCAGCGCATGATAGGCACACCTTCTGGCTTGCGGCAATCTTCTTACTAGAGGACCAGCAGGGGATACCTAATATCGTATGTTTGTCTGGTCAACAATAGGAAAGCATCACCGTCTCCCAAGGAACTGCTATCGTTATTTCTGTGAAGGCAGCATGGACGGATATTGTGGTCAGGAACTTTACCAACAAAGCTGCTGTACTTGTTGCAAGACACTATCTTCGGGAGAAGGGAACTTGACCGGATAATAGTATCCAGACATCTCCTGACATGGCAATAATTCAAGTTCCTTTAACAGAAGACGAATTCAGAAGCCGAGCACATCACTGTGAGGCTGAATTGGCAGTTCTAGTTCATTTTATCTGTCCTGATCAATGAAATGAAGGCGTGACAGCAGCTGAGTTTGCTCTATTCGCAGCCCAATAGCTTTTAAAGATTAACCAATTCTAGTCCGGGGAAACCCTTGGACTTTGGAGGGGACCAACCACCATGCTCACCCCCAGTTTTGGCGATTCTGTCTGCAATTTCCTACATCGATCCTATCGCAGACGGTTCTTCATTCTACACCGGGATGAAATAGTACTGAAAGAGAGAACGCGAGAAGAATATCCTCCTGCCCGATATAGTACTTCCACGCCCAATGAATGAATACCTCTTTACAAGCGCTACATTCAGCCACAAAACACGCAACCCCGTTTGACATCGTGTGCTCTTACATATAGATATTAACTACTATCTATTCAGCCCAGCTAAATGGCAAATTCCTGCCTAGGACAAGATATCCCTGGTATGTATCATATGTTAAATACCTAGCTCTATACAAGACCACTGGCATGGAAATGCCTGTATAAAAAGTTTCTAACGCCTTTGCATGTTTTTAACCCATTCCATGATCCATCCCACATTTATAGTTAACCATGGACCCCAGCGTAAATCAATTTCCCAAGACAATATAACTTCTAAAAGCTTGTTTCTATCATTTTTCTGCCAAGCTTTCCTTTTGTTCCATATGGCCGGACCCTCTCTCTCTGACCATCTACCCCACACTGAAGATCCGGCTGGCCCACGGCAATCGATCGTCGGCGTCATCAGCTGTCTTGGGGAGACATGTCGGCAATTGACAAGAGAGAAACATAAAGAGGGAAAAAGGGACATCCTTCCCGAAATCTTCCTCTGATATATTTCCAGCAATCATTACCCTGGGTTGAGATTGATGCTGGTAGATTACTAAAACCGTTAAGATATATCGCCAACCCCACCACCCACACCCGTTTCAATTAACTTTCAAGCACCCCCCCCCCCCCAAATCCCATCCACGCCGTTAATAAATAAATAAAATCGACGCAATTCAAACAAAAACACGAATAAACCCTCGTTCAACCGCTTCTCCCCCTGTCCTTGCGATCTCCCCGCATTAAACGTGCTTCCCCTCAGCCCAACACCCAACACCCAACACCATCAATCAACCAAGCCTTCGGCACATCTCTCCGACGCAGCACCGCATCAACATCAACCACTACCGCCGGTCGATCATGGCATCATCCGCAGAAGTCCCGACACCGGCACCGGCACCACCTGCTGGGTCGGTATTTTCCCTCTTCTCGCTTGAGGGAAAGACAGCCCTGGTTACCGGCGGAACGCGGGGTATCGGACGGGCTATGGCGCTGGCGTTGGCGGAGGCTGGGGCGGATATTATTCTTGTTCAGGTGAGTGGTTTTTTTGTCTTTTATTTTTTTGCTGTTTGTTTTTCTTTCTGAAAGGGTGGGCGAGTGGGAGAACGAACGAGTGGTCAACGGATGGATGGATGGAGGGGTGGGTGGGTAGGTCGGATGGAGCGCCTTTGATTATTATTATTACATGGCTTCGTCTTCATCATGCGATGCATTCATTTTTCCACCACCGCGTGCTGCTAGATGTTGGAGAATGTGCTGGGTACGGTAGCTCTGGGTCAGATGAGATGAGATGCGATGCTTGCATTGATTGCCTGCCCTGCCTGCATGTCTTGCAAACTGGCCCTGTCTTACCCAGCCTTGCCCATTCTTGATGCCTCATCCATGGATGGGGAATACTGGATTCTGTATGCCTGGTTTTTTGTGGCAACTCATCTGTTCGGCAGTTGAGACCACCACTCCTGTTTCCAAGTTGGATTCGTGTGCCGGAGGAACGAGACATTTTTGGACCCCCCCGCTCTCTCGTTTATATTGATTGCTCTTGCATTTTGTGGAGGCATTGGCGATGCAATTAAGTAAGGCTCTTTTCGAAGAGAAGAAACAATCGTGGCAGACTGATGCGCATGACCTACGCCACCTTTATTGTTTTGTTCTTTCTGCTTCCACATCTTTTCTGGCCCTTTGCCTATTCGAGCCCGGAGCGGGGGATAAACGGAATAGTCAATGTCATGCATCCGAATGGCGTGGGCCGGAAGCGCCAGGCTGGCTCGAGAAGGAAAACCGGGAAGGAATATGTTGGAAAAGAATGGAACCCAAAGCTAACTACTGCGCGGGTGTTTCAAATTCACCCCTAGATAGAGAGACGAAAGCAATACCTCCACTCGTGACGAGATTGTTAGTCGGACAGGGAGGAAAGCATCAATTTACGTTGCGGAACTTTCGAATCGGGAGTCCGTGGCGGGGATAATTCCCGCCATTGTCAGAGATGGACGGCAGGTGGAGATCCTGCTGAACTGTGCCGGGGTCCAACGAAGGCATCCAAGTGAGAGATTTCCTGATGAGGATTGGGATGAGGTGAGAACTTCTTCTCTTGATGTTCTTTTGCTTTTGCTTTTCTTTTGTTTTCTTCATTTTAATTCGATATTCAATGCCCCGCCATTCATTTCATGGTTCCCCTGAACTTCGAGTTTGCCTATTTTCGTGGTCATGGCAAGATGAGTGCTCCATGTTCTACATTTTGGCATTTGATACCGTGCTCCCAGGGTGTTTAGTAGCTCGTTGTATTTCCTTAATCAGGCGCGGGACTGATAATTTACTTTTCCAGGTCCTCCAAATCAACCTGACATCAGTTTTCACTCTCTGTCGAGAGTTTGGCGCATATCTGCTGGCTCGTGACCCAACGACATTCCAATCCAGTCGACGGGGGACAATTATTAACATTGCATCTCTCCTCTCATTCCAGGGAGGCATCACGGTTCCCGCATACGCCGCGTCAAAGGGAGGCGTGGCCCAGCTCACCAAGGCGTTATCAAACGAGTGGGCCTCCAAGGGAATCTCAGTGAATGCGATTGCACCTGGCTATATTGAAACTGATATGAACGTGGCGTTGATTAATGACCCAGGGCGGAACAGTGGTATTATGGCCCGAATCCCCGCAGGAAGGTGGGGCAAACCCGATGATTTCAAGGGGGTGGTGGTGTTTTTGGCCAGCGAAGCGAGCAGTTATGTATCTGGAGAAATAGTTTGTATTGATGGTGGCTGGATGGGACGGTGAGAAGGATTGTGCCCTTCGGGTCCCCATGGGCTGTGGGAAGCCGGGGGAGACGAGTACGTCGGGCGGATGCTGAATAGCCAGTTGTAACTGATTAGTTATTTATTAGTTTCAAGTTTTCAACAGCAACTCAAGTAGCACGCTGTATGCGGATTCCGGCAGACCCGTCCGAAACATGACGACGATAAAGCCATCCCTCAAATAGTTAATCGGTAGATATGCTTTCCGTTATTCATGGTTGCTCCACAAAGAAGCCGATATTCGCATCAGGCCACTGCCGTGGTCAGATTGAGAGTGACGTGGTTGGCATGGGTGTTTCTTGGCTGGAGAATTATCGGGAATATGGTGACCCTCGTCAAGCTCAAGTCACCATGCTTGGGGAAGACGATTTTTCTACGGAGGAGGGAGCCATCGGTAAAAAGTAGTATCCGTAACGCAGTTGGAATAGATTAATCGCCCCGCAAGGGCCCTGCTCGCAGTGCTCGGTCCCTTATCGTCAAACACAACCAATTTTGGCCCGAGGATGGAGCTGCCAAATGCTGCACAAGAATTCGGCAGGGAGTCCACATTTTTCGTGACAAGGAAATCCATGAAGGCCATGAGGCTCTTCCAGTTCGTGTCATCGAATAATACAGTGTCTTACCAACACCGTTGAAACCTTTGAGGAACGGCAACTCCATTTTCGAGGCACCCAACCGTTTGGTCAGGGCCATTCCCGCGACAAAGCCATTCCTGGTTTGAAACATGAAACGCGGGAGTTAACGTTTAATGCGCATAGACAAGCGAGCCGGCCGTTTTGGGAGAGACTGGGAACATATCGGGTTGGCCCTGGCCAGTAGAATAAGCTCAGGGTCGGGTGTTTCAAACATTCTTGCTTTGCCACTAGATTTAAGCTCTCTGGGTGAGTTCCGGGGCCTGATTCATGGTTCCAGCCAGTAAGAAGCCAATAAAGGGCCCTGGCCCCTGTGCCCTGCAGAAATCGGGCCTCCCCTGTTGTTGGACGTGGCGTTTGTGTCAGTTTGGCGAAAAAGAACAAATCCACTGGCGGAGCGAGCTTCCACCAGACTCGAGCCCAGCGAATAGCCAGCTGTCGTATGAGGCTGCTGTCCCTGGCCAAGCAGCCAAGAAGCCCAGAAGCCCAGAAGACACCAAGCATGAGTCGGATGTTTCCGACTGGCATCGCAGCCCGACGGGGCGCTGGAAGCAAGGCCCTCCCTTCCGCAGACCCTCTTTGGCCTCGTTTTCTGATGGTTGACAGCCACCAAATTGGGCTTCCAGCTGCCCAGATGATACGGGAACGGTGCGTGTGAGAAACGCGCTCTACCCTGCTGCTGGTGGGGGACAAGGGGCGCTGATCCCGTCCATCGTCCATGGAGCCGGCATGTCGACATTCGCACAGGCGCAGGTTCGTACCACACCGACGACGTCCGGATCTCCGTCTCCCCTGAGGCTGATCCAGACTGAGTGGCCTAATATTGGGCGCCGTCCGTCGTCTGGCAGCATCAGACGGTTTCCTTATCATCACCGGCATCCTCTCGCGCCGCGCCGCGTTGTTGTTGCTGGCGGGTTCCTGACATCGCGAGAAACAAGTGGATCACCAGCTCCGATCCGAACTAGCAGTCCCCCATCGCCATTTCGGGCAATTCTCAACCTCACTCCTCGCTTCACTCGTCTCCCCCCCCAATCTCTTCCTTTCTCCCCCTCTCTCATTCACTTGCCAGCCTCCTCCACACTCATTTTCCCCCTTTGCTGTTCCTGTCTCCTGTCTCTCTCTGTCCATAATGTCTGTTATTGTTGTCTGTGAGTGAATTTACCTGTCCCCACAGCTGTCATCTTTATCTTCTGATCCAAGCGGACTAATGAATATTTCTTCAATGGCAGATTCCGTGAAGCTATCCTTAGACAATCGCTTTGTGTTCTAGTCCCTTGTCTGCATACTTTATGGAACACTCCGTCCCGCTCCGGCCTTCGACAAGGATTCCGCCGAGGCACAAGCCGATACCATCACCCCAATCTTCAGGGAGCTGCCATTGTTGATACAGCCCCTTGAAGGAAACGGGGAGACTCTGCGTTCTCCCTTTGCCAGGCTGTCTATTGGCTATTCCGTTTGACACGATTTGACCTCGGCAGACACTTGGAAATATTCACTCTTGCATCCAACACATTCGTTCTCGTTCCCTTTCCCGCCCTGGCCATCCGCCCGGGCCGTTACTGGTATCTAAAGCCTGCGTTATTCCGGTTCCTCTCGCTGTCCCCCACGCTCAACTGCCCAGCTCGCAAGTGCTGTCGATCATCGCCATTTTCAATATCTCTCTCATAAATACATACTGGTACACACCCGTACATACACGATCCCTGGAAGGATTTTTACCTACACCGCATGCTCCGGACAGCTGCGTTGTGGACAAACTTCTCATTACCCGTCTTTCTACCACTCGACACCTCGATCATCCCACTTTCCGTTCGATGGCGATCACGGAGAATTACCACTATCCCCATTCTGGAAATACGACCTACATAACGCAATACACGCGAGGACTTTTGGGTGTAAATGTTAAATTTGATGCCTTACTTGTGCAGATAATATGCGGTTCCCTCGGCGCAGTATGCGTGGCCATATTGCTCACAAGATTCGGCCAGATGGGTCATGCCTACATGCGTCGGGCCACCTCAGCTGCTTCCACTCCTCGCCAGCAGCGATTTTGGGCGACATACGAATCCTCACTATGGGCAGATATCAAGAAACACCTAATATATGCGCCCCTAGGGAGAAAGAGGCACAATCGAGAGTTTAAACTATCAGCGGCGGTAAACGTCGGGACGTTGCCCTCACGACTGCATACGCTGATGCTATCGTCATACTTCTTCAGCCAAATCGCCTACATCACTATCCTCGACTATGGTGTCAACGAGAAGGCTGCATTGATTGCAGAGTTGAGAGGGAGATCCGGGGTTCTGGCAATGATTAATATGGTCCCTCTAATACTCCTAGCAGGCCGAAATAACCCTCTAATACGCATCCTCCAAGTGAGTTTCGACACATACAACCTCATGCACAGATGGATAGGCCGGATGGTGGTTATGGAGAGCATCATACATACACTTGCATGGTCAGCCAACGCGATTCACGCAAATGGTTGGAAACGGACCATGGAAGATTTGGGTTCAAATCGCTTCTTTACCGGTGGCCTACTCGGAACGATAGCGATGATATTCATGTTACTCCAATCCCCATCGGCAATCCGACATGCATTCTACGAAACTTTCCTACACCTCCATCAAATGGGCATGTTCTTGGCGATAACAGGCATATATATGCATCTTGATATTGACAAGCTGCCGCAACTGGCGTGGTTGCAACTGATTATCGTCTTCTGGGCTCTTGAAAGATTTATTCGGGTGCTACGAATTTTCTATTTGAACGTATCTAGACGGCACGGCATGACTCAAGTGACGGTGAAAGCACTTCCAGGAGAAGCCAGTCGAGTGACCTTTTTCCTCCCCCGCAAAATCCGCGTCAATCCTGGTAGTCACGTTTACGCGTATATCCCACAAGTCTCCTGGTGGATGTCGCACCCCTTTTCCGTCGCCTGGGCAGAAAATGGCTCCCATGATAGAGCCCTAACCACCACGTCACCCCCTGGCTACAGGAAGGAAGCCGACGACAGCCCCGAGTACCGAAATAACAGATTCCAGCCGACAAACGTAACCCTAATTATGGCCGCGCAGACAGGGATGACGCGAAAACTCTACAACACCGCCCTTGCGCAACCGGACAAAACCCTCCACACAACAGGCTTTATTGAAGGCCCGTACAGCTCACACCACTCCTCCCCTTTCGCTAGTTACGGGACCGTAGTTCTATTCTCCGGCGGCGCCGGCATCACCCACCACCTCATGCACGTCCGCGAACTCCTCGAAGGTGCCGCCGCCGGCACCGTCGCCACACGTCGGCTCTACCTCATCTGGTCAGTCCGAACAACAGAGCACCTCACCTGGGTGCGAGGCTTCATGGACCAGATCTTGCAAATGCCCAACCGACGCGACATGCTTATTACGAAGCTTTTCATCAGCAAACCGCGGAGCGTCCGTGAGATCACGAGCCCAAGCGAGACGCTGCAGATGTTCCCCGGCCGGTGTCGGCCTGATGTGGTGCTCGATGAAGTGATGCCCAATCACGTGGGCGCGACATCTGTGTCAGTTTGCGGGCCTGGGGCTTTTGCAGACGAGGTTCGGGCGTCGGTTAGGCACCGGATTGGCAACGGGCCTGTAATTGACTTTGTCGAAGAGTCGTTCACCTGGTGACGAACAGGGGGGAAGAAAACGAAGCGCACTCTCTTGAATAAATCCGACCCATACATTAACTGCATACATACACACTGTTTTATCTCCATTGCATATTTTCTCCATTTCTATTCCATGTACAAAGATTTTCCCCTCTAATGTTATAAAACTCTTTGTTCACTCCTTCTGTCCTTTTCAATCGTACATATATTCCTTTGCTTTCTCTTCTCTTCCGTCCCTGTCTTTGTGATCCTGTTTTGCCATGCGGACCCCCGTGCGATCAATCAATGGATAGATAATCTTGTGGTAATGTAAATATGTACCTAGTTAGTTAGAGAGACACATGCACTGTGCTTACTGCTCCTGCTCCCCTTAAACTGTCACATCATGCCCATGCCCATGCCCGTGCTCATACCCGTGCTCTCTAGTGTCTTCCATTTCCTTCCCTTCTTTCAATTTCGCCTATCATCCATCTATCCATTTACAGTGCGTTGGATGGCCATAGAACAACACATGGGCGGGTTAGTGAGTATTTACAAAGGATATCTAAGTGCATTGTTTTTAGTATTTTAGTTACATCTACCTGTATTAATCACTGGGAAATGTGAAGCTAAAGAGGGAATTTAAATAAATAGCAATGATGAGGACTGGCAGCATCAGCAGGAGGTAAACCCAAAAATATGTAGAATGGATGGATGGTTCCACTCATAGATAGTCTAGCCCTTTTTCAAACATGAATTGTCTGGTGAACAGTGAGGCTGATACTTTTGTGATACCATGGATTGTTCAGGCTTCCAATGGGGTAAATGGATTAGCCCATCCAGTACATTTTATGTTTTGGAATTATGCGCAGGGGTAGTAGTTATATTGTGCAAGGGTAAAATCAGGATGACGGCGCCAAAGTCGTGTGCTTCTTCGAGGGTTCAGAGACTGCTGTGACTAATTTATAATTTATTGAACTGGAATGGCCAGTTTGATTGAATAGTTAATAGCTAGTATGTGGCTGGCCAGTCGATATAATGCACAGGGGTGCATTAATTAAGTTACGGGAGAGAACTATAAAACCACAACTAAGGTTCTATGACATTATTTGTATCATGCTGCGCTAGTTACATCATGCCATGATCGTAGCAAGGTATTCCCAGAATCAACTCTCTCTTGTCCATCAAACAACCAATTAATTCACTTCTCAGATACTCTAAAATAGATGAAGCATAAGATATTTGGAATCGATCAGCCCCAAGCACTGTCACGTGGTCTGCCAACCCCTAAAATGCAACAGGATTGCGCGTATGAAACTATCAGCCTCTCCAACCGCCAACTTCTACAATAAACCACTTCCCCCCCCTCAATGACTGAAGCCGACAACCACCCAGAAATCTTCGTGAGAGGCAATTGTTCACTTGCCAGCTGTTCGTTATGAGACTCTCTGCCCGCTCAGTGGTGGCGGCCACACTGGCCACTATGGCCCATGGTTCGTCTATCCGCGCCCCTATTATGATATCAACCACGGATGGATCCATACTAACCCTTCTACTCTACAGTTCCATCCGTGCTCTCCCAAACCGCCCAATTTGCGCCAGGCGACGAAGCTCCCGGCATCACCTACCGTGTAAACATCCCCCCGCCCACCGCGGCCAGCAAATCGGGCCCTATCTACTTCCAAATGGAAGCCCCCAGCTCGCTCTCCTGGTTCGCCCTGGGCCAGGGGACGGGCATGGTAGGCGCAAACATGTTCGTCGTCTACGCCGCCTCCGCGACAAACATCACCGTCTCCGCGCGCAGCGGCGCCGGCCACGTCGAGCCCGAACACAACCCCAACGCGCGCATCAGCCTGCTCGAGGGCAGCGGGATTAAAGACGGCAAGATGATCGCGAACGTGCAATGCGACAACTGTCTGCAGTGGAAGGGCGGCGAGCTGAACCCCACAGACGCAAAAAGTCCCTGGATCTGGGCCATGAGTAACGGCAGCCCGCTCAACTCCGCCGACACCTCCGCATCCATCAACTACCACGACGCGCGGGGCGCGTTCACCTTCGACCTGTCGCAGGCCGCAGGCGGCTCTGGCAACCCCCCCAGCACAGGCTCAGGAAGCAGCGGACCCTCCGCCTCAACCCTCAACACCAAGCGCAGCGTGCACGGCATCATAATGTCCATTGCCTTCGTGATCCTCTTCCCGACCTTCGCACTCTCGCTGTACGCCATTCCATACTCCAAGACCGCCTCGCGCATCCACGCCCCGCTCCAACTGGCCACATTGGCCTTCACCATTGCCGGCTTTGGTATCGGCATCTCCCTCGCCAGGGACTTTGGCAAGATCGCCCAATACCACCCGATCATCGGCATGGTGGCTGTGGGCTATTTGATCGCCTTCCAGCCCGCTTTGGGCCTCTTGCATCATCTGAACTACGTCAAGACGCACGAAGGGAGCGTGATGGGCGTTGTGCATCGCTGGGGCGGCCGGGTGATGCTTGTGCTGGGCATTGTTAACGGCGGGCTCGGGTTTATGTTTGCTGGCATCGGGACGGAGGGTGTGCCTGTGGCCGGGGTGGCGGTTTATAGCGCTATCGCGGGATTCATGGGGGTGGTTTATGTGGGGCTTGTGGCGTGGAAGCGGGGTAGGAAGCAGGCGGACAGGGGACGGGAAGATTCGATGTGGGGTGGGAATGGGGATGCGGTGAAGATGGGGAGGAGGTAGGGTATCTTGTTCTGAGGGATGGGTTACTTTTTTTCTTTTCTGTTATTTTCCTTTCTTTTCTCCATTTTCCTGCTGGTCCACCTTCTAGTTCTGTGTTCGATTTTCCCTTCACTGTTTTACCTGCCATGATTCCCCTTGAAATGTCTGTCAGTATATATTTTTTTCTTTTCTACACGTTCCTTTCTCCCTTTTCGCCCCTCGAGCGTTCTTGCATATCTCTCCCCCCGGGCTTAAGATTTATGTGGCGTGATTTTCTTCTTCTTTTTTTTCCCTTCCTGGTGGGAAATATGGGTTCTGGGATATACCTTAGGTCGGGTTGGTTTGGTTCGGTTCGGGTGTACTTAGGTAGGAATAGTTTTAGATGACACATGTAACATGTTGTTTTCACTTCTTTAGCTTTTATTATTTCTTGCTATGTATTGTCCATTTTTATCATCCAAGGACGGAAATGTTAATAAAAAGTCGGCCAACTTCGACCAGAAAGGGAAAGAGAGAGAAATTTTGGGTCTGCATGGATCATGGTAATCCAGCAATATCCCCCCCCCCCCACAAAAAAAGAAGGCATATATACATTTTAGTTCTTTTTTGACATGAAGGCATTTGTTTGAATCAAAAAGAAATACCCAAAGTAGCCCCTCAATCAATTCATCAATCCAATCAAATCCAACCCAATCAAAACCTACAACTCAACCTCCTCCACCCTCCTCCGAACCGAAATCCTCGAAAACGGATCCGAAATCAACGAAAGCCCATTCCTCATCACCCTCGGCTGATACCCCTCCGCCAGCCTAAAATCATACTTGAGCAGGATATGGCACAGGGCAATCTTGACCTCGTTGACCGCGAAGAAGCGGCCGGGACAAGCGTGTTTCCCGAATCCGAAGCCCAGGTGTTCCGGGGATGGGGAGGCGAGCTGCGCGGAGGTCTCGTGGCCGGGGGTTTCGCGGAGTTTGAGGAAGCGGTAGGGGTCGAAGGTGGCTGGGTCCGGGTACTTTTTGGCGTCCCACATGTGCGTGGAGGAGACGAAGATGGAGGAGGCCTTGGGGATGAGGGTGCCGTCGGAGAGGGTGATGTTCTCGGTTGCGTAGCGGCGCATTGAGCCTGCAAATTGGTGGTTAGGATTTGTCGAATCGAAAAAAAGGAGGGGGGGAACTAAGTCGGTCTCTCACCAATTCCAATGGGCTTTATCCGTTGGCTCTCCTTGATAACACTGTCCATCAGTTTCAGTTTGTATAATGTGGTCTTTTTCCATCCATCTTCCCGGATAACCGTAATAACCTCGTCGCGAAGCTCCTGAATAATCTCATCATGCTGGCAAAGATCAAGAATAACTTGCGTAAGCATGTCAGATGTGGTGTGGATAGCAGCAAGCGAGAATGACAACTGTGCTATGGCAGGGTCATAGGAGCGGCCCTTGGCACAGTCCTCCATCCACTGTAAAGCATCAACGTAACGCTCTTGTGGTTTACCATCGCGAGCTGCGGCCGCCTTGGCCTGGCGTCTCTCCTCGAGGACCGGGGTGATGATGTCCCTTGTTTCCTGGATTTCTTGCCGGATCTTGCGGCAGGATGGCAGGAATCGAGCCACCAGGGGACGGGTGATCTTAGGCCATAGGCGGAGCTCCTGGGCAGCGACAAATGAATCGACAGAGTATTTAACGGTGATACGAAGCCAGTCGGGGTTGCGACAGATTTTGTCGCCAAGGAAGACCTTGGATGACAGCTGGGCAACCATTCCGAGAAGAACTTGCTTGAGGGTAATATCATGCCAGTCTGGTCTAGGGGATTAGTGGCGGATTGACATTTTCGAAAGAAGAAGAGGAAAAAAAGGTACTGACCGGCATTATCTGTCCAGTGATGCTTAAGGACGATAGAAGTCTCCGCAGAAAGAGGCTCAGTAACATTTCCTGACCAGAATTAGCAACCATGATAGAACTATATAAAAACCAGAGGGAAGCTGCTTGTACACTGCCACTCACCAAGTGACTGCGTCAACTTCATCCGGACGGCATCCTGAAAGATCTCGTCGCTTGTTGTTCCCTGCTTGAAAGGCTCGAAGCCTGGGATATCAGGGTGGAATTCCTGCTCGATAGCACGGCCAAAATTCAAGGCCGGGTGGCTGCGAATCTCGTTGGCATAGTCTACTGAAAGCACAGTCTTGATCCCATTGTCTGAGAAAAGCCGAAACGCGCTGGCCTGGGATGGATGTGTTAGAAGTCAATCTGTCGTAACCCCGCACGCCGAACATTGCATACCTTGCGAAGGCCAGCGTCTATCAGGCCGTGTGCATTTCTCAGATACCGGGTATGAGCGTGGGTGGAGCGGAATTCAAGCGGCTGCTTTCCATTGATCAACGGGAGAGAACTTCTCTTGGGCGAAGTCAAGAGGTAAAACAACGGCAATAAAACCAGGAGGCCGGCCAGACTGGCGGGGTCCAGCTTGCTCAGGGCCGCGAGCACGGAATCAAGAAGCATGGTAGAGAAGTGCTTTCCATCAACATCTGTTAGATAGCCAGATAGAAAAAGCAGCGGCTTGAGGGCGGGACAGACCCCTTTTATATGGCTGTTTGTCCATCCCGCCCCCGGCAAACTATCCCAACCAGGGCATCAAGTCCTTGCAATATGTCCACAGACGCACAATGTGGAGTTGGAGAGAGTATCAAAAGCAGTTCAAGCACTCGGCAGTTGTGCCCGGTTTCAAGTTAATGCCGAACACGATCGTCGCTTGGGTCTGGCTTGCCGCGACAATGGATAGTTGTGTCAGTAAATGCATAATTGATGTCCGCTTTATGCAGTCCTTGGATGCTGCCTGCACCCGGCTCCGATTCCTGGGGGAATTATGCTTGTTATTCTTGCTTTAATGTATCTGGCACTTTTAAGCATAAATAATTCGATCCACTTCCTGCTTATTAGTGACTTGGCGCTTGCATTTTGAGTTCGAGGATGAACATATCTACGAAGTATAAAAAGTGCATAACACGCATAATAGTAGCAACTGACATCTTTATAGATTAGTTACTGGATGAAGTTCTGCGACGGGGACCGGGAAGGTTGAATCTGGCTTGGTGTCATTTTTTTTTACCGGGGGTCCCCATTCGACGTGTCTATGGTTCTTAGTTATATCCCTGAGGAAGAAAGCTTAAAGGGGGCCTTGTTACCCAGGTACTATAATCGTAGATGCTAAACAGTACATGCAGTAATATAGATAGAAACAAAGTATTTTTTTTTAGATATTCTGTGTGACATTCACTTGATGCTTGGTTAAATGTATATTATATCCAAAAGATAACACCTCACCGTAGACAATTTAATGTCATTTGCTGGAAACAAGCTTGTTATCAGTTCATTGTGCGTAGACGGTGGCATCATTTCAATCAATAAAGTAGCTTCAAAAAGACATGTTTGGAAGCGATGAGTGCTAGAGTTCGTATCTAAATAGCGTGAAATTAACGTGGAATTCTTCCTCCATATCCTCTATTAGGGCAACTATAATAGACAAGCTCTACGGGTCTGTCGAGTAAATCCCGAGTATGAAAATCACAATGGGATTTGATACTCCCACTCTTCTGAATTCATGAATAACTAGTTACTCTCCTACGGCGCGATGGATAATACTTGTCAAGCGACGACTCGTCAAATAATATTTCTCCGCTTAATAACTAGCTAGCACCTATGCTGAAGTAGATTCGACTTAACTATACCACAAGAGAACAACAATCCACCCCCGCCATATCATAAATCTGTCCTATTTGCCTCCTTGGCTCTGAAACCTGCAGTACTTGTCCCTACTGGCCGCCTTAAACAACCCTACACAGTCTAGAGAGCAACGTATTGAAACTAGAGGCCCCGTTTTTTGCATCTCCTGTGGTAAGTTAGCCTGCGTTTCGACGCGTCCTAAGAAGTAGTATCTATATACTCACCAGGAACGTGAGGTCCATGGACAGATAAGCCTAGGTACATACTTAATCAGAGTATGCGTCAACGGCGCGCTGTAGATCGGCGACGATTTCAGCGGCAAGCTCATCAGCGGTGCCTTGCAAAGCTTCCGGGATCTTGGGAATAACAGCAGCGCGCAGATTTTCGGCTCCGCCCTGGAGCGCAACGAGGCCGGTCAGGACTTCGTCATTGAGACCGTCGGCCACAAAGTTGGGTTCAGCAGCAATGATATTGTCAACGACGGTAGTGATGGTGCCAATGAGGTCCTGGAGGTCGCCGACAAGATCGAGCACCTCGAGTGTGTTAAGCGGTTCAAGCCCGGTGATTGTGGTGGCCCCATCATTTATAAGGGCGACCAGGACATCGTTTCCTTCCTGGACATCGGTGCCGGGCACGGTGCCTCCGATATAGGAGGTGATGAGGCCGTCGACGACGTTAACCTGGGTGGCGATACCGGTCACG
Organism: Onygenales sp. PD_10; assembly: GCA_032988465.1. Classification (NCBI taxonomy): domain Eukaryota; kingdom Fungi; phylum Ascomycota; class Eurotiomycetes; order Onygenales; species Onygenales sp. PD_10. Next base: position 136,028 of record JANTQH010000008.1, on the reverse strand, counting down.
ATATTTTTGTACTCGGAAACCTGGCGCTTAGGCTTTGGGATGGGCTCCGCGAAGGTACTAGTTAGGGCAAGGCCTAGGGTAAAGAGGACCGCAGCAAATTGCATTGTGACGAAGAAACGTGGACTATTGGAGACGAGAAAAGTATGTGTGCGGAGAATTATTCCTTTTTGATATGTTTGAGTTTTTGATTGTTTTGAACTATTAGACCGTGGGAGGAAGATGTTGGTTCTATTTATGCTTCTTATGGATCACACACGCTAGACGACACGGCTCTCACCTCGGTTGACAGTTTTGCTTCAATTTTGCACGAGGAGAGATTTGGTTCATGTCTGTTCGGCCGCGCCCGAGCGTCGGCGTCGCGATTCCAGGTGGATGCTTCAGTCCCCCTCAAATCCGCTATGATGACCGATATTCTTCAGGAAACCGTGGCTTGCATGGTGAAGACAGTTGGTCGGGCAAAGTCACGCAAACTAGCCATATAATGGCAGTAAGGTTCCCCGCAGTGGTTAAGTGGCGCTCTGTCGACGATATTTCTAGGTGCAGACAGGGAGTCCTTGCTCTTCGCACGTTGCATTCGGATCCTTCATATAGGTGCCAAGCCTGGCCCCTGAAGTAAACAAAGAGACAGAAAGCAATTGTGGACCTGGAAAAGAAAACTTGGGGTTGTTTGGAGACGGACAATGGGCCTGCCATTTATATGAGCGCTGATCGCCTCTGGATGTTGATCCGGCGTGACGGGTTTCCAGACGAGGCGGATGATTTGTTCTGTAGAATGTCATCCGAGAGAGAGGGAGAGGGGGGGGTAAAATCTAAGAATGTCCATAGGTAGTAGAAACCCTGTCTGCAAAGGCGGTTAGCAAGTTAGATTTCATGGAGGAAAGAGTTTCGTGGTCTCAGAACTCCGTGACGATGTCCGTCCGAAAACAAGGGTTATGCATAATATCTACATAAGAGCGTCGTATCACTACCAAGTAGCGCGAGCGGTAGTAAAATAGCCTCGAAAACAAACGTGCTATTGGACATGCTCCTGGAGAAATGAGTGACGATCGGGCTGTGCGTCATCAACGGACAATGGTGTGGAAAACAAGTCCGTGGCCTTGGCAAAGAGGCTGACTTTTGATCGAGGTGCCCGCTGGTGGTGGGGAGCCACCGATGCGTGGATAAAGAAGCAATTTCAATTCGTTTGACGAGTAGCGAGGTTCTGGTAATGACCAATGTCGTCGAAAGAAGGGATGGTGATGCGGGGGTTCTGCGGTAAGTTGCGGGCAACCAAGCACTCCAATCGGTGGAAACTAACGGGATAAGGTAAGACGCAAAAGTAGGCTGGGAGAGCAGTTGCAGATCAGGCAAGGCTAAATTGGAAAAATCTTTATAAAGTAGTCGGCCAAACCATGCGGAGCAACATGATTTGTGAGCAGGCGTCTCGAGAGGCCGCAGAAGTCTCGAGAATTGCCCAAAACCCTGTTCTTCGCACACCATGTCTAGAATCGTTGGGAGATTCTTACCCCGCATTTTTGGTTTCCTTCTCGGCGTGCTCCAGGGAAGTATTCCGAGATAGCATCAACTATTAAAGCCGGCCGGTCATGGAGGCATGTGAAGATATCGACAGCAGTCGTTTCCCTACGGCTCATCCTTGCCAGATACTATCTGTATAGATCCTGGCTAATTTTCCAATTGAACGTGAACATGGCGCCATCGTGTAGAATGTATTAGGCACTGATGCTTTATGTCAATGCCCCCTTGTCCTCTTAATGCTACCCTATTAGTATCAACGTCGGTCCCCGCGCGGCGTGCGTGTGGATCATGGCAAAACGGTGATTGGTAGGGATCCTGAATTGACAATTTGCTGCAGTAAAAGAACCGCTGATTGGTTAAAAAGAAAACAGCGCATCATGAGGAAAGACGGCTGGTGAAGACTGGAATTTGAAGGTTAAAGGCTGAAGGTTGAAGGCTGAACGTTGAAGACTGGATGTTGAAGCGCGAAGTTGTTTCGTTTTTCGTCGGATTTCGAGGCGGATAATAAGCTGGCAATGATAAAGGGGATGGTCGTCTTTCCGGCTTTGAAAGACTGATATCAACTGCGTCCCTACCATTCCTCCTTCTAACACCTCAACCCAGGTCTCCATATATGCCCAACCCAGTCAGCTCACTTCCCGAAATTGGCAACAAATGTATAATATTACCTATTAAATAATCCCTCAGCTCCCCCTCCATCTAATCACTCCCAGTTCCCCTCAATCCCCTCATAAATTCTTCCAGGTCATAAGCGTAAACCTGTTTAAAGCCCCATATTTCTCCAACCCGGGGCCGTTACAATACGATCTCCATGCCCCCATCACCTTATCTAGCCTGCCTAGCGTCCGCACCTGCTCCAGCGGGATCTCGTAAAACTCGCGGCCAGGACACCAGAAAGTCTCCTTCCCAGACCATCCATCACGCTCGCTCCATCTCGGATAAGTGGCAATATACTCACTAACAGCGTCAGTAACGACATTTGTATCCATACACTGGTTCGCCATCACCACTTCCGGCGCGATGAGAAGAAATATTCGCTGTAGGCGCGGGTAGGCATTTTGTAATCCGGCCAGGATCATGTGGATTTGATGGAGGGATGGCTCATGCCGACCTTCCTCGCAACCGCCATCATCGAGAAGTAAGCCTATCTGGATCGGCTGTTCCCGGTGCATGGGCAGCCGTTCAGACCCCCGAGATGCAGTCTGATGCCTTACTTCACCCACACTCCAATATTTCTTTAATATAATGAGGGTGGTGGTAGTGTCTATGCGGAGAGCGGGGAGGGACGGCAGGGTTGGTACCGGATCGGTTCTTGACTTAGCGAGGATGTCAGCCGGGTGGCTCTGGGACGTCGTTTTCTTCCCAGCTTCACGGAGCAGAAGCATAGATTCATCCGGCACATGCCCAGGAAGATCGAGGTGCCGCCGGGCGACTTTGCGCGAGTGACTGGTTGTCTGAAGGAGAATGGTTATGGTGTCGAAGAAGGGGCGGGCTGGTGGACAGCTGCTGCTGAGCATGCGGCTACGGCTCAGGCGGAAAACCCACCTCCAATAGGGGAGGAAGTTGCCCGCAGGTTGTACGTTGTTGGGGTCAGTATCAGGATCGATCGCTTGTTCTATGCTTAAGTCGACATAATGGGCTGTGGGGGTGGTGGTGAGGATTGACCAAGTCCAGATGAGGTCTTGGAGCTCCAAAGGGAGGGAGGGAAAGAGGTGAAATGACGACATAACCCGTGTTTAGATAGAGTTACATGCAAGAATAAGAGCGTTAGAGAAGATAAGATGTTGTATATGAACTCTCATAGGACGTAGTAGTATGGATGCTCTCAAGGCGAGCTGGGACTGCCTGGGGAACAGAGGAATGGAAAATGACGGGAAGCCTTGGCGGTTTTCGATCGGGAATGCACAGCATATAAAAATTAGCCCGGCTCCCCCGCCCATCGGTCCTCTGGCTTGCTTGAGGCCTCCAATGTCTGTCAAAATACGAGGATGAATCATCGTGAAGGCGGGGAGATTGCTGCCAAGACCCGTATGAGGTTGATTTAAGCAGTTCTTGGCATCAGGCTTGGCATGTCATCACATCAGCTTGAATTTAATCCGATCTATGCCTCAGATCATGCAAGAAAAGATCCCCCTTATGGAGAAATGCGGGCGGCCATGTATGTGTTTGTACAGGTAAGAATGGAATATATTTTTCCAAACGTCTCCCTACACCAGTACTAGTAACGTTCTGGTAGGTCTGAACAGAGAGCGTCAATTGATGGACAACGATTTATGCAAACAGAACTGCGAATTATCTAACAGCTTGCGGGGAGACATTGAATCCCCAGCATGAACTTCTCTAGGTAGCAGATATTAATCTCGCTGTTGACTTACCTCACGATTCATTTCTACCATCACTATATCAAGGCCGTCCTCAATCAAACCCGATATTGGGCAAATCACACACCACAAAACCTCCATACTGCAGCACCCCTGCACCAATAAGGACTCTGTTATGCGGATCGATTGTTGCGGCGGTCATATAGCTCAGTATCGAGCCGTCATCCCAGAACACAACTTCAGGAGCATAATCTCTCTTCTGCACGAGCCTTATGGCGGCGGATGGGACATGGAGGTCCTTGCCAAGGCGCTCGACGTTCGCGATGTAATGTGGGAGATTTTCCAGCGTTGCGAAGACTATTGTTCATCAACATTTCAATTTTGATGAAAACGGGCTTCTTTTGCATAGGGGCAATCTTACCAGCGATGATGGGATCACCCGAGTTAGGGAGTAGCTTGATATTATCCGCTGCTGCGCCAAGTTCCTATGCCAGTCAGTTTGGAGCACTGGTTGATCAACAATTCCGTGACAGCTACGTACGACAGATCTCTGCCAGCTGAGCTCTTTATTATCAGCGATGCTGAAAACAGTCATGTCTCCCATTGTCGAATCCGCAACGAATAGCTGCTTCTTGTCTTCCGATATGGCAATGCCGTTGAAATTCGGATATGAGCTTGAAACCTGCCGACACTGCGGTTTCTTACAAGCGGGGGATGTTAGCAGTTGGCTGATAGTCCCATCCATTTAATAGGAACTCACATCTCCGCTGGCATCACAATATTGCACATTTGTTGCCCCTGGTAGGGGACCATACCTGTCCTCAAAGTCGCGGAGGATTCCACTAGCGAACATGTGGTCGTTCGTAATGAAGAAATCACTGCATACATGTCAGCTTGATACTGGCAGAAAATCCACAAAGGAAGGCCTGATGGGAGCAGTACAGCGGTCCATTCGCAGCCACGCCATTGGCAGTCTTGATCCCTTGGTGTCGGACCTCTTTCACGACTTGCACAGAATCCGAACCAAGTTGATGAGAGAATATTACGACCGAATCTCCGCCCCTCCCATGGTTAACAGCAAAGATATGAACCTGCAAAAATAGGCCTATTAGATATCTCCCCGTGTTTTTCTTTTTTTTCCCGCCAACCATAACATCCCCAGCCCCAGAGCCACAAAAAGAAAACGGAAAAAGAAAAAGGGGCGTACCTTATCCTCACCCTCTAGCCCATAAACATCAATCCCATGACTGATAAAATCCCCCTCCAACCCCTCAATCCGCAACTTCGTCGTCCTCCCCTTCTTAATATCATACTTAAACAAATCCTCCCGAAACGTCTCATTGCTCCTCCCCGCCGCATCCCGCGCATTCGACGGCGGATACCAATGCGAGCGCCCCTCCGGGTCCCCGCAGGCAATGAAAGCCGTGCTCGAGGCGAAATGGATCTTCACATCCTCGCACGCGTTCGCTTCATATTTCACGACGCATTTCTGGTTGTTTACTGGGCCGTGGTTGGAGTAGCGGGTTAGGGCTGTTTGGCGGTTATGGAGGAGGACGCGCTTGCATTGCGGGAGGAGCGGGAATATTTGAGCGGTTATGAAGGCGAGAGGGACGAAGAGGAGGACGAGAAGTTTGGATTTCAGAGGTGGGGGGTGAGGTTTAGTAGTAGTGGCCATTGGGATCTATCTGTAATAGAAGAAGTAGATGAGAGAGAGATTTTGTAGTAGTTAGCTATCATACCATACCCTTCCCGACGGCGAGGTGTCTACCACCTATAATAATGACAATAACTCCCCGCGCCATATATCCACCAGCTGCCAGCTACCAGCGGGTCCGCCCTCACGTTAACCATACGGCTTGATTCCGACACTTCGTCCTGCTTCCTCCCAGCTGACCGACTCGGTAAAACTTTTAAAGTTAGCTATCCTTCGGCTCTGTAATCAATAAAATAAAAGAGCCCACACCCAAAATCTTACCAGGCATTGCTCATAGCCTATAACCACCCCGCCGGCAAAACGCCGTCTCACCCATCTCCACATCGAACTCTAATAGAAAAAGAGTCAATAAATGAAAACGGGACAAAACAACTAACTTATTAACCACTCGCCCTGTCAGATTCAACTTGACAGGAATCCCTAATAATAGGACCCCCTTAACCGGTAATCGATGTACCAATTATACATGATGGCATGCATAGGTAGTAAGTAACTAAGATGCGGCTATCTCGGCTTTGCCCCGGCTGATTAGCCGGCCGGCTACAGGCAAGGAAACACTAGAAGGAGATTGGAGGTTGAAAATAGCGGGATTTCCGATTGCGGCTATGCCGAAGTAATAAATAGTTACAAAGCTGCCTTGTGCATGATGTTTCGAGGTTTTAATTTATTAAGACTGCCGTGTGAGCTGTTGTAGGAGGATTCGAAAGGGCATGAAACATAGAGGTTAGTTAACCGTCGCTTGTGAGTTGCATTGCCGGGCTCGTAACTACTACTAGGGAAAGGCACTGGTATCGGGCTAATAGATGCCGAACTGGGCAGGGCAATTTGGTTAACGGGAAAGATAAGTTTATATAGAATTGACTGGACAGCTGGATTCTTCATTTCTGGATTAATCCCTGAGCTCGTCCTGCTCTATCTTCTGGCTGGCTCGGCTCATCAAAACTCTCGCTAGTCCTCGCCTTGATGGCGTGCCATACATGTCCGTGCTAATTGTGGCCTGCTTAAATATTAACGAGCGTTGCCAATGAATGATATTGCCAAAAAAAAAAAAAAATTCTAGTACCATACACGGGCTAAATGTACAAAAAATCCAATGCCGAAATCTCATCGCTTAACATGGTATATCTATCTATGACTCCCCTTTTGTGATCTCGTGCTTAATCCAGTCGTTCAAGCCACCCTTTACGACAATATCTTGTAAGTTATCTGCAAACTCGCCAACCTTCTCCTCCCACCGATCGCCACCCTCACCCTCTTGTACCTCGACGACGCTCCGCTTGACGTCCCATGTCAGAGTCCACCCAGTCCGTCGCGTTAGCTGCTTGTCCGAACCGAAAGTCGCGCGCAGGCGTTCGATAAGTCGCGGGACTTCCAAGCCTAGGAGCGCATTGTTGATGCTGTTCCGAGAGAAGATGCTTCCGAAGCTACCCGAAACCACAAGCGGGATTTGCTTGGCCAGAATTGCCGTCGCGGCTTGCTCTCTTGAGGATCCACAGCCAAAGTTGAATCCTGAAACAAGGATATCATTGGGCTTAGCAACGGTCCCAAAGTCCGGGTCATAGTTTGACATGCAGACGGTTGCCATGCCCTCCTTGGTGATATCGTCCTGGTATGTATATTTGCCGGGGTAGATGTTGTCGGTATCAAGGTTATCGGCATCACAGAATACAATCTCACCACTGATCTTCTCTGGAAAGCCCGGGAGGATCTTAGTGGTGCTCTTGGAAGTGTCGTCAACGACGGAGGACTCAACCCGGTCGATGAGCGACTCAAGCTGTTCTATAACGTTGCCGATCTCGCTTTCCGCGGTCACAGGTAAACCAGTGCCGTAGCCGAAATCTACGCCAGAGTGCTCCGCTGGGGCCTCGTATATGCCTGGGCCCGAGATCACGCCGTTCAGAGCGCTGGCGGCCACAACCTCGGGACTGGCAAGGTATGCCAGGGCGTTCCGGGACCCCATCCGGCCTTTAAAGTTTCTGTTTGAAGCTGAGATTCCAACTTCGCCGTCTTCTAAAAGACCGGTCCCCAATCCGATGCAAGGTCCACAGGAGGCTGGGAGTGGGATACTCCCAGCTTCAAGCAGAGTCTCCCAGCTGCCTTGATCCTCAGCGATCTCCTGTTCACGAGCCGAAGCCGCCGCGATGTACAGTTTGACACCGTCTGCGATTTTAGGAACCTTGCCGCCATTGGCTTTTGCGGCATCCTGGAAAACCTTGGCAGCTGCGGCAAGATCGGAAGCTCGGGAATTCGTGCAAGACACAATATATGCCTTGTCTACCTTGATATTCTGAGGAGCAAGCTCGCTGAGCGGTGTCGAAATTTTAACGGAGTTAGGACCGGAGACATAAGGCGAGAGTGTAGATAGGTTAAGATAGAGTCGCTTTGCATAGTGCGCTCCGGGGTCAGCCAAGACAGGGTCTGCGTAAAGTGCGTCGATCTTTTCGTGTGTAATTCGTTCTCGAGTTGTCCGGCCCTCAACCATCGCTCCCTCTGTGGCCTTGTATCGAAGCCAGCGTTCTAGCGTCCGGTCCATTGGGAACTAGTAAACATTCAAAGTTAGAACAAAGGTTTCGGATTAACTGTCGTCAAGACTTACCATAGCAGAAAGTGCAGACCACTCGGTCGACATATTACTGATTGTCAGTCTGTTGTCCACCGAAATACTGGCCATTGTCTCTTCAGAGCCGGTGAATTCGACGGCATGGTTAAGAACGTCATCCTTGAACAGCCCACACAGCGCAACAATGACATCCTTTCCAGTAACACCTGGAGGTAAGATACCCGTGAGAGTTACCTGCGCAACGGGGGGCACCTGGAACCAACTCTTTCCAGTCGCCCAAATCGCGGCTGCGTCCGTTCTTACAATAGCAGTTCCCAAGGAACTCAGACCACCGTACATATTGCTATGGCTGTCTGACGCTACGCACAGCTTGCCGGGCCAGACAAACAGCTCTTCGACCTGAGGAGTTGTTAGCATACGACGATACGCTTCTGGGGCAGCAGGAAGCCTAAATACCATGACTTGGTGGCCGATTCCGTGGCCGGCGGGGAAGAAAGAAACGCCATGTGTCTTCGCAAAAGCCTCGATCTGCTCATACTTCTTGATATTGGACTCGCTCTTGTTCTGAACATCGTGATCGAGCGCGAAAACTAACTGCTTCGGATCCTTGATTCGAGTGGCACCGATGGACATGAACTTCTTCGCGATGGGCCAGGTGTTGTCGTGAGACATACATCTGTATGGCTCGATCTGTACGTAGTCACCACTTCGAACCACCTTTCCCTCCGGCAGACTGACGGCATGGCCCTGCACGATCTTTTCCGTTAAGGTCTGCGGGGTCTTCTTCTGGGTTGGGACTTCTGTGAAGGGGAACTCCGTCCTCTGGACATTTGGAGATGTTGCTCGGGCAGCGGTCGTCGTCGCGATCGAACGGTGGTATGAGGGCCGGTAGATTGAGGTGTGGGGGAGCCGCTGACTCCACAGGCGTTGACTCAAGATATGCCTGTTCGCCCGGCCAAGCAATCGCCATGGGGCGGCCGCGATCTGGAGGGGTTAGTTTTCAGAAAAAGTCCAAAGTGCCCGGGGCGTCATCACTCACTGCTCTGTGCGGCATGGCGTGCAAAGGGAGGTGGGAGTTCAGCGCTCTAGCAAAGGATCACAATCGAGGAAGAGTCATCCAAAATATTGGAGATAAAATTTCCTGGAGATCAAATCGCTCCGGAATCGGCCACTAGCTCCCGGATCACGTGCTCTGCACCCCGGACCTCGGGATTCTTGGCGTCTTGGCATACAAATTAACAGTCGACAATACAAGGCCTCTTATTGGTCAGACCATGACCACATCCATTGGCGGACAGAGGAAAGACTACTAATGCGCCGGGTTTAACGATGAGAGTGAACTCCGAAGAGTAGAAACAGAAGTAAAGTAAAATAAAATAAACAAAGCTACAATTATGCGACGACTAAGAATCCCCAGAGGCAAAGACGAACCCCATCAAAAATTGATCCCCAGCCCCCCAGCTACAGTTTGGGTTGTGGATGCAAAAAGGGGTTAAGAAAATGTCCGAGTCAACCACATTTACTTTAGGTCTGACATACCGGCAAGCAATTCACGGCGCGCCTGAATACACCTGCTCTCCACTCTTGGACTTGAAGCCAGTGACCACCTCCTGGCCATCCTTGCTAACCAACCACTTTGCGAATGTCCTGGCAAACGAAGACTCGTCGCTGACGAGGAAATGAGCCGGCATGAGGAGCGGATCATCAGTACTATCTGTCCCCTTTTTGTAGATGACAAGCTGCTTCCGAACGTCCTCGCTGACGGAGAGATATGTTCCCCAGTCGGTAAGGGTGTATTCTCCCAACTTTGCTGCGGTCGTCAGTGCCTGGATCGGATACTCGGCATTCTTGTGGTACCACGGCGATGGCTTTTCTGCCCAGGGAACCTGTTGGGTTTGGTTTTTCTAGGTCAATATATACATGATACACGCATAAATACACAGTGATCGCGCTTAAGGATAGAACAGGACAGGAGTTCTGAAGGAGAGAATGAGGAAGTGGGGAGCTCACCTCGCCAATCTTCATCCAAAGTTCAGACTCTTTGATATTGGTCGCGGATTTATCATACCGGCTGAGGAACCTCACATTCCTGCCGGACTCGGCTACGGCATACATCAACTGGAACATCTCTTCCACCTTCATGTCCTTGTCTAGGTGCGCTGGATTGGAAGGTGGGCCCACAAGGAGGAAGTGTTCGCGGAAAGCGTAAAAGCTGGGACTCCCTGCAATGTTCTGGTCGATGGCAAGGCTTTCCGCAGCGTCGTTGTAGGTGATGGCTGCATCGGTGGTGCCGTTTTTCATATAGTTAATCGACTCCGTCGTATCGCTCTTGTACCACGCGACCCTGAAGGGCTGTGATCCAGCGGTCACCTCATACTTGATGAAAGCATCACCGAGTGCTGTCACATGTGTTTATTTGTGTGAGCGGAAGCAAAGAACCAAAATGGCCGACATGAATCAAGACGGGATGTTCACGTACCCTTTATTAAACCGCTTTGGCCAGCCGCACCGTTCCCGATTCTGAGCTTAATCTCGGAGTTACCCGGGTATCCACCATTATAGACCTCCGCAGGGTCCACGCTCGCAGTGTGCCATTCGTTACCTGGCTGCAGAAGTTGCCAGCGTTGGCCCTGGGAAACAAGGCGGCTAACACTGCCTTCAGTGGTGACTCGGTGTAGGAACTTCCCTACCGTGATATCAGAGTTGTTGATGTCCCCGCTGACTTTCTTCCACCTTGTTTCACTGACGTATTTGTAAATCCCGCCGTTTTTTTGGAGCTTGAAGATCCCAGCCTCGCCGACAGCAATTTTTGCCAGTAGAGCGCCATTGCTGTTGATCATGGTCCAGTGGGTTCCGCCGCTGATGTGTTTGAAGACTTGTCCATACCTTTGGCTCATACAAAGATGACCTGCTGCAGCAAAGATTTTGGGGTCGCGATCATAGGGTGCCCACAGCTGGGTCCAGGTACTGTTGCTGCGGACGTACTCGTAAATAGCCCCATCCTTGGTGATCTGGTACAGGGCATCGCCATCGACGGCAAGGTCCTTGAAGTTGGAAGCCCCGGCAAGATCGGACCACTGTTGCTGTGAATTGAATTTCCTGATCATGTGGGTGCTGGAATTCCACAGGTAAATGTTGTTCGCATTGGATGCCCAGAATTTATCTGCGCCATGGGCAAAATGGGTCCATGAGTTACCATCACGGCGGTACACGTCTCCGCCGTTGGACCGTCTAAGATATAGGACTTTGTCATCATCAACGACGATTTGGGCGTTGTCGACATTTTTGTCGATGGTTTTCCAGAGATATGGGGAGGAACCATCGTACTGTTTGACCTCACCAGTGTCGAGAAGCTGATAGCAGTCAGTGCCGTTGACAGCAATCTGGAGGACCGCCGCCATGGAGTGTTAATCGTTCAGGAGAAGCCGAAAAACCGGTCGTAGTTTGTTATAAATAGGTAGTAGCCAAGTAAATCATGCACGTATTGATATCGATCGATCATATAAAACCTCATTCAGAAGATAGAAAAGCATCCTATTTTATAGCCAGACCCGCCAGTCGACTGTCTGACGATGCCAAGCAGCTATTTGCCTACCTTTTACCATGATGAATGAGCTGTTCAACGCCAAATTCGAGTTTGCCCACCCTCATGATTCTCAGCCAGCCTCGATACTCCAGATATATCGTGGAAGAGCCAAACGACGCAACAACGACATTCAGGACCCCAGTCCCTTTCCATCCATTGGTTCCGACCGGTACGATCGTATCATTGTCCTCTGCAACGCTGCCCGCCCCAGCCAGCCATTTCCGAGGAGGGCTGCTTCAAAGGTCGTTCTTCGTTATTGAAGGTGTGCAGAAGGAGGGGGAGGGCTGGCTGTATTTTAAGCTTGCAGCCTACCCCAGACGAGCTGAAGAGATGTTAGTTATGCATTATTGGTGTGGGACCCCGCACTTCGTCCGCGGCTTGTACGTTTTCACCACCCCTGCATGTTTTCAGCGCCTTGGCAAAGTCCAGTGGTTCGTCCCTTTGGCAGGTGTCCAAAATTTTTGAAGCCGATATCTTGTTGGTTCTTGTCCCTCGGTTTGTCTTGTCAAAGCCTTCGGTAGGGTCGTTATCTTCTCGTTACCCCCGTTAAAGAAGAAAATAACGTTAAATTAGTTAGGGTTTGATCAGTCATAGGTGATTATTCTAACACCAGGATTGATAAAACCAGGACATAAACTAGATATCAATCCAGGGATAACAACTTAACTTTTTTTGCACATATCCTCGAGTAAAGAAGGGACAGGTCCGCAAGCGCCGGTAAACCCCACCAAAAAGCGGACCACCACAAGGGCGAAGGGGGGAGATTCGTCCGATGATAGTTTGGTTTTGTATTCTTCGAGGCTATGTTGAGATTTGCCAATTGTATCGTTTAGTGGCAGTGAGGAGAGCGGATTTCCTAGGCAATCACTTTATTTGGTCGCTAGTAGAGAGTGCCTGCAGTTGTGGAGGTAGTAGCGTAGCAACGATCGTAAGGTTGGGACAGATGGAAGACAAAAGATGCAGAGATTCGTCTGTGCCAAATAAACTAAGGTTTTGTGGAAGAATGGGTTTAGTAGGCAGATAGTTGAAGCGACACTGTAGGTTTGAGGCTGTAATATGGGAAACAGCTACTCCTTCCTACGCTTCAGGTGCTATTGGGAGGCGAAAGCATGCCTTTCGTCATTTTGGCGGGGTAAAAGCAATGGTTGGTTGAAGCCGGAGCTGGCCATGATGGGTGAAGCTGAGTATTCCTTAATGCAGTATTTCCCGTTGGGAGGTGAGGAACAGTATATAGCGTGCCGAATCAGATGTGCTCCGGGAGAGGTCTTCCGTGACGGGAACGAGTAGAAACTAAATCTTGATGGCAAATCCCTGGGTTTGACCAATCAACACGATGTTGTAAGGAATAGAATTGACAGGGATAAAGCAACCGCGAAGTTGAATACTTATGTGTGTATTCAGTGTTCATAGGACGGTCAAACAGACAAAACAATGTTTTTTTCGAATCGAACAATCCTCCAAATCGAATGTCTCACCAAGACTTTAGATTGAAAGAGGGCTGCAAAATGATCTCTCAATGGCCTGATACAATATTTTCCGGGAATAAGCTTCTGGATTTGTTCATGCTGGGATGACAAATAATGGTCAAAAGAGGATGACATATGGCATCAGATTGAACCATATTGAAATAAAGTAAGACCGCGAATAGGCAATTTATTAATAGCCAGGGGTTCCCATTGCTTATTATGGTTCGCCAATGCAGGGCAGCAGAACCCTGGTGCCAAATTAACAGCAGAAAACCCCGTTCCGCAACGGGTCCAGGTACAGAGGAGTAATCAGACACCGAAACCCAGTACCAGAGGGGAAGGGCGCAGATCAAGGCTGTAATTGGCAATGGAATCGGATAATTTTGTCGGAAGAAATCTTGTCGTGTGACAAACGGGTAGGGGTGCCCAGCGGTTGCTTTCTCCTGGTAGCTTCGGAACGGTGAATCGAGAGTTGGGGTCTCTTAATGGCCTGTCCGCGTCTTGTGTTGGAGCCAGGGCAGGGATGAGGGCGGCTGTAAGCACCCCTCAATAAGAGAAATGGCCCCATCGCAGCTCAAATGGGGGCTATTTGCGTGCGTGGACCAGAGCAGGACAGGGATAGACTAGACCTTAATTTGTTGGAATGCTGGCGCTTCGTCGTGGCGGGACGAGTGCTTGCTATGATATGGGCCATGGGACAACATCCTGTTCATACTTGTGTGCTCGTAGTTCTGTATTTTTATACTCCAGTGCTTATCCTCCCATACGTCAGTGGAGAAGTGTTGGGCGCCTCGTTTATCCATGGCCTGGCTGGCGGCTCCATCCCGATCAGTGAATACGCCCAGGTAGTAGTGAATGGGTGTGGGCACTGAGGTATAAATTGGCCTCATGGACCCGGCTGAGGGCGGAAGGGTAAAGAGCAGCAGCCTGTGGTCATTGTGGTGAGGACATCGGAATCCAGGTGAGACACCCTGTGGCTGGAGTGTTGTTGGAGTTGAGATGGAGATGGGTGTGGTTGGCGGTTGATGAGGCTCTCCTTGCCCGAAACGGCCTGGGCTGACTGGAAGCTTCCCCAGACGCGCTTAGCCCCATTCGACCTCTGCTTCATAACGCCATCTCTTCGCATCTTGCTCTCCGCTGCCGTGACATGAGCTGGTCACCGCGCTCGTGTGCTGTAAGTGAATACCCCCGCCCCCATTGCGTCTATTGGCTGCTGGCATGGCCATTAGGCTCTCCAATGCCTGTTGTTGGGCTGTCATGGCCACCACCAACCACCATCCAACCTGCTGCTCTCGAGTTACACTCTCCGCTCCCTCCACCCCAGCCCAAACCTATGAGCCCCGACCTATATCGATCCTCTATACTGACCAGTTCTCCACTGTGCGACCTGTGTAGTTTTCCCTCTCAACCACCGGGAAGATGGATCCCCATGTCACAATCAAGAAATCTCACTTGGAAACGCTCCTACGAAGGTATGCCTCCTCCTGCTGCTGCGGCTGCTCGTTGCTTGGTGTCTGCCCAATCGCCCCGCGTTCGATGCCGCTGCGTTTTCCCCTCCGAAGGCCCCCTATATCCCTCCCCACTGTTTGTATAACCGCGAGCTTAAATCGACGAGACGCTAATGGAATTGTTTGGACTACAGAGCGGAGCTTGTGAGCTTCCAATATCACCCCTCCTTCCGCATCTGCTGCCGTGATTTATGAGGCTCTAATGATAGTGTGCATCGGGGATGTAGCATGCTTCACCTTCTGATTTTGATGCCCTCGCGAACATCGCGACGGTGACAATTCCAAAGTCTGAGCATGATATTCTAGTGAGTTCCTTGCCGTTATAATTGTGCATATTATATGAACTGACACATCGAAGGTTCGTAGGTCGCGCGAATACGGTACGTTCGAGAACCAAGTGGCCCGGCACCATCCCCGCTCCTCTCCTTCATACCCTCCGCTATATGCCTTGAAACGCGCTAACCCGCATGCTGCTGGTAGATAATCTGAAGCAGGCACTATACGAAGGCGGTGTTTCCCAAGAAGCCCTTGAAGTGAGATATCGAGCGCCATTGTGCAAGGTTATACCGCTTACTGAATGACCAGACTTTGATCAATAGCCCTAGCAACCAGCAGGAGCAAGGAGAGTCGGTTGACACTGCCGCCGGTAGTCGAACCCCAACAGAGACTGGAAACTCTGCCCACCCTGTGCTACGCCCGATTTCGAACCATTCGACCCATGAGAGTTCTCCGTCTAGCAGCCACGGACAAAAGAATGCTGCAGGCAACGCACAGCGAGCTGCTTTGAATGGCAACGGGCGTCACTTTAATGGTGAAAATGACACTACGTCCTTTCCTAGCGACGAAAAGGAGGACTCCCCGTTTCCTGGAAGTGCACAACCTAGACTGGATCGACAGCAATCAAACTGCACAGAGAGCCGTACGGTGCTATTAAAGGGGCTTTCTGAACGTACAACCCACCGTGATATCGTTGCTGCTGTCAGAGGCGGCGCCCTAGTTGACATTTTTCTCCGCGCAAGAGACCGACAAGCAAGCATATCCTTTGCTGAAGGAAGAGCCGCTCAGGAATTTTTGGCCTATGCGAAACGCCAGGACCTTTATATTCTTGATAAGCTGGTGAGATTTCGGCCTCCCTACTAATATGACACCATCTTGCTAACTGTATGGTAGATTGAGGTTTCTTGGAGCGAACGTCAATTCTATCTGCCTGGTCACGTTGCAGTGAAGCTGGCCAATGGAGCTTCCCGTAACTTGGTTATCCGTTCAGCAAACCCCAACCTCACAGAGGCCAGAATCCGTGATGATCTTGAGCATATCCATAACCTGATAGTAATCGACATCACCCATGACAGAGGCAATGTATACATCTCGACCAACTCAGTTCATAACGCCTTGTTTGCGCGGACTTGCATGATGTCTCGCTTGACGTACAAGGGCATGAAGATTGAGTATTATCCGGATGAATGCGCTGCCCCTCTACCTAAGATGCAGTATGCATCGAAAAAGGTGGCCCCTGTTCCAGTGAAGAAGCTAGACCCCATGGCCAACCGGTTCCAGATGCTTAATATGGATGGAGCAGAAGATTCAGAAGAAGAGGATGAATTAACGAGCAGTACCTCCCTTGGGGGTAATATAAGCTGGGCAAACTCCAGCATTGCAGTTTAACGAACGACTCAACAAGTTTCAGACCAACCCTTTTGGTACTGCTTGATTCGACCGCCAATCAATCATTTGAGACCCTGGATGACAGTGTCCTATGGATATCCTCAGTATTTGCTTTTAACCCCTGGGTTCACAATACATTTATATCCCCCCCATGCATTTTTCAGCAGTTTTCGGCGGTCATAACATGCAACTGCCTCGAATCCTCATTTGTTTAGTTCTCCATAGATACCCACCCTTCTTCGGTTTATTTCTCTATGGGTCAGCAACACGGAGTTTGCATTTGTTTTTGCCTACTTTGTATTTTCCGCTTCCATGCCATTCCCAACATCCACATTATTCTGTCATTCCCCTCCTGTTTGAATGGACCCAAAAACTGCAATGCATGGGCGTAGGAATTAATATTGATAATCAGACTGGGATTATCGAAGTCTAAGACTACAATGTCATCCACCGTGTACTTATGAACGAACAACTAGGAACTGTAATAATTGTAGAAACGGGGTCAATGGAAGAGTGCGCGTTCACGTGACCGATCTTGATCTGCGCTAAGATAAGATAAGCACAAATCACCCCAAGCGAAAAGACGAAAACCTCAAAAATTCACCAGCCCGGACCTCATCTCGAAATCCACCGCACACCAGCCCGCGCACCGCCCTGCCTCACGGCCCCCAACCACCAGATCCCGCTCTATACGCCTTGCCGTCCGGATTGATTCTCATCATCGAATCTCCAGCCCATTCCGCGCCCCCAAACGGGTCTCCGCCACACCGCACCAACCACACGAAACCACCACACCATGTCCTACGAATCCCGCCCAGCCGCCGCCCCGCGGCCCCCGCACGATGAGTCCGACGTTGAGGAGGAAGCCCTGGTAAATGACTACCGGGAACAAGTACACTTTGACGACAGCATGAGCGAGCTGGACCGCACAACGTCGCTGGGAGGCGGTTCGCAAACGCAAGACCTGCAAGCGCAGCTAGCTGCCGCTGCCACGCCGCTCGAGTTCCAGGCCACTCTCGAGACGAAGTTTGCGAGCTACGATAACTATTGTAGTCTGTTTCATTACATATTGAATTCGGAGGGGCCGGTGGATTTGGAAGTGCCTTCGGTACGTGGTGTTTATCTTTCCTTTTTGGGAATTGGGTTGGGGGGGGGGGGGTATTTTGATAATGGGCGATTGGGTGTTCCTATGGCTGTGCATTGCTAACCGTATGACAGTATTTCTGGGCGTGGGACGTCATTGATGAGTTCATCTACCAATTCGAGTCGTTCTGCCGGTACCGCAACCGCGTTGCTCGCACTGGATCCAACGAGGAGGAGGCACAGCTTCTGCGGGACAACCCCAACACCTGGGGCTGCTACTCGGTCCTCAACGTCCTCTACTCGCTGATCCAAAGATCCCAAATCAACGAGCAGCTCGCAGCCATTAAGCGCGGCGAAGACCCCACCCTCGTTGCCGGCGACTACGGTAACCGCCCCCTCTACCGCATGCTCGGCTACTTCTCGATTATCGGTCTGCTCCGCGTCCACTGTCTGCTGGGCGACTTCAGCCTGGCCCTCAAGACCCTGGACGACATTGAGATGAACAAAAAGGCCATGTTTGCCCGCGTTATGGCCGCCCATTTCACCACCTACTACTACGTGGGTTTCTCCTACATGATGATGCGCCGCTACGCAGACGCCATCCGCATGTTCAGCCACATCCTCGTCTACGTTTCGCGGACCAAGAACTTCCAAAAGGGCAGCAACAGCTACGACGCCATTGCCAAGAAGAACGACCAGATGTATGCCCTCATTGCCATCTGCGTCGCCTTCCACCCCACCCGTCTCGACGACACCATCCACTCCGCCATCCGCGAGAAGTACGGCGAACAGTTCAACCGCCTCCAGCGCGGCGGACCCGACGCCCTGCCCTTGTTCGAGGAACTCTTCCGCTCCGCATGCCCGAAATTCATCTCCCCCACCCCACCCGACTTTGACAACCCAGGCATGAATGTCGACCCCGTCGACCACCACACCGCCATCTTCATGGACGAGGTCCGCAACACCCTCTACAACCCCACCGTCAAGTCGTACCTCAAACTCTACACGACAATGGATCTCAAGAAGCTCGCTGGATTCCTCGAGGTCGAGCCCGAGCAGCTGCGCGCGTGGTTGCTCGTCAACAAGCAGCGGAGCAGACAGATTCGCTGGGTCGACGGTGGCCTGTTGGAAGGGGACGTTGTCAACGCTAATGATCTCGACTACGCGATTGAGGGCAATTTGATCCATATTAGCGAGGCGAAGGCTGGGCGGAGATTGGTGGATTGGTATTTGCGGAATTTGGCGCGGACGTACTAGATTGGGACGCCGGAAAGGAGTTAATTGATTTTTTGAGAGAGAGTAAAAGGCGGTCTCTGTCTTGGTGAGACGGATGGGTTGAGAGACCTTTCGGTTTGGGGAATATGTGGTATTGCTTTTTTTTTTTGAAGACGATTGCTATGCTACGTATTTGTACGCGAAATCTCATGGTGATGAAGCCTACGTATGGCGGATATATGGTTTCCTCGTGCGTGTGCGTGTGCGTGTGCGCGTGTCTGTGTATCTGAAGCTAGCGAGTGCTGATTGATTGAAAGCTTCTGTGGGTATATGTTATACATTATACCTCCTTAAAAGCCCATCTCTTCCTCTCCGATCCCAGGAAGTTTTGTTTACTTCGGGGAGCAGAAGGGGGAGAAAGAGAAATGGCAGATGGCTATGAGAGTTGCTTTTTCCTTTTTAATTTTGTTTTTCTTTTTTACATCTTTTTTTGTGTCCGAATTTCTTTTTTATCTATCTCCTCTTTTCTGTTCTCTTTTTCTCTTGTCTTGTCTTGTTATGCTTATGCTTATGCTTTTAAATAAAGGAGGCGTCAGTCAAATCAATCAAATACCTGTTTTAACTTTTTCAACTTTATTTTCATTTTTACTAATTACGTGAAGCATTTCTACTTGCGTACATTTTTCTTCCAGCTTATCCAGCTAAACTTCTCCATTGCATTCATTACCTATTTATGAGTCTTAAATATATTACCCTCTTTTATTAATCTTTCTAGCCTGCACTTCCTTTCTAACCATTGAGGATTATATGGCCCATCAGATAATTATCGCGCCAATTGGGCGCTACTGCGTACTACCCCCTATTCATACTCCGGCCTCATTTATTCATGTATATAACCGCACGATCCTTTCCGCAGTTTTCATACCAATCAGACACCTTTGGAATCACATCTGGTAGCATGTCCATAATGCTCGTCCTATTCGCATGCTGTACTACCAGCTCGGCACCTCGACGCAGCAGAGCTCCAGCATATGCCATGAAATCTGTTGGTGCATTGGTTTCTATACGCCCATGGACGGCAGTCGCGCACGATCTTGCAAGGTATTGTGATGCCTTCGCGTTCTTGTGAGAGATGCGTAGGAATTCCCGCACACCTTCAAGAAAACATTTGCTTAACTGTAGGGTGCAACCTATTCCCCCAAGCGCCGTCTTCATCTTGTATGCGTCAACGTAACTCTTGACACGGCAAACACATTATCACCTAAGTGCAGTGCGTAGGTTCTTATCCCCGCATGCCTCTCTGCGACTTTATAGTACACTCTGTTCAGGATTGTGTTGAATAGCATCGTGAACCTCACACCTGAGAACACCCCACCTGTCAGCCTTGCCAGAGTGATGAGCTGCCCGTCCCCACGCTGTTCGTCGTGTGTATCCACCCTTCAAACCTACCTCATGCTACTAGTTCTAGTGACAAGTCACCAGGCTTGATCAGCACGAATTGATGCCGCTCGGCGGCAGCTAGCCACTCAAGCGCCCTGTGCTGCTCAGTAGACTGCCTACTGCTGACACTTTGCTCGCCGATGCACCGATGGAGGACATAATGTCATAGTTACTTGTGCAGAATGTTGAAATTTGCCGCTCTATACAGGCGACTACGCCTCGTGTTGACAAGTCCATCACGCGCCGACACACGCGGGGAGCGCCCGCGGCCGTGCCTATTGGGCAATCTGCTGGCATGTGCTTCAATAGTGCTCAAGGCAAAAGCTGCAACTGACCAGCGTTCTGTAGACGCTGCGAATAGGGCTCTAACTTTTGACCACTCTAGCTTGTATGAAGTCTGCACTATTATACGCGGCGGTTTTAACTGCATATGCTTCATCCATTTGATGATTCCAAATGGCAGCTCACTTGGCCATAGAGGTATATTTAAAATCTCTTCAATCAGCCCTATTGATATACTCTCTTGAAGAAGGGCTCTTGCTTGGACACTGTTTAGAATGTCATTCGTAAACCGCATATCGTGGCATAGGGAACTCAGTGAAGACGGCTGGTCGTGTCAGTATCCCAGGGGGGCTCCTTAAGCCTGCTATTGTTGACAACGAGTGGGTCTCTGGGGGGGTAAATCGGGCGTGATTTTCTATTGCTGCAGCCAGCATCTTTGTGAACCCCCTTTAGTAGTATCGTCCATGATGGTGGGCCAGTGGGCTTAATGGAAATTGGATAGAGCATAACTCCTGTTGTCTGGGTATCAGTTATCGATATAATAGTGAAATTGGCCAAGAAACGCTATGGATAGCTTCCAGGGATAACCGCCGTCTCTCTTCAGGGGAGGTTGTAGTACGATTCAAACGATACCCAGAGCATGGAACTCTGACTGCAGCCCCCCAAAGTCCGCTGGGTAGAAGATGACCCCTAGCAGCTTTTTGGGAAACGCCCCCTGGTACTCCTCGCAACAGCGTAAGGTTTGCGCGGCCTAGGTGTTGTCTTGTTTACGGTAAAATGGTATTCCATTCGTCTCGGACATATTTATGATGGGAGTTAAATGGGTACTCCTTGCAGCTGCCGCAGGTGGGGGGTTGAGGGAGTGTTGTTTGCAGTGCCGCACGACTGTCCGAGCAGCGACTCATGATTTGTTGGCTGTTTTAACTGCTGTGAGTTTCCGGCCCAGACGACAGGCGCCCTGCTCCCGAAGTTTGTAGAAGCTGGACGACTTTTTCATAAATGGATATGGTTATCGTTATTCCCCCTAGGAGCCCCCTAGCCACTAACCTCCATTGATTTTGGTTCTCTCCATGTCCAAAAACCACAGCGCTCCGCCGCCCGGCTTCTGCCTCCATTTGCTGATGTCACTAGCTAAATTACCTTCGTTCTTGATGCATGTCGCGCGGAAAAGGCGGGGAAGTGCTAGTGAGAATGCTGCATGTCTTAACTGTCGATATACACACATATCAAACTTCCCGGCGGGCGAATCAGGGGCGTCACCGGGCGATGTGAGGTTTTCGGCGGTTTTGGGGGCCGAACTTGAACCCTTGATGTGCAGATGGGGGGCGAGGCTGGTATGGACTGCGTAGTATTCTGCTAATTGCTCTAATTCGAACTGACAGTCGACCGTTACGGCTGTGTAGGGTGTCTACCTTTCTCAGCCATCTGGCCGATGACCGATTGCGTTTTCCAGAGAATGATCCTGACATTTCAGACGTTGCCAACCGGCCTGGTCGTTACTGGTCCTGACATCATGGATTGCCCAGCCCATTCCAAAGCGGACTGTAACCCGCTTGATCAAATAGGTTGTGGGGGCGTGGCTGACCTCTGATGGCGGGTGAGATTCTTTTTGTTGGCATGGCCGATATTGCATGGCTTGCACATATATGGGCTTGGATTAGTTTCTCGTGCTTTTCCAGCCAGTTCCTCGTTTCAGCATATCGACTGTCCATGCTTGCATATGCATAGCAGGAATAATTGCTAGATCGCTATGTCTGCCATATTTAGTGTACAGACGGACAGGGACGATATCGGGTTTTCCGTTATCCTCTCTACACGACGGCGAAAACTAGCATCTCCCCTAATCCTGGTTAATTGCCATATCCCAGCGCGCATGAGCCAGAAGGTTTTTCCCCGTTTCCTCTTTTCGTCTGCGTTTTAAGAGGGAGTGAAAATGCGGACTGGTGCCTGTTAAGAGTGCTTGCTGACCAAGGCCACAATAAAGTTTCTAGGTAACGTCGACGACCATCTTTCCATACACTGGATTAATATAGATCTAACCGCAGACGAAACTCAATGAGGTCACAGCACGGTGGAGTTTTGTATACGTCAGGCTGATTTCTTCTGCTTGTGGATCAACCGGACTGAGATTCTCAAAAGCAACGTCGAAAGCCTAGTATGGATCTAGAAGAAAAGTCAATTCACAATATAAATGTGTAAGCCTTTCCTCCACATCCACACTTTGTCGCAAATAGCTCCCTTGTATAAAGCTGACATGCGGAGAGAAGAGCCCTGATGTCCATAATAACACATAGCTCAACTCAATGTTCTTCGCCGACATATTTTGCCAATTACCAACAAAGTATCCGTAATGGCTGGCGGTTAGAACATTACAGGGGTCCAGCGATTCGTTCATATCCAGTCTGACCGTTCCGGTACATTTTCGCACAACGCAAGCTGTAGTCTCGATCTGTGAATATTGAGACCACGGGGTCCGACCTCCTTCCTTGAAAGATTCGGAGATGTGATCTGGCACAGGTGCATCTGTGTGCTGCTGCTGATTAATGATCCCCTCCTCTCCCAGCTCTGGAGACACATCTTACCCCTTGAGGCACTGAAGAAATTCTAGCACACACTAGGCCCATGGGCTCAGACAAAGACAGGGAACATCCTGATGAGTAACAGCGGCGTACTTAGACCTTCAATAAAGGCCAGCGTAGTAGAAGGCATAGGCCATCCCCTTGTTCCCAACATATCTTGTGAGATCTTCAACCATACAAGAGTATAGGCATTCTCCATCATTACCAGCAACAGTTGATAGTAAATCCATAGGTGGGATTGCTAGCCAGGGCATAGGTTAGCAAATGCATTTTCAGTAGATAGTACAGGGTCAGGAAAGCTGGGAGGGGAAACATATCACAGCATACCTCAATCTTGAAGGGAGATTGTGGGAGATTGTTCCGGCGAGTCATTTGTCCCCTATATGCTTGTCCCCGTCGGAAAAGAGCTTTTGACCAACCGCGGAGCCATTAGGCACCAATCTCTGAAGACGGGGAATTTATAGGCATCCATCAGGGCTGGGACTTGGAGTGTTTGGAGTTTGATGCTGCCCATATTAGTTTAATCCGCTCCAGGGTGCTTCTGAGTGTGTTTGCGTAGATTGTTGGGGGCCATGGGTGTTTCCTGAAAGTAAAGGTATGTGGCATTCAACTGATCTCAGGATAATACTCTTGGCGAATGCCTAGCAGGGTGCACCTTATTATGCATGTCTTTTAATGTTTCTAAGATTAGGAGTTATTCCTTACCTTGAGACTCCACAATGGCCGATGCCCATGCCGCATTGTTTTCATACTACTATTATATGATTGACTTGCTTCGCCTAGGTTTTTGGGTTGAGCATCGCATGGAACCAGAACAGGTTATTGTACCCGTCGAACGGTATTTGGACAACCTGAAGTGGGATGATCTCAGATATTAAGAAGTAATTTTAAAATGTAATGGACTAGCTCTTGTTTCTCGTGAGATAATTTCTCATTCCCCCCTTTTCTTCTTTCTTCAATGATGCGGTAGCTGCCTTGTACGCTTCAACATCGACACGTCTTCCTTTCGTTGGTGAAAGGCGGCATCTGTGGGGTTGGGAAGCTGGGATGCAGCAGCTGATTTGGATAAACAACCCTATCTGCAGTTCAAGTTGTATTAGTTAAATTTAGAGGAAGGACAGTGAAGGGAGAAAGGCTCAGTAGTTACCAGACACTACATCAAGCGTTTCAAATATTGGTACACTTGCTTTATGCTGGCAAGATGTAATATGGCGCTTCATATGTTTCCCCGACACCACTGAATTCGATCACAGCGCTTCGGCTGCACCCTGTCGCGGCCCGGATACCGACGACGAGATATGCCTGAAGAGGGAAGAGAGTCAGCAGATCGACTCTCCCGACATCTACGGGCAAGGTCATTCTGGCGTTGTATCTCCGCCCAGGTTCGCTCTTCCTCGGGTAGGGACCACGTCCTTTAACTTTCTGCAAACTAGAGAACATTGTCTGTTGCCTTTGACACACTCATGATCCTGAGGGACATTTCTGTTGCATGTTCCACAAGTAATAGCTCGTGATTTCTCTGGGCATTGACCCTTTATATGATCAGAAAAGTCTTTCAAATACTGTGAGTATGCTAAAATAAGTAGTTGGTGTGGTTAATAATTAGTAGCTAGATAGCGCACGACTAAAACGTTCTCATGCAGAGGAAAGAAGCAAGCTGGTTTGTCGTACAAGGTGCTCTTGGGTATGAGAAGGTCGCCAGTCCCTTAGCTATCTGGATAGGAATATGCGCTCAACTGCAGAAGGCATCGTTTTGGGCCGGAGGCACGGTGGCCGTGCAAGTAAAAGGTGAAGCACGACACAGCCGCAGTGAAAGATGGAGTTATTCCCTGCCTGGAGGCATGGCGGCCGTGCAAGTAAAAGACGAAGCACAACAAAGCAGCAGTGGAAGGTGGGGATATCCCCTTCCCGGAGGCACGGTGGCCGTGCAAGTAAAGGCAGAGCACGACACGGCAGCAGTGGAAGATGGAGTTATCCCCTGCCCAGAGGCATGGGTGCCAGAATTAGGGTTGGACTGACATAGTGTTTCTTATGCAGTGTCCATCCTTAAGGCAGGCACACTAGGTCAGAAACTGCTCCTGAGATGGACACTGAAATCAAATATTAGACTCATTTTATTCATAAGAAGACAGATGGCAGTTGGGGTGTTCAGCGATACCTTCTTGGATTCATTGGACTTAACCACTGAATGATGAATGCCATAATGGTGATCATGGTTTTGAATAAGCCCATCTTGTCTGCAAGAATAATCTTTTTGTATGTAATTGTTTTGCCAGAGAAAGCAGTACACCCCAACCATTTAAAATGGGAGAGTACCCTTCATGCCCGGTGTTCGTCGCAGAATTGTTGGTGGGCAGTGCATATGCCTCCTCCTCGACAGTAGTTTTCTCGGATTGTTTCGCCTTTGAACATTTCAACCTGGGACTCGTGCGAATCAAGCTCCAAAGCCTTCGTTATCTCCTTCTTCGTCATGGACACGACCTTGGCAGGAGCTCCTTTCTTTTAGGGCAGTGGTGTTGCATGGAGGAGGAGCTGAAGGGCATCGAGAGGGATTTGAATGAGGACGCGGTGGTATTTGTTTTGTAGGTATGGGAACCAGTTCTTTCACATTTAAACCATCATGGTCTTTTCTGGGAAATAAAAAAATTCTCAACCCTCGTCCTAGAGTTAGGGGAGCAGATGCAGACAACAAGATAGGGCTTTGTATATCTGATTTTTAAAGCCTTCCTTATGGGTGTAATCTTCATCATATTCCTTTGTATAACCAGAAGTTGAGCGGAAGATTATCGTCTCCAATAAGTTTGTTCCAAAACCAACTCCGAAGGATGTATAGCAACACCATCGGAACCGGGGCTGCTAACCGCTGGAAATCACAAAATAGGCGGCGATCATATCAATGAGAAGGATCCAAGGGCCCGTTCGCCACCACGTCCATTAGGTATCTGTAAAAATATGAATGTGGCATATCGATGCACATCCCGTC
The DNA here is from genome assembly GCA_032988465.1 of Onygenales sp. PD_10. NCBI lineage: Eukaryota > Fungi > Ascomycota > Eurotiomycetes > Onygenales > Onygenales sp. PD_10. The sequence goes on along the minus strand of JANTQH010000008.1, from coordinate 110,111 downwards.
AAGGAGAAATCTCCATCGAGTAAATATAGCGTTTCCCAAGCTAGAGAGTTGAGTTGTGAGAATATCGATTCCGGAGTTGCAGAATGCGAGTAAGAGTACACGGATAGTAGGCAATTCAGTGGGTGTGTCCGCTTTGTCTTCTGGGGCCATGTCATAAAGCCGGCTGACTCGATCTTTGTATGTCTCAGGACATTCTATACGTTGGGGGAGTGATCTCGGGGACCGATCACACAGTGCCAACGCCACTTCCTTGTGTAAACATCGTAAGGCAGGTGGGTCTCCTTGAACCCAACGGGAAATTGGACGGAATAAGCTTCAACCAGTTTCTTGCAGTCGCCGGAGCCTGATCACTTGGCTGATTAGTTGATTGGGAGGATGTTTCGTTTATCGCCGTGAACGGGTTGCATAATATGCTACTGCTTTGACGGTGATGCTTTGTGATGCTGGGTTGGAACTCACAGTCAGAGGGGTTTCAGTTGTGTTCATTGGGGGAAGGTTGATGCTGCTTCGCGACTCGCCCTGTTTGCTGTCGTAAAACTGCTCACCCTGCTCCGGAGTGCTAGTAGCCATTAACTTCTGGAAGGTATCCGCTGCTTCCTCCAAGTAAGTAATAGATAGCATATTTGCTACTATCATTAGGGATATCCTTTATTGATTCCATGGCCATGATTTTGGTGGTAAACTCGAATTCTCCCTTGTCAGAAAATTTCGGAAGCACCGGAATTTATCAGGCAAGATACATCTTGTCTTGTGGATATTTAAGGGGGTGGAACCGCCCCTTAAACCACCCCTTAAACCACCCCCAGAGCAGCACCGGCCCTCCCACGCGGATGTCTATCGCTGCCGACAGGTGGGATGTAACTTGTGCGACCGCTTGCGTTATCTCCAACCACCCCGGCAGCCCGCCCCCTAGGCGATGTGTGCGTGTTATAGTAGTCGTGGTGGTGACCTCGCTGGCAGCGGCGACGAGAGCTATGGCTGTTCGTGGCGTAGTATCGATATTTTAGCACCAGTGCGACCTATATCAGAGTTTGTCAAAGAATCCCCACTTGAAATAGCTTCTCGTAACGAGAATTCGACATAAAATCAAGGCGAGTTCCTTCTCATTTCTCTAGTTGTTAAAAAAAGGGGGGCCCATATTCACAGACACCACGACGATTGGGTATGTTCCCGAAGAAGCATCATCGAAACATTTTGAATATGCTGCGACTGCAATGATTTGAACCCATCTCCAAATCCTGCCAGCTTCGGGTAATAGAAGGTAGCTGGCTCTCTGTTGTTGCTTCCTATAAAATGAGTGCTTTCTGTAGTCCTCCTTAGCGCGCATCATTCTTTTGAACACCCTGCTAGGCAAGCGGAACAGATAACATTTGCCAATCAAACTTCTGCACCACAGCTCGTATGTCAAGGGTTGTTTGGTGGGTTAAAAAATGGGCCAAGGAAAATAGGATCCGTGAACTGCAGAAGAGGTAGGTTGAAAGGATTGTAAACATCCGCGACGCACCGGATCAGTGTACTCGCGATAGCTTTCCGGGCCAGATCCTGAGGCCCTATGGGCTTGCCAGATTACCTGTTGGGTGCACTCCTCCACAATCACATATCAAATGATCACCCAGAGATTGGACCGGTCAGCCTGCTGTCTTTCAGCCACCATTTTCCAACTTTGCCAGAGAACTTCTGATGGCCACAGCTTCTTGCCCACAGGGCTCCCATCCTGGTTCTTGTTATTCTCATTGCATACAATAACACCATTCTTCCCATCGATGTAGTTGTTGTATGCCACTTCTTCTGAAACTGGGCTTTCTTAGAGTGATAAGCGGGCCATTAATATAGGCAGCTTCGCAACCGATCCGTCCTTGGTAGATGACCTTGCCCCAAACTTCGGTTCATCTTGAGCCGTCCTCGCAGGCACATCGGGGCTAATTCTTTATGGATGGGATTTTTCGGATGAGCTGGGAAGCTTCTGAAAACTTGTCCAATTATCAAGTTCGTCGGTTGAGCCTCAGGGGCGAACGGCGTGGCATGATCGGATATCGGTTCAGTACTTTCCAGAGCAAAACATCGACTTGTAGGCACAGGCGCGTTACACCCCATCCTCGGGGGAATGGAAAGCTGTGAAGCATCCGTAGATACTGCTTTTGCCCCGGTGTAGACGACACACAGAAGATGAGAACATAATGGGCAATCTTAGAGATTCCCGAGTATTCGCTGTGACAAGGGTCCGACGGAAAATATGTTACCAGATTTAAACTGGGACATATTTCAAAGAGTGGTGTCTGCTGGCCACTCATTCCATACTGCTTGCATAGTTGGTCTTTTCGGGATTGGACAGTAGTATGCTCAATTTTCTCCTGAAGATGTTGGATTTGATAGTGGTATCGGCCATTTTTTATAAGGTCATAGGTGAGATTACCCCGATTGTTCTTATCCATAATGCAGCTCCGACATGAGAGTGTTGAAGTTGAAGTAAGGGGTTCATATTCCGCTTGAAAGGTAGGTCAAGGCGATCGTGTTCCCGCCTCCATCAGCAGATCCATTCCTTGCTCTGCGTGGGATCTCCTCATACAATATGAAGGGAATATAGAAAGCACTCCAAATCTCCGCACGTATTTGGTTGCGGGTCATAGCGAAATACTAACAAATCGAAATAAATAGGGGAGCATGTAAGGTAAATGGGTGTAGTAAATATAAATTCAGATAAGCCATAGCCAGTAGGGACGTCGTCGGGTTGGGGGAGGAAAGAAAGTTCGGAGAGAGGATAACATGGGGATGTCGAGGTGGGAGATGGGGTCATTTAAGCCCGCCAAACGTGAATTGGAAACAGGGGAATATCGGGACAGGAAGTATATCATTCATTTCCCTCAAGTTTTACCTGGAGCAATATTAACTGCTTCAACTTCGCTGTGAGTATTGAATATGGCAAAATGAATCACTAATTATCAGCAATTAACCTTGGTATAATCATTGGGACGGTGAAATATTTAGGGGGAGGGGGGGATGGGAAGTAGGATCAAAAAGCAGCAGATGGTGAATGGGAAACCATCTAACGAAAAATGGAATGGATATTCTATTCGTGGTATATTGCTGTTGGCGCTCGAAACTGCCAAATATTGCGGGAGATGTGGGCCTAGCCAATGTGCTGCAGTCGATTTCAAAAAGGGGAGTGGCCGCTGAGAGGAGATATATTTCTCAAGACGCCAAAAAAGTAAAACGAAGTAGAAGGCATAGAAAGGTAGTTGGGGAATCCTCGGCCAAACCTGATAAAAGTATTGTACAACGAAATTCTTCCTTAAGGGCGATTATTCTTTCACGTCAAAACTAGTGCCGCAGCCGCAGCCAGTGGTTGCTCTAGGATTGTCAACGATTTTAAACTGGCTTCCGATGAGTTCCATGGTGTAGTCGACCGTGCTGCCTTCTAAGATTTCGAGGGACGCAGAGTCCATAACGACTTTGGCTTCGCCGCCAAGAGGTTTCCCGTCTGGTGATATTTCGCCGGAATCCTCTGGGTCTGCCTCAAAAATAGTATCCTCCTCGGGGTCAATCTTAGACGCCGGGTCGAGAGACATTACATATTGGAAGCCGTGGCATCCGCCACTCTCCACGGTCACACGGAGATGATCATAAGATCCTTCTTTCGAGGTAGTCGGCTTTCCGGACGAAGGATCCGTTATTTGGCGGAGGCGCTGAGTGAGGCGAACATGTTAGCAAAGTCCGCGGCAGATAATCGACTCAAGTCAAACACAAGCTTCCGCACGCATAGAATACGCCAGCAACGAAGTAGCGAAGGGGAGAAAAAAAAAATAAAAAACATACGACAGCCGGGATTCGCTGGTGGTCACCCACCCAACTACTAGCCGGCCGGCGAGTGGCTTAAGTACGGCTGAGCGGACGGGAAGCCCTGTTTTCCACTCCCTATGGTCGTATGTGCTTGTTATGCATTCAAAGCATATTAAATAGCGACCAGGTGCACCTGGCCCTGGCAAAACATGCGAAGTTTGTGATCCTTGACGTCAAACCGGGGTGACAAAGCCATAACATTTCCTCTCTCCCCCAAAAAATTCAAGACGGGTAACGCAAAATATCATACCTTTGCCGCCCGAGGAGAAATCTTAATCATCATGGGTTTCCCTTCTTCATCTGTCCGCGGATTCAATACCACTGTTGTCGCCCGCGTTGCTTGTGTAGTCGAAAACGGACATCGTTGTCTAATCGTGGCGGGGAAACGTGGGGATCTTCGCAGTTCTTGGGCGCATCTAGCTCGACTGGCAGACGCATAAGGCAGTAGGAAGGGAAGGATAGGCTGTATCGATCGGGAAATATATTGCGAAGAAGAAGAAGAGGGATTTGCAGAGATAGAGAGCGCTCGTCGCGATTGTTGGACGAAAAGGGCCGCCGACGTTTGATGCTGCGCAAGCCGGCAGCCCGCGGCGGAAAGAATGCGCTGATTCATTGGCGGCTGATATGTCACAAACACAAGATCTCGGAGCTCGTGCCCTGATCTATACTCGAATAGAGGAAATAAACGACAGATGATGGTTGTTGATGGCCGAGAAGCTCGTCGTCCCGCTTGAAGACAAAAGTTTTGATTACCAATGATGGCAAAATCCTGGCCCTTGGAATACCTCACTTCTTATTGGCTGGTTGTCCACACCGCGTTCGGGCAAAATAATCTCCGCATATCCCGCCGCCATCAAATGTCAGCATATTCCTACAGCTGCCAACTGTCAACAGCAAGTTGAGAGGATAGAATCCAGAAATCAAGAGGTATATTGGGTCAATGAAAGGGCGAACGAAAAACCGACAATTACACCTTCATCCTAGTTTCCTTTTAAGCAATGCAATGGGTTAAGTGGACGGACTACGCTATGCCCCGTACATAGAATATATTTATATTTATATTGGCCTATGGACATACGAAAAAGCAAAAAACATATGATCGGGAGAGCTATCTGTACTTTGGACCGTTGCATTGTTCCATCATCTGCATAGGTGCCTATGGTTGGTATCAATATAGCTAACGAGCAAAGCAGTGTCAATTTGGTCTCCTCTGTTATAAGTCCAATAGCTACTAACTCCTGACTGGCATCAACCTATTAAGTCCGCCAAAAACCATATTCCAATTCCAACAATCTTAATCCATTCAATTCCTACTAATCCCATAATCCCAGGTCCTATCCCCGGAGAAATACCGGCTCTCTATTCTACCGCCCGATCTCCACAACTCAATCTACTCCGGGAATCTCCTCATCATATCCTGCAGACGGTCCATCGGCGCTTCCAGAAAACTGACGACGGACTCGAACATCGGCTGTTGAGGTGCATCTGGGTGAGCACGCGTTGGCACGAACATCTTAGTTCGTTCGAATTTCTGCGACAGCGATTCTGACTCCTCGGGCTGGATAACGGATTCCAACGATGCCAGGTCTTCGTCTTCTTCCTCGTCGATGTGCCTGTTCAATTTTGTCATGATGTTTTCCAATGTGGGTCGAAAGTCGGCATCCTCCGCAGACAGGCCCTGGAACTTGTAGAGGAGTTCTTTGATCTATTTGGGCGCAAGCAGTGGTTGCAAAGTTAATGCTCTGTGCTGCGAAAGTATGACTAGCCTATTAGGCCCCAGAAGACAGCAGAGCATACCTCCTTATGTTCCTTGCGATCCTTGTCTGCCATGATCTTCCCATGATCGATATAGCTCTCCAGAGCAGGATACACGACGAGTTCCTCAGCTACCGTATAGCGAGCGAGTTCCCAAGTGAACTATACCCCATGTTAGAAATATATTTCTCCGGTTGCTCCTTGCTATCAGGATGTACCTTATTCCCCCAACGTGTCCCTGTATCCTCGTTTCTGGCATTAATGATATTATCATGATAATGCCGGAGCAGGCGATGATCCTCCTTGATCGCTTCTGAGATGCGAACCATTTTGAATTGGGATCGGGATCGTTTTCTCAGACTATCTTTGAAGCAATAGAGGTGCTATTTAATTCAGAGCCTTTGAACTATCATATAGTAGTAAAAATACAACTTAAATCAGTGTTCCATTTGACGTCGTATGCGAACAAAAGATGAGGAACCTGTTGTGGCGAAAATATTGCTACTCCGGGGTATAATGTCATGCATGTCGTCATCATGATGGAAGTTGTGTCCAAGATTCCCCAGATTTTTCTAAAGATGTAATTAATTTTGATTTGCTCCCGTGTAAAATGAGTTTTCGAATCAAATGGCAAGAAAATCACTTCTACGTTGGGCCTTTGGCAGGATGGGAATTGCTGTATGTGCATCCTGATTTTCCCCTAGAAAGTAAATAAGAAGGGTGAGGTAACATTATTTGCTCCAGGGAAAACTAGGATATTTATGTATTCACTTTAATCTTCAAGAATTTGCACATGGATCCTAGAAATCCCTAGACATGTAAGATAAACACTGGGAGGCAATTGGTTGCTGATACGGTGAGATCGAACCCCTATCGCAAATTGAGAAACCTTCTTTTATTAAAGGACAAATGTAACCGAGCGAGCATGTTGGGGGAAAAAATAAGAACGCCACAAGGTTAGAAAAATCAGAAAGCCAAAAACACGTTCAACTAGGCCGTTTCATGCAGGAGTAAACCAGAAAAGAAAAGGAAAGGAAAAAAAAAAAAACCAAACTACTCAGGCGTCACTTCGAACTGGCCTCGTTTCTCACTGCGCCCCATAAAAGAAAAGTACCAGGTTGGCTGTCCGTGTTTTATGCGGCACTGGTCATCGTAAGTCTCGCGGCGGGAGTTGTGACTCCAGTAGTCATCGTCTTCGTCGCCCTGAAGTCGAAGGTTCTTCGTCTCGTTCATACAGTCAAGGCATAGACCATCAAAATAGTTCCTGGTAACGGTATCCGCCTTGCTCACTATCGCCCGCCAGTCCCGGCCACATTCTACGCAAGGCCGACGTGCTCTAGGCGCATTAACGGTTCCCTCTGCATTACTTCCTGCGGCGGTGGCGGGCACGGATCTGTTACACCGCATGTTCGCGGCGTTGAACATCTGCAAACGTCCGAGCATATCGCAAATACTCTTTTGGCGGAAATTTACCTCCATTGGCCAAACTTTGATCCTTTGGAGCTCGCGCAAATAGTCGAAAACCGTCTCTTCTTTGCAGGAGCATTCTGCCGATCCAACAATACTCTGAAGCTCGCTGAAGAGTTCCCGGTGGAAGATGTTTCGTAGGCGTCCTTTTGCGGCATTCAGCTGTTCTAGATGAATGTTAGAACGCTGCATCTCTGAATGAGTTGTTGTCATTTGACAGTGTTCGGGAGAGGTAAAAAATATAACTTACGGATCACGCGGGATGGTAGATGCATCTGGTGCAGCGAGGTTGGATTGCATTCCGTGATGTGGCCGCCGGCTTGGTATGCCAATGTCTCCGTCAGGGCCTGAAATGCCGATGCGTGATTGAAGCAATACGCAGGGAAAAGTGCCATGCGACATTCCTTGATATCATCAAGGATATACTTGGACTTCATAGCCCACCAGCTTCGAAACCAGCCGGACAACATCTTTCGATCGAAGACATATTTTTCACCAGTCATGATGACTTTCCAGAGGTCAGAAATCGTCACGGTGTCCAAAGACATAGCGGGTAATTGTGCATGAAAAGCCCGAAGCCACACCTCCATGCTTGTCACACTGTCTTCTTTTAACGTGATCTGATCTTGGCTTCTCTCTTGCCAATCAGAATTGGAGGAAAACATTTTGCGGAAGTAGTCACTGTGCTCGATAAGCTTTGCTTTTTCAACGCGAATCAATCCAGTTTTGACCACTGTTGATGTAGTCCTCACAATGGGACGCCTAGTCTCGGAATCGACTCCATATTCCCGTTCAACCTCATGCTCCAGAATTTCCAGAGCCAAGTCGCCGGGGATGGCAAGGAGAATTAGGCCGGCGTTGGTGACGGCGGGGTCAAAGTAGAGACTCTGTATAAACGAAGCAACAACCAATCAGTAAATTATATGTTAACGGTGATAGGGACCTTTGCCTTAAACAACTACAGATGGGCATACCATTTCTTGGAGCTGGGTAGTTCGAGTAGGCTTCGGGAATCAACAAGGCACTGATGCGTTGGAAACAGCCAAGGAGACCAGCAACGTGGAACGAGCGAAGGATATGAGGAGTAGCAGTAAAGGACGATTTGCGTGTCTTGAGCAAGGGGGAGAAAACCGGTATGCAACGGAAGAGTAGTTGCCAGAATCCAGGTCAGTCTGGATGGGGGTGTTGGTGGGGAGAGATCGAAATATAAATAGGCGAAAGAAGCCCTGGTGTGTTGTATGAAGTGAATTGGCCACGCAGGCAACAGCGGTGTTATTGCTGTTCCTTTTGGAATGTTCCTATCTCCTTGATATTCATCCTTTGTGTGTCTGGCTTCTCTCATGTCTATTCCCGGCTATGGTCTCTTTGATCTCTGTTGACTTCGCTTTCCAAGTCAACTAGATACCTAGGGAATGAGACATAGCAAAAGAGAACGTCATGAAAAGAAACCTAGTAAAAAAGATAAAGGTGGATCCTCCATCACAATGGATTGATACAGAGTGGCCGACTTTGATCTCACTTCACAAAGACCTGTAATGACAGGTGTCGTACTAACAACCATCCCATCATTGATGGAAAGCTCCAGAGGGATTCTTGTAGAGTAAATCTGCAAGGAATTAGGTGAATAAAATCTCAACTGAAACATCCTGGGCACTGACTAGTAGTTGATTGAACTTCTGTTAAAATTTGAAAAGACGAGAGATTGGGAGTTGAGGTTGAACAGATGGATGGCTTGGCATCTATAGATCAGCATGGCTTTAGCCAAACCTAGTTAGTACCTCGCTTAACAGGATAAGGTTATTCCAACCTTTCCTTCCAGAACCTCAGAACCACGGAATCATCCTCAGGAGAAACATCTCCTGTTTAGAGCACAAATCAGCAGTCAGGGCTACAATCCTCTCCAACAACGGCCATCAATTCTTCTCCATTGTCTCTCGTCAATCTCCGCTGATCTAATATCTCTTGTCTCTTCGGACTTGCGGTTTTCCTTGCCTAGCGGCCTGCGCAAGGAGAGTCTAAAATTGCTGTTGAATCACTGTGCCAATAGACGTCCCTTGATGTACAGCGGAGAATCTAGCCGCAGAAACACGTTTGTTCCAGGAAGTGGCCTGCATTGGCTTATTGGATTGAGAAGTGTGATGCATGCATGTACCCTACCTGCCTGGCTTTAGAACCCTGGCTATCTATTTCAACGCAAGTTCACACCGCTAATATTTCCAATTAACAAAGATCCGGGAAACTACATGCTTAAAATCCAAGGATATTGACAATTCTTGGAAAGACATCACTAGTCTCCATAAAGACCCTAATGTATCGGGGTGCGACAGCAACGCAGACAGCCAGCAAACCGTACCCAACACAGGCCATCCGAGACAAGGATGCAATCATCAGAGTCCTTTGTTGGTAGCGATTTGCTATCAATGCTAACCAAGAATGGTACGATATCGGAAACATAGAAGTGCTGACAGTCTCTGCCCATTTGCCGATGTGGATCCCATATCTTCCAGGATGGTGGGTAAAAATGCAGATAGCAACAAACGGTGATGTTGCAGCTAAAATATATGAACTGCATTTACCCTTAGCCCAATTTTATTCCCAGAACACCGTTGAAAGTACTGCTAGTTAGTGGAGCAGCTGAAATGAACAGGCCAGCCCCTAGACTCAGCTCCTGTCATCGGTAGAAATGGAAAGTGTGGGATACCAGGCCAATAAGACGCTTGCTCCTAGGAAGAATCGAACGGGCATCATTCCACCCCACGAGAAGACTGCGGTTTAGAATGTGCTAGACTGATACACCGCTAACCGGCGTCTAGGGAGCTCTTGGATACGATATTTTGACATTTCCGAGCAAACCATTCAAATAGGAAAATGTAACCCATCTATGTCTGTGTCGCGGACCTATAAGGTAATTCCCTAAAACTGTCAATAGCCACCCAGAGCGACGGCCCATCAGGGCAGATCTGTTCTCCGGATATTCATAACAGACCGAGCGAAATAGATACATGCCATCCAGGATGGTTATTGGTTCCTGATTTATGGAGCACCCTTCCTATGCTGTATACATGTAGCATCTCCCCGAAATTTTGAGACTTGTGATTATTGGGTGGGATTTTCAGATGCATAAGGAGGAACTAGACCCAGTTACCCATGTGAAATTATTACCCATCTTTATATACTCCCAAGAAAAGCTTAACCTACTCCACATTTATTACCTTATGAAAATTAATCCTATACTTCTGAAGGATATAAGTGGATAGACTCACAAGTGTATAGAAATATCCCACAGCACTGAGATGGCATCTTCCCCAGGCTAGGTGGGGCTGGGGCTGGGGCTGGGGTGCAATGGTTGCAGACAAATCTTATAATAGGATATCAGGATAGAAATGTTAGTGACGCGGGGTTATTCAGTGATCAGCAGTTAACTAAATACAGGTTATACATGCCTAGTGATATATCTCGGGCCTGCTTAAATTCAAGAACCTAAAAAGACCTGCTAAGAGTATATATAACCGGGAACTCCTCGGACTGTAGCTTCCGAGACGCGCCTAGAAAGATATGTATATAACCTTGTTGGCCAGGCAAGTAATGGATCTTTGCCTGCAGACTCGGGCTACTTTGATTAGCATTCAAAATGAGAAAACAAGATGGGAAACAAGGCGGCCGGTAACTTTAACAGGATGGCAATGATTGGGAAATGGGATTTATTATGATGATTTGGTCGAGCTGCAGGGGCAGATACTAGGAGAATTTTGGCTGTGGTCCATCGCGGTGCGAGATAGGACCATGTCGGGCGAAAGACCACGGGGGTAATGGAAGCTTTGGAGGTGTTCACATCGTTGAAAGTGGAGGACATGGAAATCGCCCAGGAATTGGTGGTGGTGCAAGCCAGGTCACCGCCGCCGGACTGGGGAGCTGATTTGAGACCACTTCCGAACTCCCTTCTCATCAGGGGGCGATTTCTTCCCTTCCTCAAAATCCGCGTCGCGAGGGCTTCGAAAACTATGACCGGGAGGCTCTGTTATATTTCCTGGGTCGAAGAAGGTTGATCGGAGACGCTTGATTGGCTCATTGGCGAGATGCACCCCAGTGCATGAACACACTCCTAAGCTAAAGCGGAGGGGTCCTCAAGCAGACGGACTACTGAAAGTGGTGGCGAGTATCCCGATGCTCAAGTTCTTGAGGTGCCAGCAATGACGTCATGTCACGAGCTAACGACGGATTAGTTATCGCACGAATGTGGAATATTTGACACAGCAGGATGTCAAAACGTAGCAGATTCAACCCATCAAGCTTTTTCGTCCTCCAACAAAAACCGTGGGATGCCATGGTCTACTTCCCGCTGGCCAAGACATTCCGAATAACGGACCTACGTCTCCTGCAAGCCCTGGAGACAATCGACCCCCAAGCTACTGGCAGCATGGCGAAAGCAACCGTTTACCGGAATCGAAATTTCACCCGACCGGGAAAAGGCATAGAGAACGCCGCGGCCAGATGGGTCATGCCAGGAATTGCGGTCTTTTCCGACGCTTCGGGCCAGCAGAAACAACTTGGGGCTGCAGCCGTAGCTCTCAACAAGGACCTAACGGCCTCGGAATCATAACAAGTCAGCATCGGTTCAATGAGTACTGGTCAGTATATGCCGCGGGCCTCATGGCGATATAATACGCCATCGGCTGGGTCTATCAGATCTCCCGAAAGCAGCAAAACCGCTCAGATTAAGGTCGAACAACCCGCAGCTACTCTTTGCAACAGCCTGTCAGCGCTGAAACCGATTCGAAACCCGTCCAACAAATCCGGCCAGCGAATTATCCGAGCCATATTGCAGGCAGCCTCCGACACGAGGGATCCCAATTCGCCTCCAATGGGTCCTAGGCCATTGTGATGATCCCGGGAACGATGAGGCCGACCAGCTCGCCAGATGCACCCCTTCCAACACCTCCTTTCGCGAGAAGGGGGATTTATCCGCAGAAAGATCCTGGACGAGTGGAAAGAAGAGTGGTTAATATCACCCAGGGGAGGGGTACCTCCTCCAAATCGAAAAAGCCATATCTGCTCACACAACTTTGAACCGGCCGCTCTTGGTTAGCAATCTACGGCAAACTATATCGTTTCTAAGATTATGACAGATGTGTCTGTGTTGCTCAAGGGACGGTAGTCCATGTACCGGAGACTAAGAGGGCTGCGGGAACAATCACAGAGGAAGGCCGGAGGCGCAATTCATCAACATTCAAGCGTGCTAGGAGGACAACAAGGTGATGAGGGTAGGACACAAGACGCTGAACAAGACGGCCGCACCCTAGGGCCTGTATTGGACTTTGCAGAAGCGTCCCAGAGGTTTCGAAGCCGCGCGCTGCGGGGGGCGCAGAACAGAATATGCCTTGACGAGGCTCCATTGCTCTCTCTGTGACTGAGGCTGTGTGCGTGTGTAGCAAAGAATTCGAAAGTTGCCACAGCGGCCGACACCTTCTAAATGTCCGATATTTACAACAAATGTAAGATTAAAATCGTCTTACCATACTATGGGGTGGAGATTCTACCACACAGACTACCTCGCAAACAGACAGCGGGAAGTCAACCAATTTCAACATTATACAAGCCACAAGATATCGAACGTTTATTAGAATCTGGTGGCTAGGGGGTGTGGGCAAGAAACTCAGTGTGGGTTCAGGTGGATAAATTCAGATAATGCGCTGCCCTTTGCACTTGGCAGCCTCGTGTCTGCGCCATTGTTGACCAATGGAAGATTCTCTTGTGCAGGGGATTGCCGGCATCATGTGCGGCACAGCGTACAGACTCACCCATTGTCAGGGACCCCGGGCCGCGCCCCAAACCTATTAATAGTATGAAGCTCGCCCGCTGCCTCACACCTCTTGACACCAACCTGGAACATCTATTCTTCCAGCCTGAAATTACACAAAATGCCCCTTCATGCTGGAGCCTAGTTTTCTTCCCTTTCCTTTTCCATCTTTTTCGTCCTTGGATTTAGGAATCACTAGAGCTGATAATCAGTAGTGAGCCTGTCACAACCATTCTCAAAACTTGATCTGGCCTTCTCAACATCCAAATCCAGCATCCACCGATTTGCAAGGAAGCCTCCTGTTGCCAACCACTCAAACCATGGCAGCCCGCAAAGCGTTGGAAAGCTCTGATTTTTATACGGTCGGATGGATTTCACCTCTTTGGTTCGAGCTTGCCGCAGCAATCGCAATACTTGATGAGCATCACAATAGACCGTGCAACTTCGTCCAGCCCCTAACGGACACGAACTGTTATACCTGGGGTAAGATAGGGGAGCATAATGTTGTAATTGCTTCCCTTCCTGGGGGGGAATATGGGCCAACACGCGCTGCAACCACGGCGTCAAATCTGATGTCAACTTTCCCGCAAATCCGATTTGGCCTACTGGTTGGGATCGGTGCTGGCATCGCTCGACCAGAGCGGGGTTATGATATTCGCCTCGGCGACGTTGTCGTTAGCTACCCGGAGGCAGGTACTGGGGGGGTTATTCAGTATGACCTGGGGAAAGCCAAACCGGATCAAACATGGGAACGAAATGATCCTCCGACTATGCCGCCGCTGATCCTCCTCCAAGCTCTTGCACGTCTACGAGCATACCATGAACTAGGGCAGTCAAGACTGCCTGAATTTCTTGAGGCTATGCCACGAAAGAAGGCCCGCACACTCAATAGCAGCCCGCCGGACAGTGTCTACGTTCATCAAGGGTTTGAGAACGACCGACTTTTCAATTCATCATATACCCACGTATCGGGGGATGGCTGCGGTGGCTGCGATGAAAGAGAGGAAGTACAGCGTGACGAGCGGGGATCTACAGACCCAGAAATCCACTATGGGATTATTGCCTCGGGAGGTACATTGTTCAGAGATCCAGCTAGGCGGGATGAAATAGTGAAGGATATTGGCGAGGAATGCATCTGCTTCGAGATGGAAGCCGCCGGTCTGATGCGTCACTTTCCATGTCTCGTAATTAGGGGCATCTGCGACTACGCCGATTCACATAAGAATGATCGGTGGCAAAGGTATGCAGCTGCTACGGCTGCTGCCTATGGAAAAGAGCTCCTTGGTTATGTTCCGGCGAGGGACCTCCAAGAAACTCAGCGAGCTCTGGATTTTCTCAGGTCTAGTAAGTTCACCCGCCACGGCTTGCTGGAGAAAGTTCCATTAACAACTGTCAAGTGGGCCAAGAAATCAACAAAGAAGTTAGAGCGACAAGAAGCGAGCTGCAAGAATGGAAACAGTCCGATGAATCTCGAAAGATTCTGTCCTGGCTCAAGGATACGGATCCTGGAGCACAACTGAGTGACTTTCTGGGCCGACGACAGGCCGGTACGGGCATCTGGTTTCTGAACGATGATACATTTACGGCATGGCTCACTGGAGGCCAACAGCGTACACTATTCTGCCCTGGTGTACCTGGCGCTGGCAAAACAATAATGGCATCCATTGTGGTAGATGAACTATATAGACGCTTCCAGTATGATGAGGATGTTGGTATCTCATTTTTATTCTGCAACTTTGGATTACGGCATATAGAAAAACCGAAGGATATGATGGCGGGGATACTAAAACAGCTAGTTCGGAAGAATGACCCCCTCCCTGAGGCCGTGAAAAATCTTTACGATATCAATGAAAGGAAAGGAACACGGCCGCTATATGACGAGCTCTCCATCGCCCTTGATTCCACATTATCTCGCTATTCGAAAACATTTATTGTTGCCGATGCCTTGGATGAAGCTGATGAGGCAGCTAGCCAGGTTTTGTCAACTCTAATGGAGCTCCAGAGTCGCCATCATATTCGTCTCCTTGTCACGTCGAGGTTCGTCCCAGAAATCACTGCGAAATTCAACAACAGCCCATGGCTGGAAATCCGAGCAAACGACGACGACGTGGAGAAATATGTACAGGACCAAATTAAACAACGACTACCTTATGTGGCAAAGGACAGTGAACTGCGGACTGAAGTTATCAACAAAATCACCAAAGCTGTGGATGGAATGTGAGTGAATTATGACCGAACTCCTACGAGCGTCTGGCAGTGTAACTTATAATGGCAGGTTTCTCTTAGCCTATCTACATGTCGACTCTCTACGTGGAAAGACAAGACCAAAAGCGATCAAGGCCGCTATCAGCAAGCTACAAAGCGGATCTGGCGCATACGATCGTGCATATGAAATCGCCATGGGGCGAATTGAAGGCCACATTGACGAACAAGTCAAGTTAGCCAAGCAGACACTCACATGGATTGTTTGTGCGAAACGCCCTTTATCAGCAAAGGCGATCCAGCATGCTCTAGCAGTAGAGATTGGCGAATCTCGATTCGACCCAGATAATATGCCTGACATCGATGAGGCTATCTCCCTATGTGTTGGCCTTGTCACGAGGGACAAGAAGAGTGACGTGGTCCGTCTAGTACATTACACAACGCAGGAATATTTCGAGCGGACCCGGGACCGCTGGCTTCCTGAAGGGCATCAATATATTGCGACGACTTGCTTGACGTATTTGGCCTTTGATGCAGTGCGAGATGTGGTTCTTATTGAGGACAGCCCTACCCCTCGCGAAAGGTCGAAAGGACTCAAGGTATACATGGCAAATCAGTTCCTGTATGACTACTCCTGTCGAAATTGGGGCCATCACGCTCGAGGCCACTCAGTACTAATGCCTCTAATTATGCATCTACTGGGAGATGCCGTCAAAGTGGCAGCGTGTGCGTGGCCACTCAAGATGCGCTTGAGCAATTTTATCGCAGACGAAAAAAAGGATGCCCCAGGGCCACCCGGAGGTATCTTCGTAGCAGCTTATTTTGGTCTGGATGATGTGGTACTGGCTTTTCTCGAAGCTGACATCGGCAACGCCCGATTGAAAGACCAAAAAGGCCGTACGCCACTATCCTTTGCTGCCACTACTGGACAAGATTCAACCGTGGAACTCCTGCTTAATAGGGATGCTGACCCAAATTTGGATGCCCATGGTTATTCACCCTTGCTGCGCGCCATATCTAATGGACATGAGCGGACTGCAGAAATTCTATTAGGAAGGGGAGCCAACGTTTGTGTTACAACCGATGACTCTGGTTGCGATAGCGGAATTTCGTCCACAAAAGTCGAATTATCTGCTAATCTGCGCAAGAAGCCATTCTACTCGCCACTTTCACGGGCAGTGGAGGATGGATATGCGACAATAGCTAACGTTTTGTTGGAACGTGGCGCCAACCCAAACTACCAGAACGAATTTGGACACAGTCCACTGCTGGTTGCTGTAAGGCGCAACAACAGCGCACTGGTCAATCTCCTGGCAAATCACGGGGCCTCCATCAACATCGAGGATTCACGTTTACGAACTCCGTTATACAACGCGGTAATGCACGAACATGGAGTCACGGTCAAAAATCTTGTCGAGCTGGGTGCCAATATCCACCACAAGGATGATCTTGGCCGAAGTCCTCTCCATCTTGCTGTCGAATTCGGCAAGAGAGCAACTGTTGAAACTCTGGTGTCGCTGGGTGCGGATCTGCTATCCACTGATAACTCAGGCTGTACGCCATTGCACGAAGCAGCAGTTGGTGGACATGCGGAAATCGTGAGGCTGCTGCTTGAGTGCGGTGCCAATCCCAACTTGAGCGACCAATACGGTCAAACGCCACTGTCAAAAGCTATCCTACATATTCATAAGGATGTAGCTGAGAAGGTGGTGGAGTTGCTATTGGAGAGAGGAGCGGACCCAACCAGAAAGGACCACAAGGGGCAAAGTGTGTTATCACATGCGGTGACATGCCGTTCTAATATCGTTTTTCAGTTACTACTCCGATATGAGCCGGAGGTAGATGCTGCGGACTGTGAGGGTCGGACCCCATTGATGAAGGCGGCGAGAAGCGGCTTCGAGGAAGGTGTTAAGGCCTTGCTAGATAAAGGAGCCGACCCTAACCACAAGGATCACAAAAGGGAAACCCCTCTATCGCAGGCTGCGAGAGCAACCGATGGCTCTGGTGAAGTGGTGGAAATGCTTCTACGGGAAGGATCTGACCCTAACTTCAAGAACAGTGACGGCGATACACCCTTGATTTTAGCTGCAGAAAGGGGTCACCAACACGTCGTGAAATTACTTTTGGAGCAAGGAGTCGAACCAGAGTCTATTGGCTGCTATCGCCAAACGGCACTTGCTAAAGCAGCGGCAGCTTCGTCGACAGAGGTTGTAAAAATGTTGCTTGACAACGGCTGTGATCCAAATTTCAGGGACAAATATGGCGAAACTCCACTATCGCATGCAATATCAACATACAGTGGCAACGAAACATTAATCAAGCTCCTGCTTGATGCGGGGGCAGATCTTAATGTCAACAATATAGAGGGCACACCGATTCTGCTGCAAGCAGTTAGGGCCGATGAAGTCTTTGGTGAAGACAAAACGCAGCTGATTAAAATTTTATTAGAAAATGGAGCCGACCAGGAAAGCAAAGATAGAGATGGGCGGACTGCGTTATTGATGCCAGCAGCTTACCTGCATGACTTGCAGACGCTAGAAGTGCTCCTGCAAAGCGGGGCAGACGTGAATTCAAAAGACAAGGATGGCCGAACCCCATTTTCTAGCGCAGTCCAGAGGACATTGTTTGATGATGACGAGGGACTGGAAATCTCAGGCCTCAACCTCCTTCTCGAGGCTGGTGCTGATCTAGAGTCCAGGGACAATCAAGGACGCACCCCAATATCCTGGGCTGCCACACAGTGTCATCTCATGGTCAGATTTCTTCTAGAAAAGGGGGCCCAACCAGACCTCCGGGATAGTGATGGTCGAACTCCCTTGTCATGGGCTGCATCAGGAATGGGCAAGCGATGCGCCATTTTCGAAGAATTGCTCGAAAGAGGAGCTGATCCGGACTCCAAGGATGACCACGGAAGAAGTGTGCTATCATGGGTGACGAGCAGATCCTCAGATTACGATGATACTCAGAAATTGGTTAAAATGCTTCTTAAGCGAGGATGCGATCCCGACTCTGTTGATGATAATAGCCGAAACTCAGTGTCATATGCAGCTTGTCACCCTGCTCCCAAGATCGTTAGCCTACTGCTTGAAAATGGAGCTCAACCCAATTTGCGAGACAATAAGGGTCGATGCCCATTTTCTTATGCCACCGGTGTTGAAAGCAATGAATCAACGGTGAAAATCTTGTTGGAGAAGGAATTATACCCTGACTTCAAGGACCTTAATCATCGTACGCCTCTATCATACGCAGCAGCGCACAAAAATAGCGCGGAGACAGTCAAGCTGTTACTGCAGAGGGGGGCCGAGCCCGATATCAGGGATTGCAACGGTCGAACGCCTGTATCCTGGGCAGCTGCAGCTGGTGAAGCCGAAACGATAAAACTACTCCTCAGAAGCAATGTCGACACTAACAGCGTAGATGAGAATGGTCGGACACCCTTGTCGTGGGCAGGAGCTCTTTGTGCGGAATTACTCATGGCCAACGGTGCTGATCCAAATTCCAAGGACAACAATGGCCGAACACCGCTTTCATGGGCTGCAGCTAGAAGGTCTTGCGGCGTGGCGAAAGGGTTGCTAGAGAATGGGGCCGATCCAAATTCCAAGGACAACAATGGCCGAACACCGCTTTCATGGGCTGCAGCAGGAAAATTTCATATTCAAATCGTGAAAATACTGCTGGACAACATGTCTGACCCGAATTCCAAGGACAACAATGGCCGCACACCGTTATCATGGGCTGCTGTTGGGACAGGCCCAAGCAGTGACCGCAATGAAGTGGTCAAATATTTGTTAGAACGAACGGAGCATCCAGATTCCAAAGACAAAAGCGGCCGCAGTCCGTTCTTCTGGGCGGCAATACATGGCTTCGCCTCAGCAGCTGAGATACTGCTGCAGAATGGGGCTAACCCAGATTGTCCAGATAATGAGGGCAGAACTCCTTTGCTGATAGCAAAACAGAAAGGATGGGACAGAGTTGTTAAGCTCATCACTGGGACAAAAGATGACCCAGACGTGGTTGATTTCGATGATCCAGACGCGGATTATCAAATTGCGGACCCGTATAGCATAGCTGCCCCCCCGCGTGACCTGTTTCATTTCCAATCGATCAGCTTTTCCAGGTCCGGTGCCCGTTCCGAACTTGAAGCGGCCAAAGAGATAAATCTAGAGATACGAATCCCATGTTTTTCTTAACTTGGATACTCCTTTGATGTCTGCCACGTAAAATATACGGGCAACTCAATTTTAGGTGTGAGGATATAACATAATCACATGGTCAAAAGCGTGGGAGGCCATGGTCCCAGGGAGTTACCTGGTAATAAGCGGAAAGGGGCCCCCACGGGTCTGCATGTCAGCGGAAAAATATTTCCACCGAGGATGCCGCGCCGCTGACATTCGATGACGGGGAGTCTTACCAACATCGCCATGGGGTTTTCTATCTGTTTCACCTCTTATCCACGATAATGATGAGCGGAAGCAGCTCCCCAGATTACAAAGCGCTTTTCTTCCAGGCAGTGGAGAAAAGGAAGCGGGCCGAGGAACGCGAAAGACAGGAAGCCGAGCTGAGACGGCAGGCAGAAGAACGGGAGAAGCAACAGAGGAAATGCAACCGACTGACGACTTTTCCAGAGTTTATCCGACATTTCCAGGCAAACACCGTCTCGCTCCACGACAGGCAAAATTTCTGCTCCTATCGGGAAATACTGTCACATACGACTGCTTCCGTGGACTGACTGTGAGGCTAAACAGCGGGAAATTTACGAATCTGCCTGCCGTTACCTGCAACTGATAGGAGAGGATGATTCGCGCGCCGACCGATTAGCAGTGAACAGGGTCTCAAGATCTACGAGCAATTCGCCGTCGAAGACCATGTACACGACATCGTCGCTGAGTTGTGCAAAATACCAGATGCTCGCGAGGAGTTCCGGTTAGGCAGCGGAGTGTGGTTCGATAATCATGCCGATGCTCTGGACGAAGATGATGAAGTCGATGCTAGCTAACCAACAACCACAAAGCCTTCAAAACTAGATCAATTTTGCACCCATCGAATGGACGGTAACAGGAGTACCTCGCTCACCACGGCCGAATACAACCCCCCCGTTGCGAACCTGCGGGAGGGACTCCGACCGATGAATTTTTGGCAAGAAGTTGTCTAACCTGATCGTGTTCCGGCGGAAGAGCCGGAGAAATCGAGATATAACGCCGCGCGGGCCTGTTGAATCCGCCATCATCCGAGAATTTCAGGTAACGATTCAAGAGGGCCTGGAGGATTCATATTTAACTCACGGCCGCATGGATGTGCAGCTCCGGGTGCCGTACGACGACCCACGTACCCTTTATTACCACCTGGGTGATCCCGGTATATACGGAATGGCGGGTGTCGCAGGGCCTGGAATTCCCAGGACTCGAATTGAGAAAACTCCGTGCCTCTGTTTGATGAGTTTTCGCGCTCCGCTTCGTGATCAGGCGTGGCAGAACGCCGCCAAAGACGAGCTACCGAAAGGCATTCGATTCTTGGTAGCGATAGTTCCCAGACCGTAGTGGCGGAATTAACACCGGACCTGAACGTGGACGACGCCAACTCCGAATTCGCTAGCCCTGAGCAGACGACCTCTGAGTACCTCCCATCATCGTCTCCCGTCATCATCAGCCCTCGAGTAACCACACGAGCGGCCGCTACCTGCGCGCCACCCTCCCGGGGAACAGAGGGCCAGAGAGTTCGGTAGAACGTTTACCCTCCCGCTCAGCAATTGGTGATCGTCTTGGGTGGAATATTCAAATGCGCAAGCAGGAACTAGACATAGTTGCCCATGTGGGATCATTACTACCCAACTTTATATACACCTGAGAAAATCTTAACCTACTATACATTTACCACCTTATGAAAATTAATATCATGCTTCTAGGCAACATAAGTGGATATACTTTGTCTATAAGTGTATAGAAATCTCCTACAGCACTGAGCTGGTATCTCCCCCAGCTGGGTGAGGGCTGAGGTACAAGGGTATAATGCTTGCAGATAAATCTTATAATGGTATCCTGGTCGATGACGAGAGAATCTGATATAATGCTTCTGGGAATACCATTGTTTAGAGTGAAGAAACATTTGAGATGAGTTGTTGAATCTTTTAGGTACTATCTCGTCGATATCAGGATAGGAAATATTAGTGACACGGGGTTATTCAGGAATAAGTTGTTAACTAAATAAAGCAGGAGATGGGTAACCATACAGGGCCTGGTTAAATAAGAGGCCCCCCTGAGGCACTATATCCAAATGGGTGTAGTTTGATGTCTCCCACCAAGGATGACATATTTCATGTATCTAATTAGTATCACAGTCGAGCTGTCATAGTCACTGACTGCCATACAGCTGAGAAAAATATGATTGATAGTTAATAATAATAATAATAACTAAATAAAGCAGCATCCCTTGCTGCACAAAAGTCTCCGGCGATTCGGAGCTGAGGTTCAAAAATCCCGAGGCCTTGGGGGTCTAAACCCAATCTGCAGCCATTCCAAAACTACTACATAGTAAGTCATCTATCTATCTCTGTCCACTCTCGAGTATTTAACTCAGGCAGTCCCCTGCTCCCACAGACGCAGTTCTTCCTCTCGAGCACTATTATCTATATATCCCAGCGCACATCACCCCCCAGGCCCAGCCATGTCGTCACTCGTAGAAATCGATGCCCTCGAGGCAACCGTGATAATTGACAATGAACTCGATGTGATGTCTCCCCCCGCCCCAGGCACGGTTGAGGTATCCGGTCTATTCGGGCATGTGGCGATGAGGTCCCCATATCATCCGCAGGATCGAGCAGAAGCATCTAGAGAGCTTCATCTGGAGGACGTATGCTGTTCTGCGCATGGATTGTCGGTGCTGCTTGTAGGTTATTTCATACAAAGCCCTGATAATTGACTATCTATATATACTGGCTATATGATGTAGGGTTTTATGGTCACTGATTTAATGTCATATGTATCGCGATCTACTATAGACAGCCATCAAGGGAGACGAACGTCGCAGCATTCTCTTCGATGTCGGGCCTACAGAAAGCTCCTGGGAGGAGAATGCGAAGCGCCTCGGGCTAGATCTATCTCGTGTGGAAAGGATCCATCTATCCCATTGGCATCGTGATCATTCAGGTGAGTTCTATGCCGGATTATATGAACCGTTACGACACAGACTGATGGTTGACTCCCCATCATATATAGGCGGCATGCTCAAAGCCATCCAAATGATAAAAGAAGCCAAAAAAGCTAAAGAAGAATCTAACCAGGAGCTCTTCGTAGACCTGCACCCGTCCCGTCCCGACTATCGAGGATTCCGCATGGGTCCGGAAACCATCTCGCTACAAGCCGATCCCTCATTCGAGGAAATCGAAGCGGCTGGTGCAAAAGTAGAGAAACACAGTTCAGCTCACACTGTCCTGGATGACATGTTTCTTATTTCCGGAGAGATACCGCGCCTCACGGATTATGAAACCGGGCTGAAGTATGCGATCCGGTTCAATAAAACCACTGGGGAATGGCACGAGGACGAGGCCATCACAGATGAGCGACTTTTGGCATGCAATATAAAGGGCAAGTTTCTCACTTCTTTCTCAGAGAGTATTAGGGGTGATATTACCACTACCGGTCCTAACTCGATATCTTATAGGAAAGGGCATCGTCATCTTCAGCGGCTGCAGCCATGCCGGGATAGTCAATGCCTCGCGGCATGCGGTGGAATTGATCGGACAAGACGTTCCTGTACATGCCATTTTCGGCGGGTATCATCTAGCGACAAGCGAAAAGAACCAGATAGACGCCACAGTAAGAGACCTCAAAGCGCTGGATCCAAAAGTTTTGTTGCCAGGTCATTGCTCCGGTTGGAGGGTTAAATATGAGATTGAAAAGGAGATGCCAGGCCGCTTGGTGCCGTCTTCAGTTGGCGTCACGGTGGGATTTTGATTGGCGGCGTAGTTATACAGAATTTGCAGGTAGTGATTCTTATGATGGAAGTAGTTTCGGGATTCAACATGCTCAGCCTGAAATGCAATTCATATATCAAAAAGGAGATATTGAAGCAGTTGGTATGAACGGAATTGACGTAGTTATTCATGAGGATTGAGATGATTGATTAATTAAGCTATGTATGTTCTTGACCACTATTTATATGGCTTGGATCTTTAATAGTCCAAGATAATGAAAATAGAAAAGGCCACATAATTACATAGGGAAAATCATACAAATAACTGAAAACTATCTAATTTCTGAAAGATAAGAAAATGCTGAAAGGATCAAATAAATGAATGTAACCATAGAAGTTAAGTGTGGTAGATCAATTTAGTGATGGTGTTGAGGCTATTGATATAATGAATATAGTATGAAATCTCACATATCTCCTCAGTGAATAATAGAGGTATTTGGTGAAAAATTAAAATCAAAAATTAATGTAGTTTTGTGCTTATATCTATCAAGTTGATGAGACAGTGGAATATCTCATAAGTAAAGTAGATTAGTAGTTTGATGAAGCTGTTCATAGGCATCTCTTTTATTTCTATCCATCTAATTAATAGGTAATATTCTTGAACCTTCTGATGAAGCTAGTAGTTATGAATATCAATATAATAGAGCTTCATCATTATTTAGAAAGAATTCTTCTGAAGTAACTATATCATCTGAGTATTATCATTATGGATAATCAATTTGCATTAGAGGTTAAATTTCATTTATTTGAAGAGTCTCCTCTACTAGTAGATCTTACAAGTAGTAGTAGATATAGCAAGTAATTCAGATTCAATAGAAGATATACTTATAGTCTGTTGTTTAGTAGACTTCCAGTTAATTATACCTTCAAAAAGTGTAAATATCATCTTATGAGTACTCTATTAGGTGGCAACATTATCAGTAAATATAATATCTATGTGAATATAGAATACCAGTTCATTATCAGTTGAAGCACTGTATTTAATTGTCAGATGATGAGTTTGATATCTATAAGTAATAAGATAATTAATGAGATCACTGTGTTTAAGGCCAGGCTAAACCATGTGATCTATCAGAGCACTTATAGTGTATATGAGATTAAGCTGAGTACTGATGGAAGGATAAATAATGAATTCTATTTTATATTAATAACTGTAAATTTACTGTGGAGTTAATGAGCTATCATAAGAAAATATTAGTTTAATTAGTAGGAGTGCATGATAGAGTCTGTAACATTCAATACTGAATTTTGCAGCTATTTTAATTATATAGCTATTCTAGTATAATCAGAGTTTCTTAGTGGTATGATCTTAGAGAACTTAAATTCCTAAAAATCATTAAAGCTCTCTTATATCTCTAAGTTCATAGATCTTCATTAATGCTTCTGCAAAGTTGATAAAGATCATCTTATTTCTTTTATAATATAAGATGATAATATCATTAATATAGAAAAATACTATAAGGTTTAGCCCTACAAACAGACACAGTTCTTCAGGCACCTAAATTAAACCTAGCTTTTTCAAAGTCTTTTTCAGTTCCTCATTCCATAGTAAGGGAGATTTGGGAAGTCTGTATAGGGCCCTGAGGAGGAGTAAAAGTTGACTAGAAAGTTTGTATTTAGAAGGTAGTTTGACATAAATCTCACTATCTATCATTATGTTTAGGAAGGCATTAACTGTGTCATATTAGTATGCTTTGAGGTTAAATGCAGTAGTAATAGCCATAAGAAGTTGAAAAACCTTTAGTGTAAGGGTTATGAATCTCATCTCTACTATATCATTTTTCCATAGATTCCCACATATGATAATATGGGCCTTAAACTTTATAATGAGGCTATTAATATTAAATTTATAGGTAAATACCCACTTAAGAGATAAGGCCTTTCATTTTGTAAGTTATTCAGATATAAGTCTCTAACACTATTTTTACTTGAGAACATTATATTTGATCTGTACAGCTTTTTATCATTCTTCTCTAAATTTATGTTTCATAGTGGACTTCCAACTGCATGGCAGAGCAGGTAATCAGTTGTGATGAAGATAGTAGGGTAGAGATTTATATATTTTTATAATTATAAATATGATATAGAATCCTGAAGTATTATCTAAATTATTCAAGATAGTGATGTAGTTAATGTGATCTAGGTTAGATTTTTAGGATCTATATCTAGAGAGTATATTATTAGAGGTAATATTACTATGTATTTCCTTTAAAAGAATTACTGAATCTTCATTCAGTATTAACAGCTCTTCTTGTAGAGATCTGAGTAATTAGTTGGAGGGATCTCCTAAGTCAGGATCAAATTTGATATTCAGATCATTAATATATTAAATCCCACTTATTAATGTTGAAAATTTAGGGGAGCCTGCAGTAGATGTAGGAGTTAGTTCTGAGATTAATAATACCTGAGATGATAAATTCAGTAATGTTTTTGAAGCTAAAGAGGCCATTATAGAGGCAGGCATTGAGGGTTTAGTAGGTCTATAAATCATGATTTCATTGTTGGAACTTTTATTTTCTAAAATATTAAACCTCACAGTTTTTAAAATATTATTTGAAGGTAGTAAATCTACTGATACTGAAGACATCAGTAAAAGCTACTTAGATAAATTATCTGAGTCAAAAAAGATATCTTTATTAAATGTAACATTTTAAGTCTCTATAATCTTTTACTCTCATGGGAGCCAGATCTGAAAAATATTATTCACCACATATCTGACTAAGTACTCAATTTTTGCACACAGAGTAAGTTTTCAGAGCTTCAGAATGATCTTATCAAGGATAAATGCCTGGCATCTATATATATATAGGTGACTGAGATTGAGGTTTGTGGTTTTTTAAAGATAGATGGCTAAGGCCTATATTAGAGCTTTCTATTTTAATGTAAGCACACTTCAATATCTAAGCAATAATACTACTATATTAGGAATAGAGACAGCACCATATCAGTTGATGCTTAGAAGGGATGGGGAGCCAATAAGTAGATTAAATTATTTAGAGCTCAGAGTGATAGAGTTTATTAATGAGAGCTTTACTAGACTAGAGGAGATAGATATTTTAATATCATGAAGGAGAGAATATGTAAGTAAATAGATGAGAGGATTTTCAAATATTAGGTAGATTGGTAAATGAATTGCTGACCTCCAGCAAGTCTAGAAGGTTAGTAGCTATTTATATGAAGCTCTCTGGAGCTGCTGAATCTATTTATAATGCTGTGCTCTAATCAGGTCTAAGCAGAACTCTATAATGAGATATATGATGATATATATGATGAAGTTCAATGAGATAGTTATAGGATATCCAGCCAGTGGAATAATATATTACCAGTGTGAAGGCATAATAATTGCCTCCTTCTAAAAAGAGTTTAGTCTCTAAACTCTGGTCACATGAGAAATAGGGGGGCAATGAGAGGTTAGAGTGTTGTAAGGTAAATATTGAATTCATGCAGGGTTATCACAGTGATGAGGGGTAGATAAGGTAGAGAGATATAAATAAGTATTCTTTGCACACAAAAAACTTCCTCTTAGCAATCATCTCACAATGCACTCTGATAAGTCTAAAATCCATCTCAAAAACACTAGAATAAGTGTGAAAATAAGAGAAAAACATACTGTAAAGAACAGAGTAAAGGCTAATAGAGAAAATAGATTAAAATAGCTATATCCACATTCATTTGCACCTCTAATATCAAATACAAGTTTAAGAGACTCTGTTAGCCCCTCTCACCTATTATCACTAGTAAGTCTAACATAATATCAAAAGAAAGAGATAGAATCTAATACAAAATAGTGCCTTCATTTATTACTATTTCTGCAAATAGAGCCTCTAATTCTGATTCAGAGCCTGTGCATGCTACAGGATTGCTGAAATAACTTCAGTGCCATCAGAGAGAAGATATTGAGAAGAAGAAGAAAGACCTTAGGAATAGCATCTGGGAAGTCTTAGAATCTGACAACTTCAATGTAAGTACTATAGATGTGAATTGGTAGTAATAAGTAGCTAATTAATTTTCTAGTTAGATGACAATCTATCATCTGAGCTTAGCACTGATGATTCTATTAGTAGCTCTCTATGCTCTTCTCTGTTAGAAGATTGTGAGGATGGAGCCCTCTATATAGAGAGTTATTTTGAGTGATCAGTGGAGATGAAAGGCTCTTTAGAGTTAGAAGATAAGAAAGAGGAAGAGAATGAGAATGAAGATGAGAATGAGGAGATTGATTAGTATGAGCTAAATCTCTTTTTAGAGTCTTCTGAGTCCTCTAATTCCAATTCTAACCTCTCTGAGGAGTCAGAAGCTAATGATGCCCCAGTAAAGAAATACTATACAAATTAAGCCTTCTATCTGTGCTATATGAAGCTTTTCTGTAATAGCCAGAGAGTAGTATGTATGAAGTGATCACAGTATAATAACTGTGAGTACTACTATAAAAATAATGTATGCTACCACTCTGTAAGTACTATTTCTCTGTCTATTTAGTTGCAACATGATTTCTAATAAAAACTATAAGTACTGGCAAGATTTCACAGAAAGCTGCAAAAGATGCAGAAGCTGATGAATCTTAGTCATGCAAGACTTGATATTTAGGAGTATTTTAAGGTCTTCTATTATTAGTTCACCTTCAATATAGAAATCTACATCAGAAAGGGGATGCCTACTGAAGAGCAAGCTGCCTCCACATCTGCCTTGATGAGTTCAGAGTGTGCTGCCCTGTTATACTAAATTGTGAAGAAATTGAAGGAGTAGAAGGAGGAGCTTTAAGAGATGAAGAGATTACTAAAGAAGATAGTAAGTGCAAAATCCCTTTAGATAGTACTGACATATAAACTAATAGTAGAATAGATGAGAGTGGAGAAGGAAGAGGCATGCTCTGTCAGTCAGAAGATATAGAGTTATGACTAGAAGTAGATTGTTCTGAAGTGTTTATAGTATCTATATGGGGGGAGTATTTACCTTTTTCTTTTGCTTTTCTTTTTTCTCCTGTGGTGCCTTCAGGCTAAAGAATATTAAATTGTTTGTTTGGCCCTTTTGGATATAATACTCTTTCCAATTCCTTTCCTGATGTGAGTTGACAACCTCATTAAACTTCTAAAATCCTTTGGAAAAACTAGGAGAAGAGTATTATCTATTCTTAGACTATAGAACCCTATCTACCTACTTAAAAACCTAGTGAAAGAAAAGAGTAGGAGCTAGTACTTTCTCTTTCTATTTGACTTTTAATCATAAGAAACTCTCACATCTCAATTCTGATTAGCAGCCTCCCAGGCTGTGACAAGGTCCTTTAAATTTTCTAAATTATCTAATAGTTCTCATGTATTCTCTGAAGTGGGATATCCTTCCCATTTAATCAAGTACTTTGATTTATTGTTTTATCTTAGTTGTTTATCTAAAATATCCTCCACTATATACTCTAAATCTCCTTTAATTTCAATACTATTAGGGTGAGGTGGTTCTGATCCTGCTCATTGTTGGTAAGGTTTCAAGAGAGACACATGAAAAATGGGGTGTATTTAATCAAAAGAATGAGATAATTAAACTTGATAAGTCTGTCTACTAATAATTTTAATAATTGAAAATGAATCAAGTCAACAATTATCTAGCTTTTTGCAAGGTCTAGTTATTTTAATGTTCTTTGCTGATAAAAGAACTTCATCTCTAATATTAAATGATATTAGCTTATATTTTTAATTATAATATATTACTTACTTGTTAGCAGTGTGTCATAGGCTGATCATCAACCTCTCATGTATTTCTATCAATATATTAAGTCTCTTTATAATATCTGGAACTTCTCAAGATTTTTAATTGATAGTGAAGCTTGCCTTCCTCTTAGGGGTGTCATCCACAACATCTCAGGGCAAATCCAGATTAAATCCTATAAACACAAAGAAGGAAGATACTTCCATTGAAGCTTGTTTAGCATTATTATATGCAAATTGTGCTGTTGAAAGGTGCTGCATCCAATCATCTTAATAATAGATATAATAAATTTAAAGATAGTGCTCAAGGGTTTGATTTTGATGTTCTGTTTGACCATCAGTTTGAGGATGAAAAGCTGTACTTAAATTTCAGCATATATGAAAATAGTAGTAGAAAGCTGACTAAAAATAACTAATAAATAAGAACTCACAGTCCATTATTAATAATGATGGAGGACTATATTTATAAATAATAGAATCTATGAAAAGTTCAGCAAGCTCTGATGCTTTAATAGTCTTCAAATAAGAGATATATTTAGCTATCTTAGTAAAATAGTTCATAATGACCAAGATACTATCATATTTTTGACCTTTGAATTGAGACTTAGGTAGGTCAATGATGAAATCTATTGATATCAATTTCCAGGGACAATTAGGAATAGGTAGAGCTAACAAGGCACTATATGGATGATATTTCAGTGACTTTACTCTTTTATAGATATCACATGTGTCAATAAACTCTAAAATGTCCTGATGAATTTCCTTCTAATAATACTTCCTTTAAAGTAGTTTTTTGGTCTTTATTATATCAAAGTGACCTGCATATAAATCATCATGATGGATTTATAGTAACTCTCATCTTAGAGCCCTACTAGTAGGAATAAAAATAAATCCATTAAATGTTAGGAGACTATAATCTTTTATTAACTATTCTTTCAACTTAGCTGCTAGCTTTAAATCCTCAAGCCTGCTGTTTGAATTCAACTCAGATTCTTCATAATCTTTCAGCTCTTAAATCCAAGATACACAAAAGATGTCTCTATCTTATACCTCCTTAATGAATTCTTAAAGCATTTTAAAGGGAAGTTCATAGCTCATTTCATCTGAAGTAGCATCTATTGCAGCTAGATGTGGTACAAGACATTCTAGACTATTAGTACTAGCTTTATCAAGTATTATTATCCCAGTTAGTTTAATGTTACTAATTCAGCTGTCTGAAGTAGCCTCTGCAGCTCTAAATTAGAATTTACAACTAGATATAACTAAACCCTATACAGCCAGTTTTTTCTGCAATGTAGGAAATGCTCCATCAACATCTTTCTCCTGCAGGACTATTTTATAGTTCAGCTGTCATGAAGGTGCATTGACTGGGTTAAGCTAATCAGAATGATAATGAATATAAAAATTATATTCAAATAATAACTCAGTCTATCTAGCCTATCTTGCAGATAGTTTCTTGATGGTAAAGAAATAATACAAATTTATATGATTCAAAAGAACTTAAATAGGAAAATTACTACTCTACAGGTAGTGTCATCAAGTTTTGAATGATTTAATAATTGTGAGGAGTTCTTGATTGTATGTATTGTACTGTTATTACATTGAATTTAATTTCCTTGAAAAGAAAGCTACTGAAGTCTAGTCTCACCTACAAGTTATAAGTAGATAGAAGCCTTCTCACCTACTAAATCTATTTTAATTTGGGTTTTCCATTAACTGGGATAATATTCTATAAATATCAAATCCAGAGGCATCTATCTCTAGTTGAACAGGTCAATTAGAGTCAAAATGATTAAGGAGTGTTGCCTCTATAAAGGCCTTCTTAATTGCAGCCAATGCTGCTCTGGCATCTTTAGTAAAATGAAATAGCTCAGATTTCTTGCCTTTAATACTACCCTTAAGTAACTTAGTTATAGGAGCTATTATTTAAGAATAAGTGTATATAAATTTCCAGTAAAAATTTGTAAAATCTAGGAAAACTTGCACTTCTCAAAATGTATGTGGTTTAGGCTACTCCAAAATGATAGTTATATAAGCTTGATTCATATAGACTTCATTGACACTCACTATAAACCCAAGAAATTCCACTTCCTAAGTGAAGAATGTACATTTTGATTCCTTAGCAAAAAGACTATATTACTGGAGACATTCTAAGACCTATTAAATGTACTCCTCATACTCTTCTTCAGTATCTGAAAAGATAAGGATATCATTAAGGTAGATGACACATGAGATGTTGAGTAGGCCCTGAAGCACCTGGTTAATATAAGTTTGAAATGTAGTCAGAGCATTGCAGAGACCTAAAGGGAGAACTAGATATTTAAAGTTACTATACTTTATTCAAAAAGTAGTTTTCCATTCATCACCCTCTTTTATCTAAATTTAATAATAGGTATCTTGCAAATCAAGCTTTGAAAAATACTTCTTTCTGGATAACTAATCCATCATCTTATCAATTAAAGGTAAAGAGGTACAATTTTTGATTGTTACCTTATTTAGACCTCTATAGTCTATATATAGATGAAGTTCACCATTCTTCTTAGGCATAAATAGGATGGGAGCCCCTGCAGGGCTTTGAGAGAGTTAAATCCAATTCTATGATTATATATTTTCAAGATATTTTCAGAGTGTTTCTAGCTCAATTATCAATAGGTTATAAAGCAGACTGTATGGTAGTGACTTGCCATCATATAGGTTGATTTCATGAGTAATTTATCTAATATCAGCTAGCTTTAAAGCTCCTTCTTCAGAGAAAACATCTTGAAAATCTTGGAAAATCTTGATGATTCAAGGGTCTACTATATCTAGAAAATTGATGTTAGGAATTAACCATACCTAACTATCTTTAGAATTATTTACATCTACTAAAACATCATCAGATATGTAATAGATGCATGGTTCATCTTTAACTGATGCTATAAATTCAGAGGGATTCTCAATAGAAACCTGCATATCAGTGAGTTGGAAATGCCATATTTGAGTAACTCAGTTAACTAATAGGTTATTAGTAAGTGTCCAAGACATACCTAAGATGACATTCTTATGTGTCATATTAATAACTTCAAAAGACAGGTTTCCTCCTTGCAAAAAATCCTCTGAATCAGTTATTTGATAGATTATATTAATAAGGTCATAGTGATAGAAATAAGTTTTATTGGCAAACTGTGCTATACTATGAGTAGTAGATTTTGACATATTCCAATTATATAACTCTGCAAAATTGACTGAAATACAGTCTACTTCTGAACTAGAATCAAATAGGCACCTAATTGGAAGCATCCCAGTAGGAATATCAAGTTGAATGGTTATATGTAACTAATGATCTTTTAACTTTCTTAAAGATTTCAAGGGGTTAGATTGATCAAGGGGGTCTATGATTTTCATTCCAGATGAGGGGCTTAAGTGTAGTTATTCCTGAAGGTCATTTAGAGAATTAATTACTGAGATCTTAATAACATCCTTAAGATCTTTTTTCTTAGATCAACAATTAGAAGTATAGTGGCCTGACTTGCCATAGTTATAGTAAAGGTTTTTGTCCTTGCATTTATCCTGTTCTTATTGAGAAAGAAAATTCTTTAGAGTAAATTAATTCTACTTTTTAGAGCTGCTTCATTGACATTTACAGCCTCCTTATTGGGGATTGATATTCTAATTCTTATTGAAATCAGACTGCTCACTAGAAGGTTATTTAGAAGTTCTAGTCTTCTTAAGTTGAGTTTGAAGATGAAAGGTGAGGTTAACTAGTTAAGTCTAATCTGTAGGAATCTCTTGGTAGTTATTAATTGTATTCTGAATAGAAGGATGTAGCTTAGCATAGAAAAGCTGTATTTATAGGGTCTTGAGGTTAAGTTCAAGCTTATTCCAGTATTCATTAAAGGTAGCTTCAAAAGTATGAACAGTTTGACTCTCTTGTTGAATAAGGCTATAGAATCAAGTAATAACTGTATAGCCTCAGTTTTGGTGATCTTCAATTTAATCTATAAGGAATTCTTTGAACTGTTTTCAAGTGTACATAGTATCTATATTGTAAAGTTTATTTTCCTTGATGCTCCAAGTAGTCTTAACAGTGCTATATAGGTGAGTAACAGCATATAGAACATGAGGCCTATCTTATTCAAAATGATTAAGAGCAAGTTTATATTTTTATTTAAGAAAATAAGTAAAGATTCAATATTCTGCAATATTATTCTCATAATAAGGCTTAGAATCTCTAGTCTTGATTCTATAAGATCTAGTTAAGAATAGACCTTCTTGGTTCTAATTTAATGATATATCAGCTGGAGGAGTTTGATGATCTTCTGATGAGGTAGATATATTATTAGGAGAGACATTAGATTCAGTATAGATATTTATAGCCTGTTGGTTTAAAGAGTTTGACATATTAATAAATACTAATCTAAGGTAGACTGAAGAGTGATTTAAATTATAAGTACACTTTAATATCTAAGTAATGATACTATTATATTAGGAATAGAGATGACACTGTATCAGTTGATACTCAGAAGAGATAGGAAGCTAATAAGTAGGTTAGACTATTCAGAGCTTAGAGTGATAGAGTTCATTAATGAGAGCTTTACTAGACTAGAGAAGATAGATATCTTGATATCATGAAGGGGGGAATATGTAGGCAAATAGGTGAGAGGATTTTCAAACATTAGGTAGATTGATAAATGAATTGCTGACCTCTAGCAAGTCTGAAAGGTCAGTAACTATCTATATGGAGCTCCTCAGAGCTGCTGAATCTATCTATAATGCTGTGCTCTGGCCAGGCCTGGGCAGAACTCTATGATGAGATATATGATGATATATATGATAAAGTTTGATGAGGCAGTTGTGGGACATCTGGCTGGCAGAATAACATATCACTGATGTGAAGACATGACATTTAATTGATGAATTAATATTTAATTGAGTAAGTAAATTACTATTATATAGATCTCTAGCTAGAGGTCTTCTGGAAGATTTACAGTGATTTAAATGATATAAGTAAGGGTAATTATTATATTCTCTGAGTATTCTACTGTGCTGTTGGATTCTGGGGTTTAAGTAGAAAATCAGTCAATATAAATACTATATAATTTCATATAGTCTGTAAATACTTTAGTAAGTGAGATCTCCCCATCTATATGAACAATTAAAATATGGAGATTATAGCATTTTTTAACTTCATTAATAAATTTTTTGAGGAATCTCTTATATTAATCTTTGATTAGAAGCACCTCTACTCTGTGAGTGTGAATAAGTAATTTATAAATGTGAGTAAGATATCTATCTTCATTGTAAGCTAAAAATATATGAGTTAAATTAAAATAAATGACTTTAAATAGCTTATTTCCTCTATTCATTGATGTTTGAGAGATTTGAAGATGTGCTTTCCCCCTCTTACAGTTGATGTAGTCTATAGTTTTTGGGCTGCCTGTCAGGTGAGCTCTGGCAATAGATTTGGGCAGATGTTTAAGGGCTTTGAGCCCTGAGTGACTCAGGTATTTATACTAGAGGGCTGTAGTAGTCAGTATAGGAACCTAAGAAAGTATTTAGATGGCATATATTACTTTATTTTCATTAATAATCAGGTTGTATTTGAGAATGAACTTCTTATAGTAATATTATAAGTAGAATAGAATATTATCTTTCTTATTAATTAGCTTATAATTTAATTTATTGATTCTAACATTCTGTCTATTAAATGCAGAAGCTGCTGCAATATTTATAAAGAATATAAAAGTATAGATGATATCTTAAAGGATGTAGTGTTTTTCACTGTAGGGGGTCTGCAGGCATATAAGAATGTTACTATAGCTATAAATCAGAATTAGTATATCTCTAGCCTGCATTAATTCCTTAATAGGGTGAAAATCACAAAAATGTCAGAGGTCATTACAAACATGTCAGCTTGCTCTATTATTATATATAAAGCTATTTTTGAGTGGGTAGTACTCATATTGAGAAGAATCACTGCTAAAAATAACTATGATAGTTGTAAATACATCTTTAAAGAAGTTATCTGAGTCTTCTAGTAAATTGAATTTAAAAGTAATGATAATATTAGTATTATTTTTTAAGATAGAGAGAGGAGCTGTTTTTTCTTTATTCTTTTCTTTCTTTCATCTTTTCAGGGTAACATCTACTAATTACTTGATTTTAGAGATCTTAAGTACTCTTTTAACCTTCTTTTCCTTATCTGAATCTAAATTAAAGCTTTTTAGATAGTTATTGAGATTAATATAGTAGCAATCAGCCCAGTAGTGTTTGAAACTATAAAGACATACTCTAGGGATATTCAATTGATTACCCCCTGCTTTTGTGCCTGAGTCTGATGGTTTTTCTGAGTCCTTTATTATTAAGTTTTCTTGATATATTGTAAAGGCTGCTGCTGATGTGTTTATATAGATTTCTTTAATATTAGTAATTCTAAGATTATTATGAAATTATTTTACTAAATTATTAATGAAGATTATAGATTTATTAGATTTCTTATACTTATTAATACTAATCCTCTATATCTTACTTCAGTTTGAATCAATCTTTTAGACTACTTCTAGAAATTTAAAGATACCAGAATGTTCATTCTTATGATCTTTAATACTATATTTAACTATTTTAATATAAGATAGCTGCTAGTATTCTACCCAGTTAAACATGTTTTCATTCTGTAGGCTACAAGATAACTTGATATATTTATAACTCAATTTAACCTCTCTTCATCAGCTGGTTAGCACCTTTTGAGATTTGAGAATTTAAACCATCTGATGAGAATCTTTTACTCTCCTAAGGAAATGTCTAATCTTCTATGTGATGTACTTATAGATATATATTATCATTACTTTTACTATTATTATATAACTTTTAAAGTCCTTCTTCTGTATGGTATACACTCATGCAGTCTGATTCTATTTGTCTAGAGATTTGGTGAAATCTTCTGTATAGAAATCTGGTTTGATAGGCAGTGTAGCAGGGTTCTCAAGAGTCATATAGTATTTAAAATTATTAGTATGAATGATGTAGAGTATGTTCTCATACCACTCATCCTAATCCTTAATATTGAATAGGATGATTTTGGTGCTGTTTGATGACATCTTGAAGGTAGAGGGAGGAGAAGGATGATTATAGGATCAAATTGATTAGTTCTTCAGGTGAAGAATATGTGATATAGAGTAAAAATTGAAGAAATAATGATAATAAGGGTGTATAGAATGTCTAGTACATAGTAGAAGTTTCCAGGCTCATAACTATGAATGGAATTGATGTAGTTATTCATGAGGATTGAGATGATTGATTAATTAAGCTATGTATGTTTTTAACTGCTATTTATATGGCTTGAATTTTTGATAGTCTGAGATAATGAAAATAGAAAAGGTTATGTAATTACATAGGGAAAATCATATAAATAACTGAAAACTATCTAATTTCCAAAAGATAAGAAAATGCTAAAAGGATCAAATAAATGAATGTAACCACAGAAGTTGAGCATGGTAGATCAATTTGGTGATGGCATTGAGGCTGTTGATATAGCAGATATAGCGCGGAATCTCACAGTTGGACTTGTTCACCGGCCGCTTACATAATCCACATCGGCTTGCATCGGAGTCATAGCCCTAACCTCCTGTAATTTCTTCAGCTTGGACGGAAACTTGAACATAAAACAAGTATCCTATATGATATGATACGATTGATTGTCGAGGACCCTTAGAGGAACAGAAACTGTTTGAAAGACTACGCTCTCACCATCAGCATTTAAAGAACTTGAACATAACCCTCCCCCGCAATGACGACCGCTCCACCACCCCCCTCATTCCCATTTATAAACGATACGAAGACGTATAACAAAGAATATGCGGAAGCCCTAGATGCGGAAGACAAACTCGCCCATTTCCGAGACCAATTCATCATTCCCACCAAAGCTGACCTGACACGGAAGAGCATCATACCCCACGAAGGAGGTGACTATAAATACTACTAGCTACCCCCTCCACCCCGCCCCTCCCGCAGGAACCAGAAATACTAACCGACTATCACCAGATGACCCAACATCCTCGCCGCCATGCACATATCTCTGCGGCAACTCTCTAGGCCTGCAGCCCAAAAGCACGCGCAAATACATAGACCGCTACCTGCAAACATGGGCCGCCAAGGGCGTGCTTGGTCACTACGTGACGCACGAGGATGAACTGACGCCTCCATTCGTCGATGTGGACGATATGGCGTGCAAGCTTATGGCGCCCGTGGTTGGGGCGTTGACGAGCGAGGTGGCGGTCATGGACACGCTGACGACGAACCTGCATCTGCTCATGGCGAGCTTCTACCGGCCCACGGAGGAGCGGCATAAGATTATTATGGAGGGGAAGGCATTCCCTAGTGACCATGTATGTGAAATATGCATCCATGCATTAAATATCTCTCCGAAAGGCAGGGCCTTTTTACGATATATCCAATCATGAATGGGATATACTATGGACGTCATTGACATTGAATGAATTCCCATAGTTCGCCGTCGAATCCCAAGTAACCCATCACAACCTCTCCCCCTCCACCTCCATGGTTCTAATCGAGCCCACCGACCCCTCCCACCCCCTCCTCACCACCTCCCAAATCCTCTCCGTCATCGACGCCCACGCCTCATCCACCGCCCTCATCCTCCTCCCAGCAATCCAATTCTACACAGGTCAATACTTCGACATCCCCACCATCACCGCCCACGCGCATTCAAAAGGCATCATTATTGGCTGGGACTGCGCGCACGCCGTGGGAAATGTAGCGTTGAAGCTGCATGAGTGGGATGTAGATTTTGCCGCGTGGTGTAATTACAAGTATATAAATGGGGGACCCGGGGTGATGGCGGGGTTGTTTGTGCATGAGCGGCATGGGACTGTGGAGGTTCGTGGTGATGGGGAGAAGATTTATCGTCCGCGATTGAGTGGGTGGTGGGGAAGTGATAAGGGGACTAGATTTATTATGGATAATAGTAAGTTACATCGCCATTTGAATATCGCATCCCTTCCTCCCTACCTCCCTACCTCCCTATCCACTTAAGACATATATACACAGCCTACAGAACCCATCACTAAAAGGTCATAACACTGAAAATATACAGACTTCACCCCCCGCCCCGGCGCCGCCGGCTTCCAACTCTCCAACCCCTCCGTCCTCGACATCTGCGCCGTCGTCGCCTCCCTAGAAATCTTCACGGCAGCAACCATGCCCGCACTACGTGAGAAATCCATCCAATTGACAGCGTACATGGAGCATCTCCTCCTTACCTCCCCATATCCACCAACTACCCCATCCACATCTACCTCCCCTGCCCAGACCCCCACCCCCAGACCCTTCACAATCATAACCCCCTCACCCCCAAGCGCTCGCGGGGCGCAGCTCTCCCTCCTCCTCGCGCCGGAACTGTTCGATGGCGTCTTTGCGCGGCTGCAGGAGGAGGGGGTGGTGGTTGATGAGCGGAAGCCGAATGTGATACGGGTGGCGGCGGCGCCGTTGTATAATTCTTTCGTGGATGTGTGGGTGTTTGTGCGGGTGTTTTTGGGGGCATGTGGGGAGGTGCAGAGGGGGGTTGTTGGGGGTGGAACTGTCGGACGGGAGGGATGAATTATTATTATGATGGTGACGATGGGATTTTTTGTGATGTGTGTGTGTGAATGATGGGTTGGGGATATTTGTACATGTACATTTTTCTTTCTTTTTCTATTTTGGGTTTGAGTTCTATTCAAATATGATGAGGTTATTTATTCGTCTCTTGTCATTCTAGCCGGGTTGCGCTCGAGGAGCATGCCCTACGAAGCCAGCTTTCTTTATGGATAAGCATGCCATGAAATAAATATCCGAATCGACCATCTCGCGTCTAATCTCAATCTCCAATATCAAAGATGGCTGACATAATTAAAAGTTTGCCGAAAACAAGGTAGAAAGGGGTAGATGTCCGGATATATTGTGTTCCATTTCATATATGCAAAAAGGAAAGGAAAGGAAAGAAGATACCTGCTTAAAAAGCATTAAATTAAATCACAATTCCAGGAGGAGAGAAAACTAGCACAGAAGAAATCCAACTGAAATAGAAAGGGAAAAAGAAGAGAACAGCACAATACAATACAATAAAAAAAGGGAAGGGCAAGCGTGGTTGGGTCGTCTCCTAACAAACTTTATATATCTCAGAATCAGAATCAAAGGCTTATGTGTTGTTTGCGCTTGTCCAAAAACAAAAGGAGTAAAAAAGAGGAAAGAGGAAAGGAGTAGAAGAGGTGGACTGATGGAGAGAGGGAGGGAGAGATAGTCCGGGGGAGAAACAAGGAGAAGCAAGTAGCCAAGGTGGGCATCCAAAAAACATATCTCGCCCAGTCAGCGGCGACAGGGCAAATTTCCAAAGGTCAGTCTCCCTTTTCCCTCTTTGAGAGTATCATTTACAACCTTCGATTCTTTCCCCATATTAACCAATCCCCAATGTCTGTGCGACATGTTCAAATAAGCAACAACTCTCCCGTCGCCGCCCCCCCAGGAGCCCCTGGTTGATAAGCCTGCTGCTGATTCTGATTGACGACATACTGGGTCTGCGGCGCACCTCCACCGCCAATGCCACCATTCAAATTCATAGACGCCATTTGCTGTGTGCCAATGTTAGAGAAATAATCATCCGCCGCATTGACGGCGGCAGACAGATCGGCTTTCCCGGAGGTCACCGGTGCGGTTGGTGGTGGAACGTTTGAGCTAGCTAGGATTAGTGAGGGGTCTCTGGATTGATCTCGTGGTGGTCTTTGTAGAGCGGGGCTGGCAGTTAGCCGCTTGGGTCTGGCGTTGCGGAAGACCTGTTGGACAGGCTTTAGATAGACGGTCGCGAGTGTGCCGACATTCAGGCACAGTTCTTCAAGGGTGGCGGGATCGAGCTTCTCGCTTTCAGCAGTGATAGGGGGTTTATCGCCCATGACGATCGATTTTGCGGCGGCAGGGTCGGTGGAGAGGAGGCGCCAGTACATGTAACCTCGATCTCGGAGGTCGGGGTCGTCTGTCTCTTCGGTGCACCATTTCAAGACTTGCGGGACAATTTGCTGGCCTTTTGTTGGGCGTTGGATGAAAAGTTTCACCGTAGCGGTGAGGAGGGCTAGTTGTACCTCCACAGTCTCGTCGTGGAAGGTAGCTAAATAATCTTGGAGGAAACCATCGGAATTCTCGATGCGGTCAGCGTATTGGCCGATGATCCAGATGACTGCAGCTTTGGCCTCTGGTTCGTCCAGCTCGTCGATGTTTTGGATAACAGTGCCGATAATACCCTCGTACTGGTTGGGGTATTTCCGGAAGATATTTCGAATAACTACTGTGGCCTCCTGTACGATATATGGGATCTTGGCGTTCACCAGATCCAGCAGCGTTTCAATACACTGTTTCGCAGCAGATTCGATTTTAATTGCCAATTTACCAATCGCACGAACAGCCTTGCGGACGAAGTGGACGTCGATTTCAGTAGCGTATCTATATGGTGTCAGCAGGAATATCCAATAATATTGTAAGACTCTAAGGGGCTAAGCTTACTCTCTCAACTCGGTCAAAACCACAGAAATATTCTCCTTGGTAGCCAACATGAATATCAATTCCAGCTTAGTTACCTTGACGTAAATCGGATCGTTATATTTGCAAAAGAAGACGCGGATATCATTTCGCAGGACTTCTGGACGCTTTTGTAAAATCAAAATTGCATTTCGGAGTGCAAGGTACTGGACTTCGGGTCCTTTGGATAGGAGAGTGACGAGAGGCGGGGAGAGTTTTCGTGAGAGGGAGGCAACTTGCTTTTGGTCGGATATATAATTCATGAGGTAAAGGATAACGCGTATGGAAGTCAGAACGACAGCTGAGTTAGAATGCGACAGGCGAGGGGCAATTCTCTCAGCCAAAAGGAGTGCTTCTGATGACTCGCGCGGCACGTAAGCCATCAGGGCTTCAAGAACGTATGTTTGACCCCATCTATATGCTATTAGTCGCTGTCTCCTGTGTGCTCAACAAGGGTGACATACTCAGAGCAATCTGGCAATATAGAAATAACCTTCGACGCGCTCGCATAATCAATCGTAAGAGAAATAGTCTCGCTCCGTTCCCATATATCAATCAACGCGGCCAACGCACTTGACACGACGGTAGGATTGTCATCCTTCAGCATCTGATTCAGTCGATCGATCAAATCGGACGCCTCCACTAGTTTGCGGTCGTGGTCGTAGAGCTTCGCAACACAAAACGCCGCCGTCTTTCTCACATATGGGTCTGGATCAACTAACAGCCGCTTAACCGGTTGGACGGTAGCCTCGACAAATTCGCGGACATGTATGTAGGATATTGTCCGTAACGCAAGCGCTCGCACCAGAGGGTTCGAGTCGTCCATATCCTACGGTATTCGCATCAGCCTCAGCCTCCCAAAGTATATATCAGGTTATCCGGATCCATACATCGATAAGCATAGGGAGGGCCTTGAGAGCCACTTCAGGCTTTAGCCTGGAGTAATTGACGAGGAATAAAAAGCACCTATAAGTAACCATCCCATCAGCATTCTATATCCACGATACAGACTGTCCTTCTCAACCGACCCCACCTACATTTTCTTGATTTCCAAGCTCGGGATATTCATGCACCCAATCACATCGGGAAACAGAGCAACCATATCGTTATTGCTCATGGTCATATTGGCGACGATCTTCTTCAGCGTGATTTTCTTCGCAGAGTGGTTTCGATCCTTCTTGCCGCCGCTGTTGAGCTCCTGGCGGAGCTCCGCGACTTTGCCCTGCGGAGTAAGACGGGTGGTGAGCAAGCCTGTCGGCGCATACGCAAGCCCTGCGATGAACATTTGGGAATGACTGGTAAAATGCGGGGGTGAGGGGGTTTATGTCAAAGGGGTAGGATGGCCAAGAAGGGGATACGGATGCAAGGAGACGATGATGCTAATAATCGACCTCGACCAAGAGCAGGATGGGGATAGGGAAACGAGGGCGCATTTGGACGGCTGGTCTGAGGAGAACCTCTAGCCAGCGCCAGGCCGAAGCCGGCTCATGCAGGTCTCGTTTGACCTGTCTATAGAGGAGCGAGGTGTGGCGTGGTGCGATGTGGTGCGGATAGACAGAGGACAAGCATGAGACACGCAGCGGGACAGAAAAGAAAACATACTCTGGCGAACAGCTTCGCATCTCCGCCGGTGGAAGACATGCTGGGCGTCTCTCAAGACTTCGCGGGCAATAAATGGGATTCCCAGCAGCAGACAGGGTTCTTCGCTTTGGAGGCGGATCACATGGATTGGCCTATGGTACGGAGGTGCAGGACGGCGACAAGCGGGCAATCAGGGCGTCCATGTCTCGACGGGCATGCTGCAGAGGGATAGACGGGCCAATTCAAGGGCGTGGGTGGTGCAGAGGGCGGAATTGGGCGTGGTGGACGTGGTGGAGGCGAGAGGATGGAGGAGAGGAGGTTGACGTTCAGGTAAGGAGGGAGTTGAGCCTCCGCCGCGCTAACCCCGGAGAAAAATATCAGGACATGCCGCTTGGACAACCTCACCCCGTCACCACCACGCGGATATCGCCAACAACGCCCACAAGACCTCAATAGGAGTGCACTACGCCGTCGGAATCGCCTGTTCTACCCCTTCGCATCCCCCAGGCCAGATCATATCCCCCCCAGCACGTCCAACATGGCGTCCGCAGCCACCTCCACGCCTCCCCCTCCCCCCCAATGGGCCGTGGACATGAACCTCTCCGCACCCCCCAGACCCTCAAAGACCTCCAACATCCCCGATCCCCCCGGCTACTCATCCGGAAAAGTCACGGCTAAACAGGTATAACCCATCCATCTCCGCGCTAACCCGCCCATTTCCCACTCCCCCATCACCTCCACTAACAAGCATACCCAGGCCCGTTCCGCACCCCCCACCTCCCTCGCCTACCTCAAACGCACCGCCGAAACCGACGTCCTCAAGCTGAAAAAGGCCTGGGAAATTGCCCTCGCGCCCATGAAACAGCTGCCCATGAACGCCATCATGATGTACATGTCCGGCAACAGCCTGCAGATCTTCAGCATCATGATGGTCTTCATGCTGTTCAAGGGGCCCATACAGGGCCTATGGGCGACGAATAGCACTTTTGCCAAGTTCGAGACGGAGGGGACGAGGGCGCAGATGTGGGGGGTTAAGGGGGCTTATGTGCTTATGCAGTTGATGTTGTTGGCGTTGGGTGTTTGGAAGGTTAATGGGATGGGGCTGTTGCCGTAAGTTTTTGTGTTCTTTCTTTCTACTTTTTTGATGATGGCTGCTGTAGTGCAGGTTTGGAATGGATGCTAACTTGGGAATTCATTTTGTATAGGACTACGAGATCGGATTGGTTGGCGTGGGAGACGGAGCGGCAACCGTTGGAACGAGCGTATTTCGCCTTCAAATGAGGTTTGGGGAGTTTTGTTGGATAATCTATGTGCAGATCAAAATACGATTCATAGATAATTAAAAAGATTAATAATATGTCTGATAATATCTATTTACTTCCGCATCTATATACACTCGTTCGGTTGCTCATTTGTCTAAACCTTACTAATCCCATGCTCCCCCCCGCGTTATATCAAGGCGTACCTGTCTAGTCATGAAAGTCGTCAAACACAGTACATATATCGCGATATATCTCGTTCATACAAACGCAATTGCATCAAACCTTCTGTGCCGGCTCCGCCGCCCTCGCCGCCTCCCTCTCCTGCGTCTTCACATACCTCTCCTCCCTCCACTTTGGCCCCAAGCGAATAACAACCAGCATCATCGGCACGGTGAGACACATCACAAACGCAATAAGCGTAAAACACCACCCCCTCCCCAACCTACTCGTCATCGGCGAAAGCACCGCCGTCGCGCCCGCCCCAAACAGACAACGGACAAGATTATTCGACGCCGTGACCGTCGCCGCTTTCCCCGGGTGCAAATCAACCAGCAGCGCGCTGACGGTATTCACCGACGCCGTCAGCGTTCCGCCACCAATGAATAGGAGAACGAGCGGCGCCGCGACGGATTTCCGGAAATGCAGCGTCCAGCCGAAGCAGACGATGACGCAGACGCTGAGAAAAAGTAACGGGAAGGTTACCTGCAGCCGAGCCTTTTCTATCGGAAAATGGCGCAGGTCTTGTTGCTTGGTGCGGTCGACGGGGATGCCGTGCTGCTTGGAGATGCGGCGGTAGTTGTAGTCGAGGATGAAGCCGCTGGCGATGGAGGCGAGCGTGGCGCCGACGCCGATGGGCAGGTAGCACAGGCCGATTTGGAAGTCGTTGTAGCCGTATATTTCCGCAAAGGCGGAGGGGATGGTTACGGTCATGTCGTAGAAGGCGGCGAACATGAGGGCGTTGGCGAGGAGGACTATGAATGCGTCCGGGTGGAGGAGGATTGAGAGGGACTTTATGGGGTTTGGGAAGCGGAGTTTTGGCCGGGAGAGGGTCGTGTCCTCCTCTGGGGCAGTACGGGCTGATTTGCGCGTCTTCATGTATGTTATGACGGATACGTTCCACTTTTGCGGCGGGATGGAGCCGTTCCCGACTATGTTCCGCCCTGTTTCTGGGAATAGGATTGCAAACTGCGCCATGAAGACGCCGGCGAAAATGACCAGGAACCAGAAAATAGATCGCCAACCGAGATATTGTGAGAGCAAGCCCCCTATCACAGGCCCCAGAGCTGGGCCCATCAATGAACCAGCCGTGGCCCAGCCGATATATGAGCCTCGTTGTGCGCTGGTTGCGATATCTGCAATGATTCCCATTGAAAGGGCGATTGTCGGACTGCTTCCGGCGCTTTGTAAACATCGGAGGAGGAATAATGCGACGTAGTTTTCTTGCAATGCCAGCCCGATATTCGCGCACATGTAGATGGTAAAGCAGAGAAGGATCGCAGGCCGTCTACCAGCGGTGTCCGCGAAATCGCCCCAGAACATAGGCGCAAGCCCTTGGAATA
Organism: Onygenales sp. PD_10; assembly: GCA_032988465.1. Lineage (NCBI taxonomy): Eukaryota > Fungi > Ascomycota > Eurotiomycetes > Onygenales > Onygenales sp. PD_10. The sequence goes on along the minus strand of JANTQH010000008.1, from coordinate 65,446 downwards.
TCTTATATATCAATGGTCAGTTTAGGTTCGTAGGGCTGGAGGTTCGATTGGGCATTGCCTAGGCTAAAAAAAAGGGGGTTCTGTCCTACCATATACGAAGTTACTGTCAAGTTAATCATTGAATTCGACACAGACAGATCCCGGGCAATGGTATTCAACGCAGGAAGGTAAATGTTCGCAGACACGGGCGAAAAGAAAGCCGCCCATGATGCGCATACAACTATATATCGCCGCTGAGCGGTCGAGAATACGGAATGCACAGATGTCGGGCCCGGGGGCGCGGAAGAAGCCTCAGGTATTCCATTTTCTCCGCTGGGATGGTTATGCTGGCTGCTTTCTTCGATATCCTCCCCGGTCGATATCAGGTTACCGGGCTGATCCACCGCAGCAGCGGGACAGGGCTTCTCATCATTTGTTGGAGGGGGTGCTGTGGCCATAAATTAGACGCTTGCAGGCCAATAAGAGCTGCTCCAATAATTCCCCTTTTTTTTGGCTTCGCAATATAAACGGTCAGGAACAGGCTAGGCGTCGTTGAATTTAATTATCTTGATGAACCCGTGCCATGGATGGCGGATCAGAAAAAAGAAAGAAACGTCGCAGCCGTCAGAGATAGTTAAATATTCTTCCACACCCCCGCTAAAAAGCTTAGTTAGGGACCGTCGTCGGTCCGGTGTCAAGTTATCCTTATCCATGGTGGCGAGTGGAGCCATCCAGAGACAGACTGGGCGGCTGGATTCGGCGAACAGAGTCGAGTTGAAGATGGCACGGTGGGCTAATGCGGGGAACATGACGAGATGCCGTTTTGCCGTGGGATTTCAACACAAATCTAGTTCATGGAGATGGATGATTGGTGAGGAACAGGGGGGGTGCGCTGGGTGTAACAGGCCAGCCATATCCACAGGCTGCTTCGGATTTGGACCAAGCAACGGGCCTGGCTGTCGTTCGTAAAGGATGCGTCTCGGAGAAGTGCCGAGCGTACACTGGATTTATCGGATCAGGTCTGTGGTGGTGGCTGGTCCAGGATAAAAATAATGGATGGGGAGATGGAGGTTGAATAGTTCGGATGACTAAGCACCCTGGATATATCTATGGGATTGATACCAGGGAGTCAGTGGAAGAAGGTGAAGAAGAGGAAGATAGAAGACGGAGAATGGAGCTTCAAGTCCATTGCAGTCCATTAGGGAGCACCAAGAGCCGACTAATAACGAATTATACATTTGCTTCAATATTAATCCAAGTATATCATCATCCTAAACATACACAGATCAAAGCCCCCTAATCCGCAGTCCCCCTGGGCAAAATAGAAACATAATCCAGCGGCGCAGGCTCAATCCCATCCGGCCTGCCCACAATCTTCAACACATCCCCCTTGCGCACCTTGACATCATGGAACGTAATCCTCGTCGCCGAATGCCCATCAATATACGGCGACGGCGCATGGCCAAGCACATACTCGCTATTCCCTTCCCACTTGCCCACCAGCCTGTCATTCAAATACACCTCCCACTCGGACCGCCCAATCGCCATATCATAGTAGTTCACCGCAAGATCATACCTGCCAGAGGGGAACTTCAACTTCGTGCTCGCCGTGCCAGTCGTGCTATTCGAGCTCGTCACGATGGCCAACGCGCCCGACGCCGCCTCAAAGGGGCTAACAACGTACGGCTCGTATCCGTCCAAGTCCATATCCTCCGCCTCGATGCGGTACTTGTAATTGCCCACCCGGCCCTTCTCATCGGCGATGCCGGACTTGTTGAAGTAGAAATTGCTAATCGAATCGCGCCAGACGAGCGAGTGACCCGCCTGGTAGACCAGGCGGAAGAGCATGTGCTCGTAGCGCTCCTTGTCAATCTTGCCCCGGAGCGATTGCCACATCTTGACAAACTCCTGCGCTGTGGCGGCGCCTTCATAGTGCGCGTCGTAAAAGTGCTGGATGACTGTCTTGCCGGAATGCAGCTTGTGAGTGTAGGGGACATGGTGGAACCAGAGAAGCAGATCGTCGGGCGTCGTCTCGATGTCTTCGTACATCTCGGCGATTTCGGAGGGGTATTGGCCGGCGAACCCTGTGCCGTTCCAGACTGTGCGGTCCATGCCGAGCGAGTCGCCGTCGGCGCGGGTCCATTGGCCCCATGGGTTGCCGTCTTGCGAGGCGGGGTTGGGGCCGTAGTGGCCTAGGAGGATATCGGTTAGGGTTTGGATGCCCAGGTTGCCGCTGTATTTCTCGTAGGTGGGCCAGGATGCCATGGACATTTTGGTGATGGTGTTTAGGACGTGGCGGTCGAAGCCAAAGGTGAGACGCGTCCAGTCTTCAAGGATCTCTTGGGAGTCAAGGGTTGGCTCCCAGGCGAGGCGACCGTAGGCGTAGAGGTTGGACATGGCGAGGTGGCTTCCGAGCCAGGTGGTGTTGGTGCCAACGTTGGCAACGCCCACGTATCCGCCTCTGTCTCGGTTGAAACGTTTGCCGGAGAGAACATCGCGGACTTTCGAGGGCTTTTGGTCGACGCGGAGGTCAAAGTCGAGGATTGTCTGCCACAGCGGTGGGAGGTAGACGAGATGGCATTGCTGGCCGAGATATTCCTGGGTGATCTGGAGTTCAATGGCAGAGCTAGTCTCGAACATGTGGGCGAACAATGGCGATACAGGCTCGCGGACCTGGAAATCGATGGGGCCGTATTTTATTTGAAGGACGACGTTGTCGTGGAATTTGCCATCCAGTTCACCAAAGTATTCAACGGCAGCATTGGCACGGTCCGCCTTCCAGTCAAGTGTCTGGTTGAGGGTTTTGGAGTCGTATACAAATGCACGGAACATGACGATGCCCCCGAAGGGCTCAATAGCTTCGGCAAACATATTGGCCCCTTCAGCAAGCGTGCGGTTATATGTCATTGGGCCCGGTTGACCCTCAGAGTTCGCTTTGACAACATAACCAGCCATGTCTGGGATGTGGTCGTAGAGCTTAGCCGTAATTTCATGCCACCAGGCAATGACTTTCTCATCTAGAGGATCGAATGTATCCAGACCACCGAGATCCTGGGGAGAAGCAAAGTAAAGCGACAGGCCAAGCTGGATGCCATAGGGCCGGAACACATCAGCAATTCTAGCCAAGCCAGCCATGTTCTCGTCGGTCAGGAGGGTGTAATTAGCATTGACATTGCTGGGTACGAGAGCATTAACCCGGATCGATGCCAGAAGACGAGCATATTGACCGACGCGAGTCAAGTCGTCGACAACCTTCCCATCGTCGAAAAAGATCGAATGGCCAGCATAACCACGCTCGATGCTTCCATGAGTTCCGCCTTCGTTGAGATTATCCCATTGATTGACCCATCGAATCGGCGCGTCGGGATTGCTGGCGAACGTGTCGTCGGAAAGATTGTCCTGCGCCAGTCTGGAGAGATACTCGAAGGCACCGTACAGGGCGCCGCGCTCATTCTGGCCGATGATCTTGACAGTCGAGCCGCGGATGCTGAGCCAAAACCCGTCCTCTACCAGCTCGGGGATCTCGTCGACGTCGCCGCCAGCCTTAGCAAACTGGTCGACCGTCCCAACGACAACATACCCATGTCCACGCTCAAGGCTGTCACAGATCTCGACCTCCTTATCGAAGATCCCCTTCAGTCCGTCCTGCAGTTCGATACTAGCCGTGTTCACGGGGCTCGTTTTCGACGTGTCGAGAGCAATAATCTTGCCCGGTATGTGTTTGTGGTATCTGCGCGCATGCGGCAGTCGAGCATACCGTAGCCATCCATCCAAGCCGTCCTCGGCGACGGCGAGGCCGAGAAGCAAAAGACAGAACAGGAACCGCAGCAGCATCATTGTTGCAGGAATAGTAACAACGACGCGTTCCCCTCTGAGAAAAGGAAGGGAATCAATTCACCCGTTTCCCCGGATCAAATCGGCGGGGGGGTCCAAGGTCCCATTTTATACTCGTTTGCTCGGGAACTGGCTGCACGATTTCCCCGTATAATTTTTGTTCTAGCTTCCCCTTACATCTCCTCCCCCCCGGTCCCATTTTGCCGGGATCAAGGTTGATACCCCGTAAACCGTCAGTTCAGGGAGCAGACTAGCTGAAGCGGGCAAGACGGATGGAATTCAGGCTATTTGTATGCAGCGAACGGCGCCAGGAAGCTGGGGATGAGTGGGACGGGAGCCGTAGCGCGTCCGTGGTTTTCTCCTTTTCCCGCTTGACTCTTGTTGAGCTGTATTCCAACCCATTGAGAGATGGCGTGACTTCTCCGGGGTTGCTATCTGCCAGAAACATGGAGTTTGAACCGGCAATGATATCCAGTGAAATAGCAATTCAGCAGCAGAGGGAGGTATGGAGTGGTTCAAATTCGACCGTCGACATGAGCACTAGCCAGCAGTAATAACTTTAACTAGTTGACCAGCCCGGCGCAATTTCACATCCCCGCATCGGCAATCCGTAACCTTAGATTTTTCTTAGAACATTCCATTGATCCAGGGTCCGGTAGTTATCCAGTATCTTGGAATTTCCTTGAGTGGTTAACAACTAGTTGTGCATGCCCTCTTTCGCCCGTTAGCCGAGTGTTATTCGTGCAGATTAAATTTTCCGTGTGGTCTAGGGAAGTTAACTCAGTTAGCTAGTCCGTCAGTACTCCGTAGGACAAGCTTGCAAGAAAACTGGAGGGATAATTGAAAGAAAGACTTTAGCCGCTTCCGAGCGAATTGGAAAACGACGCGGTTCGGCGATTGAAGATGACGGCAACGTCGGCTATGAACAAGATGAAGGTGAGAAACAATGTCTGGGCTCGCTTGGCAATTCAATTGGAGGATTGAGCTGGAGTTTGGCGGTGAGATTTAACTCCTTGAGTGAAAGGTGGCGATAAATGGGATTTGGAAGTGAAGGTATATATAATGTGTAGAAAGGAATATCTGAGAAGGATAGAAACAATCAATTAGGTTAAAATGAATATTTAAAATACATCTTATAGAACTATTGAGATAGTGATAACTAATTTACGTCAGTATTATATGGATGAATAGAGGATAAGAAATAAGAGATAAACCAGCCCAAGATTTGCTCCCCGCCTTTACCCCTCCTCCGCCTAGACAATATCTAGTTTTGAATAATTTATGCCGGACTGAATTGAAAAAGAACAGATTGATATCAATACCTATGATATTGATCAAAAGACTCATGCCAAGAAAGGAAAACCATAACAAGATATCAAAACTATCATATATATATTTAAAAAGAAGCAAAACAAAACACAAAACAGACAAAAAAAATGATAATTTGCTAATATAAATCAAGTAACTGTCTCCAATCTCAGTCATTCATTCATCCATCCATCCACTGAGTGATTTAAATAAAAAGAATCAAATCAAATCAATACCTCTCCCCCCCTTCTCCCCACCCAACCCACCCCCTCGGCATGACTCTCCAAACCCGACACTCCCCACTCCTCAGATCGCCCAGCTTGAAACTCTCAACCTTAACCTTCCTACTCTCCCGCCCCTGCTCCCACGCACGGATCTTCTTCTTCGTCCCGTCCCAATCAACCACTACACCCACATGATCCGGCTTGCCCACCTCCGCCGTATACTTCTGATGCATCGTGCCCTTGTGGCCCTGAAACCTCGCGTTGCGGAACGTAACGATGTCCCCCGCGCGTATCTCATCGACCTGTTGGACAGATGCGTTCGCGAGGTTAGCGTAGACCTCCGAGCCGTAGGCGCGTGTGCCGATTGGGAGTAATGCGTCGGAGAGCGGTGCGAGGAGGGAGTGGATGAGGCCGTGTGGGGTGCCGTCGCCGACGACCGTGTTTTGCTTCGAGGTGACGGCATCGGAGATGCGGGTGCCGAATTGCTCGTGAGCGGATTCCAGCTGGTCTTGGCGGAGGCGTTGCGGGGGCGGTTCGTGGCGTTGTTCGAGGACGGCGTCGACGGGGTTTTTCGCGTCGAATCGAACGGTTATGATTGTTTGGGAGTAATCGCGGAACAGGACGTAGACAGTCTTGGAGACAGTGGTGTCAGCTCCGCGGTTGGTGGGGGTTGCTTGGTCCATTTCGAACAGGATGTCGTTCCGCTTTTGAAAGACGGGGGGCGGCATATTAGGTTGGGTCCACCAGAGAGAGCCTGGGCCTAGGTCTACGTCGCCGGCGATGAATCGCTGATCCATGGAGGGTCTGGACATATCCACTGATCTGCGAGTATTTGGGGTGGCTCTGAGAGCGTCCATAGATTGCCTTGGAGCACTGCGGCCCGGGGGAGGTGGAGCTGGGGCCTGGCTGGGAGGTGGAGGAGGTCCAGGTGCAGGTCTATCGCCTGCAGATGGAGTGCTTTGTTGGAAGGGCGGATGAGACAGTGTTGCAGAGTACAGATCATCATCGTCATCTTCCGCCGGAGTTCGGATTGGGAGGTTCAATTCGACTCTTGGAGGTGCATTAGATGGCACAGGTGGGCGAGCGCTATAGCGGAATGGATCATAGTCATCACTATCGTCCGCTTCATTCACGGGCTGCTCCTTTGGAGGAGGGATAGGCGGGGGAGGCGCCCTTGGCATATCTGCCGACCTACGCGTATTCCTTGGTGGCTGACTAGGAGGTGGAGGCGGCACTGAGCGGGGAGGACCAGTGGAAGGAATAGGAGGCCGGACTTCATGCGGGCTCCTTGGCGATTGAGCAGAGAATTCATCGGTTATGGTTCCGTCATCCAGGCTCGAATCGCGTCCGTGAGCCTTCAGCGCATCCTTGTGTTTGACTCCTGATGCGATATCCGTATCATAATCTCCATCGTATTCTGTAACCTCATCCTCGCTGTGATTATCTGAATGGCCAGTTGGCGTGGAAATGCTCATCCTGCTATCGCTCGTCGATGTGCGACCCGGGGGTGGAGGTGGCGGCGGTCGTGTGTGGACAGGTGAAGTCATGGTAGGACTAGCAAGAGGGATAGGGGGAGGACCACGACTGGCACGTCTCTCGGCTGCTAAAGTAGGAGACTTCACAGTCCTAGATGGTTCACCGCTAAATGTTTGCTCCGGTGACCTTGGCGTCTCGATCCTGTCAGAATGATCGTGGCTGTTATCCGAATACTTTTGCCCAATACCCTGAGCGGCGGATAGCTCGTCGTCAGACTCCTCACCAATACTTGGGGAATGAGTAGTTCCTGGCACTACTGGAGGTCGCGCTTCGAAATTGTTAGCCTATTTTCTAATTTAAAATTCGGGACTCGGTAACTTACATTCTGCTGGAACAGGAGGAGCAGACTGGTCGACTGGAATAGGGGGAGGAACGGGCCTTGTCAGATTTGCCGGAGGTACAGGCGCCGCGCGAGCTATATCAGTGAAAGTCAGATATTGCTCAGGTTACTTTGCTCAGTAGAAAAAATACCTTGGGTTGGTGGCGGCGGAGGTGGCGCTCTATCAGTAGAGGGTCGCGGTGATGGCTCCTCAGTAGGAAGCTCGTTGTTCCTCTCAACGGGGGTTGGCTGCGGCTCATCCTTATCATCCGGTTCCGAAGGCGTCTGAACAGGCTCCGGAGCTTTCTTGGTGTGCATCCCGGGCAGAGCCATGAGCGGGACAGGAGGAGCATGCGTTGCTGGGGGAGAATGTGGGTGGTCATCGGTTGAAGCCTTGCGTTCGGGTTCAGCTGGCGGCTTCGACTTCTTGAAGCCACCGGAGGGTGGTGGGAGTCCTCCGGGAGGTCCAAACATTCCCATCATTCCCATGCCTCCGCTCATTTTCGCCATGCGTTCACGAATCTCCATACGTCTTCTGATTTCCGGGTCCATTTCCTCCTCTTCCTCCTCCTCCCCCTCTTCCTCATCTTCCTCATCCCCGACATCGGCCTCTACAGGGTGATCCTGTTTGCTTGGGACTCTTGCACGGGGCTCGCGAGGTTGATCGTCAGCGTCCTCCTTTCCAGTAGAGGCCTCATCAGCCTCCGTATCTCCAGCACCAGAGTTGTCGGCATCGTTAGTATCACTGGTTAGTTCTCTAGAAGGCTGCGGAGGGGTGGTAGCTCCGGGTGGGGACCGTTGTCGATGTTCATCCTCTGCGGTTGCTTGTTTGGCAGTCTCAGCGGTATCAGTTTTTTCTAGCTCAGCACCTTGAGCGGGTTCAGCCTGCTGGACCTGTTCCTGGGACTCCAAGCGCTTCTTGGGGGGCTTCTTGGGTTTCTCCTTCTTCTGGGCAGCTTCTGCATGTCGCGCGGCCTGTTCCAGCTGCTGCTTCTGCAGCAGAGCAATTCTCTCCTTCAGACTAGTCGGCTTTGGCTGATCTTCCGTCTCTTCAGGGGTATCGGCAGATATAACGGGGCGCTCCATGGCGGGTCTATCTTGACTCGCGCGCTCCACAATATCTGGGTCTTCTTCCCGCCTATATATCTTCTGGGCCGCTTCGGTGGGAGGTGGGACATACGCATTTCTGCTAGGTGGAGGCGCCACGAACGGCTTTTTAATAAAGGAGGCACTAGATGCAGGTTTGTTTGGATCATACGGTGTAATAGGCGCAGCTGCAGGTTTATTAAATGCGGCAATGCGGTCTTTGAAGGAGGATCCAGTGGGCTTGTCCGCAACCGCGGGGGGCGGGGCCTTCTTTACCGGCTTCGGTACCGGCTCTTGCGCCTCTGTAGGGGGCGGCGAAGGTGGCGCAGCGGGGGCAGCAGCGGGGACTGGATCAACTTCCACATGCTCAGGAACTGGCGGGGGTTGAATATCTGCCCCCTTCTGTGCGATCGGTGTGGGCTCCGGTTCCGGCTGTACGGGCTCGGGTATGACCTCGGGGGAAGCGGGAGCAGGGACGGGCTCAGCAGGAGGAGCGGGTTCTGGCTCCCTCCTGGGCCGACTGGGCCTTGTAGGCCGAGGCGGGGCGGGAGGCTCATACCTCTCGACGAAATTCCGGGGGAAAATTCCCTGCTTCTTGGAACCAGACTCATCCAGGTATTCGCCCAAGTACCAGTCCTCGTCCTCCTCGGCGGTCACCTTGATGATCTGGTCGATGGGGAAGTTGAGGTCGTCATCGTGCTCGGACGTGTACTCGTACAGGGCTTTGACTGTGAACGGAGTGCCGGACATTGGGCAGGATATCCGCGCGGAGACGGGGGTTGCGTGTGTTAGGGGGCGCAACTAACAGCCGACAACAACGGGATGTATATAATGGCGGGGGTATATCAAGCAGACGAGCTGTGGAGCGTGCTCTGAGGGCTGAAACAGCAGACTTCATGGTCCAGGATGAATACGTCAGCAAGTGTCTGGTCGAGGGGGTCCTAGGGGCGTCGTCAGGAACAAGCGGGGATGCTTACCAGCACAGCCAGCAAGCGGGCAAGTCGGGTAGGGCTGAGGCCAGTCACGGCGGGGGCAGCCGGGCAGAAATCATTAATGGGCGGGCAGAGAGCGTGTGTCAGGCGGGTATCGTGTTCCCGGGAACGTGGCGGGTTCTTGAACGGCGAGGTGGTGAGCTGAGGTTGAGGTTGAGGTTGAGATGTTGTTGTCGTCGTCTAAAGTTGAGCCGCATCGATGTTGCTCCACCGCGGACTGCGGGCTGTGGCTGGTGAGGTCGCCACACGCCGGGATTCTGCTTTGCCGCACCACGACACCACGCATATTTAAATACTGGCATCGAATACTCTGTGTTTGCCTGCACTCTACTGCGTGGTCTATCCAGAGACGCTGCGGATACAGCTTGGCCTGCCGCCCTTAATATCTGTGTGAAACTGCTCCTGTTTCTACCGCCAATTCCTGCCTCTGAGCCCCTCTATCTCAGTCGAGGAGGCCGTTTTACATGGCTCCCCGGGATTCAAAACCCTCAGCTAGCTGCTAATCTCTATCCGGCCTATCAAGAACACCCTAGGCCCGTCTCTGGCCGCAAACATGGCAGCCAACAACACCATGAAGACCTCCATCCCCTCCATCCACGCCGCCTCCCTGGCCCTCGCCAACCAGCAGCAACAGCAACATAACCAGCAGAAACAGCAGAAACAACCCGCCAATACCTCCCAGCGCAAACCCGCCCCAGACCCCCGCCACCTCGCTATCGCCCTTCACCACGCCCACCAAATCCAAGCCCGCAAAGACACCGAATCCCTCATCCTCACGCACATCGAATCCCTCGTCGACTACCCCACGCACCCGCTCTCTACCGCATCCGCCCCCACCCCCTCAGACGTCAAAGCCTTCAAACAGGCCCTCCTCCCCTTCCAACCCAGCGACTACGACAATCTCATCCTAGAACGAAACATCGAAGGCCGCTGCGGCTACGTTCTCTGCGCAAACGAGCACAGGCGCGAGGACCCAAATGCGAAGTTTAGGGTTGTCTGGGGGAAGAAGGGGACGGGTCCTGGGGGGAGGGGGAGGGAGATGAGGGTTGTTCCGAAAGAGGATTTGGAGAAGTGGTGCTCGGATGAGTGTGCTGAGCGCGCCATGTATGTGAGGGTGCAGCTGGTGGAGCAGCCGGCGTGGGAGAGGGGGGGCGGGGTGCGGGAGGGGCCGGAGATTTTACTTTTGGAGGAGGGTAGGGCGAGGAGGGAGGTGAGGGATAGGCCACGTGCGGGTGGGGAGGGGGAGGGGAAGGGCAAGCAAAGGATGGAGCAGGCGGAGATGGAGGAGGGTATTGAGGAGACCATGCGGCGGATGGCGATTGGTGATAAGAGCTTGGATCCTGATGGCCTGGCCGGTGAGCTGGGGCAGCTTGGGATGCGGGATACGAACCAGGAGATGCGCGCTGGTCAGGCGGCACTGGCGATGGAGAGGGGAGATGCTGCCCCGAAGCGTGGGCTGGATGCGGGGAGGGTTGGAGTTAATATCTTCGAGAAGCAGCCGGGGAGTTCCAGTTCTGTGGTTGCGCCTGTTCTAAGACCTGGCGATGAACAAGGCGGGTCGATTGAAGGGTTCGAGCCCAGCGATCTGCGTGATTCAAACCAGGAGGCCATGGATGAGGATGAGGATGATGATATCCTTGCTACGATCTAGATATGTCCCAAAGTTATGTGGGCTCGTGTCCATTATGTTTTATGTTCAGGCGTTTGGTGATGGATGAGGGGAGATACCCAGGATCGGATATTTAAAAAGAAAGGTAGTCAATTTACGATAAGATACAAGATTACATGGATCTACGGCCGGTAGATGGGTTGCAGACAGTTCGTTGCTTGTAAATTACTTACTTATTCTGCCACTTACCTTTCCATCAATTGAAAAGCATCCCATCTGTACTATATCAAAGCGTAGATAGAGACACAAAACCCTGGCGGCAAGGGGGAGGGGAGCGGAGCAGAGGAGCATGTGCGCAACACACACACGGACACCCTTTCATTCCACCCCCCCATGCCCCAATCAACAACAATTGGAGACAAAAAGGCAGAAGGAGAAGGGAGAGTAATTGGCAATCAAGCATCATCCGTTCAGGAATCAGCGACACCTTGGTATTTGAAAAACACCTTTTGTATTGTTTTTGTGCTGGTTATACCCGTCTTGCTCAAGCTAATCGAAAAGAATTTTTCCCGTCCCGTGCTGTTCCGAACAGTCGAAGATTCATCACGACCGTCCGAAAGAATTGCAGAAACGCCTCCCCAATTAACCCAGTCGAAAACCCGTCAACAACAACAACAAAAAAAGGGGGTATTTTTTTTGTTTAACGGCGGTCACCGAAGCGGCGGGGGCGGTCCTGCTGCTGCTGCTGGCTGACGGCGACAACGTTGACCTTGAGGGAGTCGAACTGTACGTTGCAAAACAAAGAGAACTCGTTAGCCATACCCCTCCTCTTCCCCAAGCAACACACGAATTGAGAGAGAAAAACTTACGCCAAGGCTCTTAAGGAGATCCTTAGTATCGGTATCGACATCGAGCTGGCCGCTCTCAGTCTGCGAGACGTCGAGAGCAGAGATCTCGGGCACGTATTGATCCTTGCGCTCACGCTCCTCCTCCTGCAGCTTGAAGGAGATACCGCGCACGGGGCCGCGCTGGATACGCTTCATCAGGTGGGTGGTGTAGCCGGCAATCTAAACGACGGAATCGCACTCAGATTAGACGCCAGTAGCGAAGAAAGCGAGTATCTGAGTCCCCCGGGGGAATGGGATTACATACCTTGTTGCGCAGACGCTTGGAAGCAATGATAGCGATCTCATCGCAGATGCGCTTGTTGGTCTCGAAATCGAGGGTGAGCTTGGGATAGTACCGCTCGATGATGACCTTGGCGGACTTCTTGACGGTCTTAGTGCGGACGCGACCCATGATGGCGGTTTGGTGTGAGGGCTGTTGGGGGGTTCGAAAAGCTGACTGAGTTGGCTGGCGACGGGGACGAAGACGAGAAGTTTGTCGATGAGGTTGGAGATTCTTCTTTTGGGCGCCGGAGCTCGCTTATTTGTGTGGAGCGTGCCCTAAGTCACGTGATGTGGACAAGGTTTCGTTTTGCCTTTACGATCTATGAAGAGGATTATCAAGATTTCAGGGACATGCCATTGAACATGCATATTTGAATATTGAATGTAATTTCAACTCCCTGGCGACTCCTCAACTAATTTACATAAACATATACGAATAAAAAATGGTAATTGATGTAAAAGAAATGCTAATATAACAGCACATACTCGCCCACTTGCTCCATACTATTGTACAATATCCAGCCAGAACTAATCCACCTAGCTCACTGGCAAGCTCACTCCTACAACCTCAGAGTAGCCAGCAAATCCTTTGCATCGCCTCCACTCGTCTGTGGCGATCGTGGGGAGGTCAACCCGCCAAATGACCGATCTCTGCTCTGTAAAACAGCTGGAACCTCCTTTGGCTCGGGTAGAACACCATGGAGCGCGGTGGACGCATCTGATGCCCGATCAATCTTTAGATCTATCTTCCCCTCCGAATCCACCGCTGCACGCACAGGGCGAACCCAGTACTTGGCCCCGCCTGGGACATCCGGGTCAAAGTCGGAAATTCCAGATGGTGCATTGCGCTCTCTGAATCCATGAGCGCGTGGGTCATCTGTCACAATACCGCCTACACCAACTGTCGCTTCCGTGGTCTGTCCTCCAACGCGGCGTTTCGGTTTCAGAATGCGTGCCTGGACGGGTTTTGAGTGGACTTGCGGCCCGGCAATTGGGTGGTTGTCGATCTGTGCGCCTGTCCGTAGATAGCTTAGGCCGGCAGAGGGATGCGTCTTGGGTGGCCCATAGCGGCCGTACTCGGTGGAAGAGGAGTTGGATGGTGCAAAGCCCCAGCCGCCCGTGTGAATGCGATCATTTGGCGTTGGTGGAGGAGGGGCAAGGTCCAAAATCTCGTAGATGGCACGCCCTAGCGATTTAGGGTCCGCTCGTAGAGCTTTAATCGCATCCCCAAACTCCTTGTCGCCGAGTGGTGTGGGCTCCTGTAGATTGGCTAGATCCTTTCCTTCTTCCCGAGCCGAGCGTCTGGCGTCTGCTAACCGGTTATTCGCAATAAGTTGTCGGAGTTTCTCCATAAGCTGGGGCTTCTGGCGTCGCACGCTTACAAGCCATCTGTCGAATTCAATATCTGTCTGCCCGGCTAACCAGGGGCCCTTGAATCGGAATCGCTGGGCATCGGTAATTTCGGCCGCCCTGGGGCTGTCATGTGTATTATCCAAATTGGTCTCGAAAACACTTTCATGACGTCCTCCACCATGTTGTACCGAAATTCCAGTCTTGTGCGGGATCGACACTGGCAGCGAAAGTTCCTGCCATTTCTCTAGTGTCTTGACGTGGTCTCCGGCGGAGTTGAAATCGGTGATGTGTTCAAAGGTATCCAATTCATTGATCCGAACAACGGGGGTGGTTGAGCTCTGTGTCGTGGACTTAGCGGGCAGCGGCCGCTTCAGGCCCCAGTCGCCTCTCGCGAGAGACGAAGCAGGCGTCACAATGGCAGCGCGAGTGGGATAAGGGAGTGTGGCAGTTTCGGACTCGGAAATGGCGCCGGACGAGAGGGACTGGGGAGGGGGGGTGAGCGCCGGAGGGAGCGCAAAGAGGCGGGATTTGCGAAGCAAATTCGACGCGGGGGAGATTCGGGTAGCCATTTTGCGTGTGGTGCTGCCGCAGCCTGCTGACAATCGCAGGTTGAGATGCTTCAAAAGTTGCTGAGATGCTCTCGGGCTGGACGAGGATTTTCCTACGGGCGCCGGAGCGACCACAAGCGCACAACTCCAGAGAGCAAGCGGCCAAATACAATTTTGATATTGGAGTGCTGCTCGGGAATAACTATTCATGTGCCAATTATTAACGGTTCTTTGAAGTGTAATTAGACAACCAATATAGCCATAGTTTTAGCCCTATGAATCGAATCCATCCTCCATCACAACTTTTGTTTACACTCCTCGTCGTCACGGTCACGGGATCTAGTTCGGCCAACTCATTCCGCCCTCCGCAGAGCCGCATCGACCTCAACCATCCCAACTCCGCAAATACTGTATCAACAACGAGATTTCGATGAGCATCCGCATATGACAAGCTTCCATGAGGCAGATGTCGAGCACTGCTTCTGGACCGTGACCGACCCCTCATCATGGCCCAAGTTACCACGGGGGGCGAGACCACCCACCGCATCTTCCTTGAGCTGAAGTCCAAGAACGAAGAGACCCGCTCTCGCGCCTCCTACGAGCTCTATGATTCCGTGGTCACTGCGTCGAGAGGTTGGTTAAAGCTTTCCTTATATCTCTGTGTGACATGGTTCTAACTCCTTGTCTTTTGTAGAACTGGCCCCTGATAAGTTCGTCGAATTCTACAATACCATTTCCCAGCGCATCGCACACCTCATCGTGACTGGCAGCGACGCCAATGAGAAGATCGGCGGCCTCCTCGTTCTCGACCTGCTGATAGATTTTGATGGGCTCGATGCTGCCCAGAAAACAACGCGGTTTGCTAGCTATCTGCGGAGTGCACTACGAAGTAATGATAATGCGGTCCTCATATATGCTGCCCGCTCACTGGGCCGGCTAGCGAAACCGGGGGGGGCCTTAACCGCAGAATTAGTGGAGAGTGAGATACAGTCTGCGCTTGAATGGCTACAGACAGAGAGACAAGAGAGCCGGCGGTTTGCTGCCGTTCTTGTGATCCGGGAACTTGCAAAGGGGTCACCTACCCTCCTTTACGGCTTCGTGCCTCAGATATTTGAGCTTATATGGGTGGCGCTGAGAGATCCGAAGGTCCTTATCCGGGAAACCTCCGCGGAAGCTGTTAGCGAGTGCTTTGAAATCCTCGCCGCCCGAGACGTCCAGGTCCGTCAACAGTGGTTTGGTCGGATATATGACGAGTCCTTACAGGGGCTGAGATCCAGCAATGTCGACTGGATCCATGGCTCGCTCCTTACCCTGAAGGAACTTCTCCTTAAAGGAGCCATGTTCATGAATGAACACTATCGAAACACCTGCGAGATCGTGCTCCGTCTTAAGGATCACCGTGATCCAAAGATCCGAACGCAAATCGTTCTTACCATCCCTATCCTTGCCTCCTACGCCCCACTAGATTTCACAAACATATACCTCCACCGATTCATGATATACCTCCAGGCACAGCTGAAGCGAGACAAGGAACGGAATGCGGCATTCATTGCCATTGGGAAAATTGCAAATGCTGTCGGCAATTCTATTGGGCAGTTCCTTGATGGGATTATTGTTTATATTCGAGAAGGACTAACTATGAAAGCGTGAGTAGTTCCCAATGCCCTCCTGATGCGATCATCACTAACATTTCATAGTCGGAATCGGGCTGCAGTCAACGAAGGCCCGATGTTCGAATGTATCAGCATGCTATCGTTGGCAGTTGGCCAGACACTCAGCAAATACATGGAAGCCTTACTAGACCCAATATTTGCTTGCGGATTAAGCGAGTCCCTGACTCAAGCCTTGGTTGATATGGCACACTATATTCCACCCATTCGAGCGACTATCCAGGAGAAGTTACTCGATATGCTAAGTATCGTCCTTTGCGGTACTCCATTTAGACCTCTTGGGTGCCCAGAGAACCGACTGCCACCGATGCCCTCCTTTGCGAAGGATTATGGACCTTTCCTGCAAGAACCGAGCGACAGCGAGATTGCCCTTGCATTACATACTCTTGGCAGTTTCGATTTCTCTGGCCATATCCTAAACGAGTTCGTTCGGGACGTCGCTATTACTTTTGTCAATAACGATAATCCGGAAATCCGAAAAGCATCCGCCCTGACGTGCTGTCAACTATTTGTCCATGATCCTATTCTTAACCAGACTAGTAGTCATTCGATCCAAGTTGTCAGTGAGGTCATTGATACCCTCCTTTCCGTTGGAGTGGGAGACTCGGATCCGGAAATTCGGCGAATCGTCCTGGAATCGCTGGACCGCAAGTTCGACCGCCACCTAGCCAAGCCCGAGAATGTCAGATGTCTTTTCCTCGCGGTCAATGACGAGGTATTTTCCGTCCGGGAAGCTGCTATTAGCATTATTGGCCGTCTGTCGAGCGTTAACCCGGCATACGTTTTCCCTCCCCTGAGGAAATTGCTAGTGAACCTATTGACTGGGCTCAGTTTCGCAACCACCGCTAGGCAGAAGGAAGAAAGTGCCCAGTTGATCAGCTTGTTCGTCGCGAATGCTACGAAACTTGTCCGATCCTACGTTGATCCAATGGTGACAGCTTTGTTCCCGAAAACAACGGATCCTAATGCTGGAGTGGCTTCCACAACATTGAAGGCCATTGGCGAACTTGCAACTGTTGGAGGAGAGGACATGAGGCAATATTTAGGTCAACTGATGCCCATTATCCTCGAAGCACTTCAAGATCTGTCGTCTCAGGCCAAAAGAGAAGCGGCTTTGCGCACACTCGGACAACTTGCGAGTAACGCCGGATACGTCATTGAACCGTATACTGAGTACCCACATCTTCTCACTGTTCTTATCAACATCATCAAGACTGAACAAACGGGATCATTGAGGAAAGAGACCATCAAACTCCTTGGTATCCTTGGTGCTTTGGACCCGTATAAATTCCAACAAATAAGCGAATCAACACCCGATGTCCATTATATTAACGAAGTTCAGACAGTTTCAGACGTGTCGCTTATTATGCAAGGCCTAACCCCGTCTAACGATGAGTATTACCCCACAGTCGTCATCAATACTCTTCTTCAAAACATCCTCAGCGAAAGCTCTCTCTCCCAGTATCATTCCGCCGTCATTGATGCTATTGTCACGATATTCAAGACCTTGGGATTGAAATGCGTCCCTTTCTTGGGGCAAATAATTCCTGCCTTCCTCTCAGTCATCCGGAGTACCCCAACCAGTCGCCTAGAATCCTACTTCAACCAGCTTGCAATCCTCGTTACTATTGTGCGCCAGCACATTCGTGCCTTTTTGCCAGAGATCATAGAAGTCATTCGTGAATACTGGGACGCTTCTTACCAAGTTCAAGCGACGATATTGTCTCTGATTGAGGCTATCGCAAAGTCACTCGAGGGAGAATTCAAGAAGTATTTGGCTGGCCTCATCCCACTGATGCTCGACACCTTGGAAAAGGATAATACGGAAAGACGTCAACCCTCAGAAAGAATTCTCCACACGTTCCTGATCTTTGGGCCGAGTGGAGAGGAATACATGCATCTGATCATCCCTGCTATTGTGCGGCTATTTGATAAATCTCAGGGCCCTCCAGCAATTCGAAAATCTGCGATTGGTACCCTTGGAAAACTTTCCCGCCAAGTCAACGTGTCCGATTTTTCCTCGCTGATGATACATCCGCTGTCTAGAGTGATCGCAGGCAATGATCGCACTTTGCGCCAGGCTGCCTTAGATTGTATCTGCACGCTTATCTTCCAGCTTGGTCAAGACTTTACCAATTACATCCAGTTGATCAACAAGATCCTCCAAGCCAACCAAATCAACCATCATAATTACCAAATTCTCGTTTCAAAACTGCAAAAAGGAGATCCCTTGCCTCAAGATTTGAATCCTGATGAACACTATGGCACGCTAGGCGATGATTCTACCTTTGCGGACATCGGCCAGAAGAAGATACTGGTTAACCAACAACATCTAAAAAATGCGTGGGATGCGTCGCAGAAATCGACTCGGGAAGATTGGCAGGAGTGGATTCGACGATTTTCCGTCGAACTTCTCAAGGAATCCCCATCCCATGCTCTCCGTGCCTGTGCGAGTTTGGCAGGTATTTACCAACCACTGGCCAAGGACCTTTTCAATGCTGCTTTTGTCTCATGCTGGACAGAACTTTATGGCCAGTATCAAGAGGAGCTCGTTCGGTCAATAGATATGGCCCTCACATCACAAAACATACCACCAGAAATTCTACAGATCCTTCTTAATCTCGCGGAATTTATGGAACACGACGACAAGGCCCTTCATATCGATATCCGTACCCTTGGAAAGTATGCCGGAAAATGCCACGCCTTCGCCAAGGCTCTCCACTACAAGGAATTAGAGTTCGAACAAGATCAGAACTCCGGAGCTGTTGAAGCACTGATCAGCATCAACAACCAGCTACAACAATCAGACGCCGCTATTGGTATCCTCCGCAAAGCCCAGGCATATAGAGACGTTGAGCTGAAAGAAACATGGTTCGTAAAGTTGCAGCGTTGGGAGGAGGCACTGGCAGCATATAAGCGTCGTGAGCTGATCGACCCCGATTCCTTCGACGTTACGATGGGCAAGATGCGCTGTTTACATGCCCTTGGCGAATGGAAAATGCTATCTGATCTCGCCCAAGAGAAATGGAATCAAGCCTCTAACGAACATAGGAAAGCTATGGCGCCTCTCGCCGCAGGCGCCGCTTGGGGTCGTGGTCAATGGGAACTGATGGATTCGTATCTCGGTGTGATGAAGGAACAGTCACCCGACCGATCTTTCTTTGGGGCAATTCTTTCCTTGCATCGCAACCAGTTCGAAGAGGCGGCAATGTTCATTGAAAAAGCTCGTAACGGCCTAGACACGGAACTTTCCGCATTACTGGGTGAATCGTACAACCGCGCCTATAATGTGGTTGTTCGTGTGCAGATGCTTGCTGAACTGGAGGAGATTATTACCTACAAGCAAAATGCCCATGATCCAGAGAAACAAGAGGCCATGAGGGAAACGTGGAACAAGCGATTGCTGGGCTGTCAGAAAAACGTGGAGGTTTGGCAACGCATGCTCAAGGTCAGGGCTCTGGTCATTTCGCCTCGTGAAAATCTGGATATGTGGATTAAATTCGCCAATCTGTGCCGCAAAGGGAACCGCATGGGTCTTGCCGACCGTTCACTGAGCTCCTTGGAAGGCAATGGAGATGGATCTGATCTTGGAACTCCACCGGAGGTTACATATGCTCGGCTCAAGTATGACTGGGCTTTTGGACACCAGAAGGAGTCCCTCCAGATGTTGCGGGAATTCACAGTTAAGCTTACCGAAGAATTTGGGAGATATAACGCCGTTCTAGCTGCCCATAGTGAACATGGCGCTGGAGATAGGGCTGCTCTGGTCAACGGTATTAATGATTCGAATCATCCGGATGTCGTCAACGCACGTCAACACATTGGCGATGTCGCTAAATTTCGACGCTTACTCGCCAAGAGCCACCTCAAGCAGGGAGAATGGCAAACAGCTTTGCAGAGAGGCGACTGGACTTCTGATGGGGTCCGCGATGTCTTGAACTCCTATTCTGCGGCTACGCAATACAATCGGGATTCATATAAGGCGTGGCACGCCTGGGCGCTTGCCAATTTTGAAGTGGTGAATGCCCTTAGCACCCAGACGAACCGCGACACCCAGTCTGTTCCCCGTCATATCGTCCTCGAACATGTCATTCCGGCCATTCGTGGATTCTTCCGCTCCATATCATTGTCATCCACTAGCTCATTGCAAGATACGCTTAGACTTCTCACTCTTTGGTTCACACATGGTGGTGATAGCGAAGTCAGCGGCGTTGTAACAGAAGGCTTCTCCTCTGTCAGTGTCGATACGTGGCTTGAAGTCACTCCACAGCTGATCGCGCGCATAAATCAACCAAACTCTCGGGTCCGTGGAGCAGTTCATCGACTTCTCGCCGAAGTTGGCAAAGCACATCCCCAAGCTCTAGTCTACCCGTTGACTGTTGCCACCAAGTCCAATGTTGCCCGACGGTCGCAATCTGCCACTCACATCATGGATTCCATGAGGCAGCACAGCCCGCGACTTGTCGAGCAAGCAGATGTTGTCAGTCACGAGTTGATCCGCGTTGCAGTTCTGTGGCACGAGCTATGGCATGAAGGTTTGGAAGAAGCTTCCCGTTTGTACTTTGGAGACCACAACGTGGACGGTATGTTCGCAACCTTGGCTCCGTTGCACGATATGCTCGATAAGGGCGCTGAGACGCTCAGAGAAGTCTCATTTTCTCAAGCATTCGGCCGTGATCTCGCCGAAGCTAAGCATTTCTGTCTTCTCTACCGCGAATCAGGGGTTGTGGGCGATCTCAACCAAGCATGGGATCTATACTACACTGTGTTCCGAAAGATTGCTCGTCAACTCCCACAGCTATCAACCCTTGATTTGAAGTATGTCTCTCCGAAATTGAAGGATGCATCAGATCTTGATTTGGCTGTTCCCGGCACATACCAGAGTGGTAAACCAATTATCCGGATCATGAGCTTTGATCCAGTCTCTACCGTTGTACAGACAAAGAAACGGCCACGGAAAATGACCTTGAAAGGCAGTGATGGCAGTTCATACATGTATGCTCTCAAGGGTCATGAGGATATTCGACAGGATGAGCGTGTCATGCAGCTTTTTGGCCTAGTTAATACCCTCCTTGATAATGACAGTGAGAGTCTTAAGCGTCACCTTACTATTCAACGGTTCCCTGCTATTCCACTTTCTCAAAACTCTGGTTTGATCGGTTGGGTGTCAAACAGCGACACCTTGCATGCACTCATCAAGGAATACCGAGAAAGCCGCCGAATCTTGCTTAACATTGAGCATCGTATCATGTTACAGATGGCTCCCGACTATGATAACCTATCACTCATGCAAAAAGTTGAAGTCTTCGGATACGCTATGGACAATACAACTGGCAAGGATCTGTATCGCGTGCTGTGGCTGAAGAGCAAGAGCTCTGAATCGTGGCTTGAGCGCCGAACCAACTACACCCGGTCCCTTGGTGTCATGTCCATGGTTGGCTACATTCTTGGCCTGGGTGATCGTCACCCATCCAATCTTCTACTAGAGCGTATCACTGGCAAGATTGTGCACATTGATTTTGGCGACTGTTTTGAAATTGCCATGCATCGAGAAAAATACCCTGAACGTGTCCCCTTCCGTCTAACCCGCATGCTCACCTTCGCCATGGAGGTTTCCAACATTGAGGGAAGCTATCACATCACTTGCGAAGCCGTTATGCGCGTCATTCGAGAGAATAAGGAGTCCCTCATGGCTGTGTTGGAAGCTGTAAGTTCCGATACCCCTCCCCCAAACAACCCAATTTACCAAGTCTAATATTCTTCCCTAGTTCATCCATGACCCTCTAATAAACTGGCGTCTTGGTGCTCGCGAATCCCCCGCCCGCCCTTCTTTCCCCACCGACCGCCGCCAATCCATTGCCGTTGAAGAGATGACCAGCATGGAACACCCCATCCAACCAAGCAACTTTTCGCGCCGTCGCCCCTCAATCCTTGAGGGCGGTATCCTAGACGCCCAACAGGGTGTGCCCAATGAAGCTCGTGAGGTCCAAAATGCGCGAGCCCTACAGGTTCTTTCTCGCGTGAAGGAGAAGCTGACTGGAAGGGATTTCAAATCGACGGAGGAGTTGAATGTTAGTGATCAGGTGGATAAGTTACTAGTGCAGGCAACGAGTGTGGAGAATCTTTGCCAGCATTATATCGGGTGGTGTAGTTTTTGGTAAAGGGTTTTCTGATTGTTTACTGTTTTCTTGCTTCGTTTGTTTTTTGTCGTGAGGATATCTATGTATATGGGATTATGGAGATGGTGGATCGGGATCAGGATGGAGTTTGAATTGTAATATGCGGGAACCTGGAGTTGCCTCCTTTTTTTCTTTTTTTCCCCGCTCCTTGCACTAGTTTTGCTTATTTGTGTGGTTGTTTTGATTCTTATCTGCTGGAGATTTTATTTATTTTCTAAGATCTACCTGTCCGTCTATCTGTCCGTGTTATTATTTCTACTATTTCCTTCTCCAAGCGGCCTATGTTTTCTTTGTCCTCGGTCATGTTCTCCTTTTTGTTTTCATCATTGATTGACTTCATACGCGACATACAGCTATCTTTCAGCATATCTATTTAATGATACCCCCTACTTTTTATCAAGTGTATGGGATTTTAATTGATTCGTTGTCTACTTGCTTATTTTGACGTTGTTTCTTTTTTGGAGGGGGGAGGGGGGTTGGGGTCGTAGGTGAGTCTGATCTGTTTTAGGTGTGGAAAATTATGTATCATCCATTCATGTATCCCATTTAGGCAGGGTTAGTTAAGTTTCAGCTCATTCCTCTAATTCCTGACACCCGATGTGCAAATTTTCTGCTAGTTATTGTATTAAAAAAAAGGCCGATAATCAAAACATGAGTAGAAAAATAGATGGAAAGAATGAAGCTAGCAAAACAAAGTTGGAAAGTTATCAGTAGTTAAATATAAAAAGGCCAAAAGGATTACAAAAAACATACATGCTAGAAGAGTTAAGAGGCTTGAAAATAGTTAAAAACATGTCAAGAAACCAAACCAAACCAAACCAAACGAAAAAAAAAAACTCTCCCTATTCCCCCCCTAAACCACATGGCACTCAACAACACCCTTCTTCCCCTTCTTCTTCCCCCCCTCAACGGGATCCACAAACCCATCCCCCCTCAACCACGCGAACATCTTCCTAAGCCCCGCCCCATCAACCGCTGCGGGATTCTTCTCCATTAGCGCCCCAATAAGCGCCCACGAGGCCACAAATACGCATAGATCCCCTCCCTTCCAACCCCTCCACACTCCCCTCTTAACCCCCACCTTCCACGCGGAATCAACCGCAAGACGGAAAAAATACGTAAACGTCGACCGGTTACCCTCCCCACTGGCCAAAAACGCAAACGGCAACCCTCCCAACGCACCGCTGAGGAAAAACCGTTGCGTCGGCAGGAACGAGCGGGGTAGGTATGCGTTGAACAGGCAGACGGAGCCCCAAGCGGACCCCAGGGCGGCGGAGAGGACGGCGGTGCGGCTGAGGACTTTTGTGCAGAGGGCGTTGGTGGCGAGGATGGGATGGGAGAGGAAGGACTTGAATTTTAGGAGGGCGAGGAGGAGGTAGACTTTTGTGAGGAAGCGGGCTAGGAGGGGGATTGAGAGGAGGTTTTGGTGGAGAGAGGCTGTTAGGCAGGAGGGGGATTTTGGGTGGAGGAGGGCGCAGGATAAGGATGAGATGGAGGGGTGGGCAGGGGAGGTTATTGGGGATATAGATTTTAGGGCAGCTGGTAGTGCTTTGGGGTTTGACGGGTGGAGAATAGGGGAGGCGAATGCGCTGTTGTGTATTGGTTAGTGTTTATTGGTGGCCTGTCTTGGGAGGGTCAATGAACTTACGGCCATTTCAATTCGGAAATCCTTGCCAGCGCGTCCGCAGTTTCATATTGGTCTGGCCAGTGTGAATCGACAGGAAAACCACTTGGGCGGGGGTGAATATGCCCAGGGGTAAAGTTGAGGATAAAGTCGCCAAACCACTATTCGGGATTAGCCTATCTATCATCCAAATTTGTGGTGATCCTCCCACCATATAACTTCCAACATACCTTTGGCTCAGCTTCCCTATCAAAGATAAAGGCATGGAATAATTGCCCCAAAGAAACGGGCATAAGCAGCCAGCTTCCAAACCACCACGGCCGGTTCTTGAACCACCCTCTCGACTCCAGCTCATTAAACAAGAATTCTAAACTTCGAGTTGACATATAAATCGCAGCCGTAATGCGAAGTTGGCTAGCAGGAAAGCCTCCCAGCGCAAACCCGGCCAAACTGGCTCCAATCGCGGGGGCATAATCCGATGTCAGCGCACGGGCGACCTTGGGATTGCGGTCACGGAATGGTCGCGCATCGTCTGTTTTTAGATTCGCGCGCAGCCGGACAAAGAACCGGTGTAGGAGACGATGTAATAGGAGAGTTAAAGAGAGTGCGAAAGAGAGGCGGAATGCGGGCGAATGACGGAATGGAACTTTGGGCGGCTTCCTGTGGCTCAATACCAAAAAAAGTGTCAGAAATCGGCCCTTCCCATCTTCATAATTCTGAATTGAAAAGGTATAAATGGCTTACGGTGCATTTGGAGCTTTCCTCGCGGCCAGTTTCTGGGTGATGTACTCGAATACCTTCATGCCCGTCCCTGTTGCCAGCAAAACGCGCAACGAGGCGCGGATGGCGGCTTCATTGTATCTGTCCTGTGATTTCACAATCTCCCTAAATGTAGCGGGGGGGAAAGCTTGATTCTGGACCGCAGGAGGGAGGCGCTTGATGAGGTGTTCGTGAAGCGCTTTATACTCGGACGCGGAGAGGGAGATGCGGAGGGCATTGCGGATAATGGGGTGGATGGTCTTGGGAGGGCCCGACGGAGACGCTGATTCGGGGAGCGACGCCATTCTCGCTGCAGATATGGCTTCTATGCTGCACAGGGCATCACTGCAATGCTCGAGCTGGATGCTGGTGTGGTGTGGTCCAAGGTTGAAGTTGATATCGCCTCGAAACCTGGGGAAAGCTGGCGACGATTTAAGCTTTAGCCTCGGCTCAACTGCCGGACCATATGTCTTGGCATTCTTCTGAACCTCACTACCGCGCTTTATGGATGAACAATAATTTGGGCGTTATAGGGTCCTTTGACGAGATGCGAATCTTTATTTTAAGTGGCCTGTCAAAGCCATATTCTGTGTCATTTTAAAAGAAATCCACTACTAAACCCCTGGGGATACGAATACCCTCCAGCAACCACCATGTATGTACGCAGTTTCTAGCCAACGAGACTAGCAAAAGAAAACGATTATAATCTCTATGTTTCTGCGGTAGTTTATCCCTAAAACGGGTGCCTTCTAAAAATAATAACCATAAGGAAATAGGGGCAAAAGGGGGTGCGGAATGCTGACATAATCCCGCCCCTATCCACGGCGGAACTCGACTTTCCACTCCGCCCATCTCCGCTTGCATCCCACGTAGCTGTCGAGTTGTATGAAAAGGGACGAGAGTAAGTTGAAAAGGTAATTTAACAGAACAGCACATGTCATATTCCCCCGAGCTTCGGGATAGGTGGGTTTGGCAGTGGTGGAATCGATGGAAATCTTAGGTTGGGTCCCAGCAAGGGTCTCCAGTAGAAGCGACCTGGGCCAATAATGATAGGAAGTACGGTTTTTTCTACCTTTCCAGCTTCCGATACCGTCAATGTAGTAGACACAGTGATGATATTGGTAATTGAGGCACGATCCGTATCCTGGGCTTCTGAGAAACTCGCAGTCTCACCAACTACGATAATTGGGAGGACGTTTGTATCCGATGCTGTCAAAGTCGATATAGGGTTAAGGCTAGATGCGGTTGCCGGCTCTGGGGAGAACCTAACTGTAGTAGGCCCCAAATCTCCGCGGGTTGCCGTAGGACGCGTTTCTATTTCCGTTGGATTCTACGCCTTTAAGGTCTTTGTCAACGAGAGTAAAATATTTCTAAACCCATCGGGGGCGGGGGTGCCATCGCCGGATCTCGTCGAATCTCCTTCGCGAAATTGGGAATAAGCCACGATAGGGGTACTTCCGTTGGTTGACGAACTAGGAGAAGGACGTGGGACAGTTATGGATGGCGGTTCCGAAACAGATGGAGACGGTGAATGGTACGTGAGATTGTTCGGTTTATTACGCGGCGGGGTGGGAGTAAATGGACTGGTGTGGTGGTCTTCGTTGAAGGTATTAGAGATGGCATATGATAGCTGGATTGGTTCCCAAACGACCTCCATGACCCCGACACCAAGCTGAACACCGTACCCGAATGAACGGCTGAAGGCGTTGAGATAGGAACTTCTCGTGGTACCTGACCAACAGTGGTTTGGGACGTGAGCAAAAGAGCAAAAAATACCAAATGGATGATCCTCCCGGAAAACATCTCGTTTAGATATTTCATTTCCGCAAGGCACAGAGAAATAACAGGAATTGTTGCATACCTCTGGATAGGATGACCTTTATAACCCGGAAAGGATAAGAACATTATATCGACGCCCGCCAACATCAAACTTGATGTCCGGGCACATAGGTCTTTGCTCCGTTCCATCAACTTTCATCCCCTTAAAAATTTGAAAATTTTGCGGGCTAGAGCCATCGCGGTATCCATGCAGTTAACCTGGCCCGCTACGGAACATATCAACCTTCCTAAACTCTACGGGGATCGTAGATCTATAGCAGAAACATCGTCAACGGAACAAACGTCGCAACTGAGCTAGCAAGCAGCGACGTGAGGGTGATGCCGGACTGCGGAATAATGCTTGGAAATCGGGCGTTGTAAGCCTGCATGGGGCGGTAGCAGGAGAACGAAAGAAAATGATACATCGAGACTTTGTTAAAATTGAAGGTATGAGCTGACGTTCAAAGTCCCAAAATGGCAAAAAGAATTGGATGACTTGTAAACTGTAGTTGATGGATTGCATTCGAATACAGATAGAAGTAAACAATTGCCTGAGAGCCTACTATATTAGCTTCGGCCGTCGCCAAAAAGGGGGAACCGGTTGTCGCCAATATCAGTCCAAAAATATACCCCTAGTTATCGTTTTTCTACCACAATACCCGTTGCATTTCTGACTGTGGCGCAGAATATTCACCGGGGTGTTCTAGGAAGGAACTCCAGCTCAGGTAAACCTATCCGTCAAAATCATGAGGCTAGGGCAAGTAGATACTCAAGATCTCAAGCAGCGAGGATGAATCCATCCCTTTGGATATGAGGTGGTTGCAGTAGTTGAGTGATTGTATGATAGCTACAAGTAGAAATATCGGTGGTAGCAATTGAATAGTGCTTTTCACGATGAAAAATGAGTATTTTCATTCTCTTAATTCATGTTTTGACTCGCTGCTCGTCGATATATTATGGATCAAGAACCATATCGATGCATTTGGTGTTGGTAAGCGGGTTCCGCGGACAGCGGTCCATGTCGCCAAAATAGAACCACCGTGTCAAGAACCTTAATTCGAAGGTTTCAACGGCTGGCGCCGCCACGCAAGGGGCATGGAGGGCCGATCGATGCTTTGTACCCAAGTTGGCGGGAAGGGTGAGAAGACGCAGTAGACTCATTTCCAAAATAGATACGCATGAGGAATATTTGATCCCACAAACTGAACTGAAGTATCCCGGTTCAGACCTAGATAGCATCAATCCCGGATATGGATCCATGTTTGATTCCTCACTTTATACAGAAAAAAGTGATTCATGCCAGAGTTGTATCCGACGCGCAAATTTGTTGTCGATCGATAACTAAATTTTCTTTTAAAGTGGCGATCCGTAAACAATATAAGAAAATAGTACAGTTTGTGCCAACTTGCGCAGCCAACAATCCCCCGTTATGCAATCATTGAGCGATATGGTAACCATATCATTTCCTGTCACAACCGGTCCGGGCTAGTACATATTCGGTGTGGTCAAGTAAACGTCTTCGTTCCCCTGTCGAGAAACTCAAAGCTTCTTTGGGTACCGTCTAAACGGGGGTAATATAGTGAATCAAATATTCCGACCACGGCGCGTGATTACTGGTCCTTTGGTATGGAATCCCAGTACGTCAGATCCGTCATCCAATCGTTCAACATCCAGTTTCCCACTGGATCAATCAAACTGCTGGTAGAGAAATGAAGACCCTGGGGTTCCATTGAAAGCGTCCTTAGATCGTCGGCCGCAGTGAACGGTGGAAATGCTCCCGGCAATGACTGTGAGACAGGCAGCGGAGTCGACGCGCTCTTCGGGTCTTGCAAGCTAATCAGGCCAGCAACGGCAAAATCGTCCGCATTCATATCTTTGTCGTTCATATCGTTTGGCAAGCGAGTTGCATCACGCTGCGGTAACTCCCTAGGAGCCAAACTTTTCCGCTGGCTATTGGCTCTGAATCCGTAGACGAGGTCCCATTTCGAACAAAGGTCTGGTCCAAAGAAATCAAAAAACTGGAACTGTTCTTCTGACACGGCTAGCTCAAACGAGGGGCGCTGGGATTGTTGTTTTTGAATAGCTGCTGTTACCCCCTTCACCACTCTCTGAGCACCTAGCGCTGATGGGAACCTCTGAGCAAATTCATCTAAGGCACGATTTATCACGTCAAATTCCTTTTCCGTTTTGGCCCAAAGCAAGGGATAGTTATGGCATGCAACTTCAGCAAGTGCAGCGGCGAGCAAATAAAAGATAAATACTGGCCCAAGAAAAGGTATTTCTCCTCGTGCCAGAAATTCATCATATATCCCCACAACAAACGACGATGACAGTACTGGCGCAACGGACGGAGGAGTATCCATCACGGTAGGCCGAAATAGGATGGAAAGGGAGAAAAAATAGGGTATATGGAGCTGACGTGCTTTGAAATTGTAGGGACAGAGTTGACCAGTTCTCCGATCATGTATGTGAAATTCCCGTGGAAGTTCGCTCATCCAGCGGAACAGCCGGTGTTCAATTGTCGTTCGGCTTGAACGACCAAGTGTGCCACGAGTGATATGCTCCGTGAGATCACCAAGAATGGAGCAAATCTCAACATATGTCATGAATAGGCGTGCATCAGACCTATCATTAAGCGGGAAGTCTTCTACCGTTAGCGGACGGACATCGAAATCCTTCTTGTGAATGGCTCTTGGGCGCCCATGGCTTGCTGATATTACACAATCTCGAGCCTAAATCGAAATAATTAGCCTCTTAAGTTACTATATCGCCAGGGCAAAGCGAACTAGGAAATATATGAAAGAATAAGGGATCAAGCCGTACAACCAATGTCCACCATAACCTTCGACGAAACCCGGCATTGTGTTGACCGGGGGAAGGGTCGCGATGTAGCCCGATCTGATGGGCGAGGGCTACACCCATGTGGAGCCAGAAGGTACTTGCATCCATCGATACATGCTCTGGGCCACTGGGATTCCACCACTGTAAAAGACATATAGCTTGGATAATTACCAACGGATCTTTTTCGTAATCGGAATAGTACAGCGCTTTTGCACGTCGATAAAATTCTTCGCCCGAACTTTGAGCATGGGGTGCTGTAGAGACTTTACTCCCAGCAACAAATATTGCTTGCAGGAGGAGCATAGATGTTTCAGATCCATCTTCACAATCGATAGATATGCTGTCTACTACGGGCATCCACGGACGGCATCTCTCGTCGAAATTAGTAATTAAACTGTCACGCACGGAACGAGGAGGAATATCAAAGGCTCGAAGATCACGCAGGAATTTTTGATAGGTCTCGGATGGCGCATCCTCACGTCCGGCGCGATACTTGCGGGCATCTTCCTCGTCGATAGGCACAATGCTAGATATGTACTCGGCTCTGCCAAGATAACTGCCAGACGGGCTTGAATAGGTCGCGGCATGTGTTCTGTTTGGTTTGGGAGCCGTTACAGAACTTGGCGGCTCTGTTAATGTACTTTCTGTGAATCCAGGGCCCGGATCAGATGGATATATAGATGACAATGGTGATGTATGGGTTTTATGGGAAGAGATGCGCCGCTGCCCTGACGGTTCCACTTTTCGGCGACGTTTCCTTGTATGAGGTCTACCGAATCAGCAATACATCAAAAATGCCATCGGGCATCACCAACCTGCATTCTTGGTTCAAATTCTGGCAATTTGAACAGGGTCCATTTGATGTTGGTAGGTCACAGCGGATCTAAAATTCAACAGTCACCAGCAGTTTATGGCACATCGAGGAGACAAAGATGCTCACTTTTCTGTTATGGCAATTTGTACAGGCCTTAGCACCCAGCCGTTCGCGGGGCGTGCTATATTCGGGCTCGTCATTCGTCATTACTGAAATATGTTCTCTTACTCGTATCTTTTGCGGATATCATGTTCATCCCAAAGTCAATCTCACAGACCGAGAGCAGTGTCGTTCATATCTTGCTTATGTAAGTTAAACTGCTGGTTAGTTAAGCACGTGATATGACATCGGCCCGAAAACCCCGAACCCAAAGACCGAAAGAGCGCCAACGACAACCTTTGGACATTGTTATTTACCACCACCACCGCCATGCGCACCAGAACAAAATGCTTTTGCTTCGCGATCAACAGCTGCGCCCATCATCAGCGGGCTTTGGAGTGGCTAAACTTAATCAACCTAGACCAATTGATTTATGCCAGGCTAAATCCGATACGAGATGACTCACTGCTCCCAGCCCTCGCCGCTTAAAAATGAGCGTGGCCGCAATATTCGTGCTTCGTTTTCCTTCTGCTCGCATTGCCGGACAGTGATACTCTTCCAAACTATCGTCAAAAGCGCAGAGATTTATTAGCCAGATTGTTCTTCTAGCAAAGATCCTTCTCACTCTTCGCCCTATCCAGAATGGATATGACCAGAGAGTCACTAGCTACATGGGATAGAAATGCCGAGTTCTGGGACGAAGGCATGGGGGACCATGGGAACGACTATTACAAAATTGTTGAAGTTCCCGCTCTCCAGCGTATGGCAGGCGTGAGGGATGGCGATAGAGCATTGGATATCGCCACGGGAAACGGGCTTACCGCTCGCTGGCTTTCTTCCCAAGGTGCCTCAGTCATTGCAACTGACGGCAGCAGGACCATGCTTGAATGTGCAAAACGTCGTGGGGCGGGTATGAACTCCATAACGTATGAACTGCTGGATGCTACGAGTTCAGAAGCCTTCGAACGGTTTATAGAGAAAGAGACGGTAAATGTAGGGCTTGTTCGCCTTTTTCTAGCTCGAGGCTGCCACAGCTATCGCGCTACTACGTGACCGCGGCTAACATGGGACTTGCTCTACCGTTCTACTTGGTTAGAATGGCCTATTCGATATTGTGGTAATGAACATGGCCATTATGGATATCTCGACGCTTGAGCCATTGGCAGCCGCACTACCCGGGCTTTTGAAAAAGGGTACGGGACGGTGAGTTTTGCCGGTCTTACGAATCGCACGTTCCTTATTCTATGGTCTCAAATTGCCTGTCTGTTTAAACTTGTGGGGTTAATTCATGTATTTTTGCATTGCTTCCCCCGTTGACTCAGTTTGGCAGTTTCGTTGCGACCATCCTGCATCCGCTCATGACCGCCGGTATCACAAGATTGGTCGAGGTTTCAGATGATCAAGCAACTGGCTGCGAGCAGAAGCATCTGAGTATCAAACTCTCAAAATATTTACATGTGCCACCCCAAAAGGGAGCCGCGAGGAAGGGACAGCCAGTTCATCAGGTAAATTTCAATGGCTTCTCTATATAAGTCCGGGCCAGCTGCAGTTTATAACCGATTGCCTTCAATATCACTATATATTTTCACTAACATATCTGGATATGTTTCTTGCTATCGCGGAAAGTATCACTTCCACCGTCCGATCCATGAATTGCTAGCCCCTTTTCTTCGCTCAGGCCTCGTGCTTGATGCGCTTGAAGAACCGAACTTCGATGAAGACTACGTCGCTAGCAATGATCTTGATGACAGGTCACTGCGAACCCTCACTCAAATCCCGAAAATTCTAGCATTCAGGTTGAGGAGCGTCGATGGCATTTCCTGAAACGGAACGAAGCCGGCTCTGTTCGTTAGTAAAGATGGGCCATGGGAGTGGACGTTGGTTCATTTTGATCACGAATGCAGGGCATGGGCTACTGTGGCGAGAATATTCCCAGCATGATATCCATGGCCATCTTTCATTTATGTTTCCGGTATGAAGGCGACCTAAGCAAGGGCGCCCTGCTACTTACCTTTGCCCCTCGTCTCTAACCCATCAGACTACCTGTCGCCATTTCTTTCATTTTACCTAGATATTAACCTAGGAGTTATTTCGGAGGAGAAATAAAGCCAGTGATACTTATGCTAAGCTAGATAGGCTCAATGGACATTCCTTCGTTAAATCACACAAAGCCATCTCGTTCGGGGCGGCAAGAGTATCGTTGATCGCCAAAGGTTTCAGATAATCAATCAAAAAACAGCATTATCAGGACCGCCCGCCAGTACGCATCAAAACAAGAAGCAAAATTAACTACACACACAAAGCACCACCTACCACTTGACAACTTCCTGCGGGAAGTACTCCTTAATGAGCTCGAGATAATACGGCTGCACCACATTAGCCAAAACTCAGATCCTCACCAGGAAGACTCGCAAGTAAGCACTCACCTTCAACTCCTCGGCATTAGGGATATCATCACTCTTACTATACAAATCATACGGATTGAACGCCCTCACGGCCTCCAGCATTCCTTTATCATGCTCATCCATAAGATCCATATACGCGCCGGACGTATGCCATGGATAGAAAGAATGATACCTAATCATCGCCAGCGCCTCAGGTGGTAGCGTCGATTGGTTCTTGACGATATGATACAGATACTCATCATGGCCCCACGACAACATAACATTATCCAAGCCGCACCCGGGACTATATATCCCATACTTGGTCCCATAAATCTCATGCCCATAGTCCGGATTTGCGCGGAAGGAGTCAGAGGTATATATGATCCGATCATCAAAGCCACAGCCGACAGGGAACGTATCGCCAACGACATCCCACTGGCCCTTTGCATCGAAGAAGTATAGTAACTTGCCCAGATCATGTATCAGGCCGGTCAACTGCATCCATCTAGGCTTTCCATCGCGTCTAATCGCCTCCGCTGCCTGCAGCAGGTGCTCGATCTGCGTGAGGGAAGTATCAGGATCCGAGTCATCGATCAACGTATTCAACTTCTCCATCGCTTCCCAGATCGTCATCTCTGCGCGGGTTCTTGCGCGGAAGTCATTGCGCGCCTTTAGGTTGTATGCGACGGTTTGTTTCGAGTGTTGCTCGAGGTAGAATTGCTTCACCCTGTCACAGGCGACTTCATACTGGCGGAATTGGGACTTGTCTTTCTCCTTGTCGAATTCAGAGGCATCGTATAGACCACGCTCGCGGATGGCGGCTTTGAGGACGTTGACGGCATCGATGTCGTCTGAAAGGGATTCCAGAGCCTGGCCGTCCCGCGGTTTGCTGGAGGAGGCGATTCTCGCTTCTGGGGCTCTCATGGTGGAAACTGATAAATGTACAAGAGATACGAGTGTATGTGCAGGAGCTCTCTATATGTACACACTCCGGATAAGAAAAGATGAAAAAGGATACCAGCCCAGGCGAATATACTAGGGTCTCGAACAAGGCGGCTCCTCTTTATATAAAC
Organism: Onygenales sp. PD_10; assembly: GCA_032988465.1. Classification (NCBI taxonomy): domain Eukaryota; kingdom Fungi; phylum Ascomycota; class Eurotiomycetes; order Onygenales; species Onygenales sp. PD_10. Next base: position 32,228 of record JANTQH010000008.1, on the reverse strand, counting down.
GCCGACTCCGGCCCTGGAGCCGAATTTTGGCTTTTTGTAGAAGACTAGACAGAACCATCTTTCCAAAGATAAACCTCCCGAGGAGAATCCAAATGATGTGGACCACTATCAATCCTACCGTCCAACCCACGGTTCATGACCGCTCACGTTGCGGACAGATCTGGGCCCCTTCCATGCGGCATACCCCTACCTAGCTGGAGAGCCACATGCAACCGACGAACGCCTGGCGCCGAAAAAAAAGAGGGTATACGGCCCATCGCATCCCGTCTCTCCCATCAATCCATCCAAGGATCACCAGGGAAAAGGGAGAAACGTGAACCAACTCTCCACAAAAACCAAAGCTAAAAGCCAAATGCCAAAATAAAAACGCCAGGGGAGGGCAAAATTGCCCGAGAAGGATTTTTCCCTTCCATGCAAGAAATCCAACGGCTTCCAGAACAACAGCGCATGAAAGAAAAAAAAAAAAACGTGGGCTTGCCACGGCCAGTGGCGTCATCGCGTAGCATTCTGTGGGGAAGTTGATGTCAGACAGCCATCATCGTACAACCCTCCCCGTCCCAACGCAGACCGCCACCGTCGGCCGAGTCCATGTAGGGCGATTATAGAGCGGAGCCAGCCAGTTTAGATAGCCGGGCGGAGGGCGGGGAAGACGGCTATTGAGAGGGAATATCCCCTGCCATCGGCAATTGAGAAATTGTCCCCGTGGATACTGATCACTGATCAGGTGCGGGGAAGGTTGGCAATTAGCGTTATCCTTTGTGATATGGATGGAGGGATAAGGTGGGATGGAATGAAGTCAGTCAGTCAGCAAGTGCAACTTCATCATTGGGACTGTCGAGTTCGTTGGATTTTCTAGTAGCGTTGGTCCCGGGCTTATCCGCTCGTATCAACCCCAAGGTTTAAACAAAGCTGCCACTCCGCGGGATGGGTGGTTCAGGAGCTCGGGGACAACAAGAAAAAAACCCACGTCGTCGTCCATTGAACGGCGGGAGACTTGACTGCTCGGAATAACTCCCTCCGAAGAAGAAGAAAGTGCAGAAAAAAATAAGCTTGTCTAAAAATAGCCCCGCCCACCAACCTAAATTTCAGCCGCCAAGAACCTCCACCCAAAACCACCAAATATCAAATATCCTCCCCACAATGCCACAAGATTAAAACAAAATGCGATGGGAGCAAAAAAATGCAAAAAAGAAATGGACAATCAGGGAATCGAACCCTGGACCACCCCCATGCGGGATCCTATCTAGAAGAGATCTGATGCTAAGGGGGTATTATACCACTAAACCAATTGCCCATACTTGGATGTTGGCTCGGCTCTGTTTTTGGATTATTCTGTGATGCGCCCAATTGAACTGTGAATATTCAGATTCAGGGGTTTTTATCACGCTAGGGGTTAAATACTGGTAAATAGAGAGCCAGCGTGTACAAAAAGAGTGAGATAAGAAAGGGGGAATCCATGATATTTCAAGAATAGGCTTAGGGTCACTTAAATGCACCCTCACCTAGGAATGAGAATATATATTTTTAGCAATCCGTGGCCCTTTCTTCCCGCTTCAAAGCCAGTAATCCAACCTCCAAGTACTAGTAGTAACTACAAAGGAACAAACTGACTACAGAATCTATGATTTCATTGAAAACTACCTACCAACTGACCACAACTACAAAGATCGAAGAGCGCAGCAGTCACAGCCGAAAGGAGCACAAAAAAGGGAGGAGAAAGATAGAACAAAAGAAAGACACACGATTAGAGGGAAACAGCTAACCAACGCGAGGTTGAGAAAGAATTACGGCCATTGAAGCCCAGAGGCAGCCAGAGGAATGCGCCAACAAAACAAATCTAACCGCAGCAGAAAAGAGAAAACAAAACACGAATCGATAATCACTCCTAGCCTGTAAATCGCCCAGTCGCCTGATCTACAGAGATATCGAAGGGAAGAAAGCAGAAACAAAACCGGGAGGTATTGAAAGACAAGCACATAAGAAGCCGAATAGAGTTGTCGAAGGTCGAGTGTAACGCGGAAGCCCACCTATGCTTTTCACCGTGGCCCAAACACCATTTCCGGCAGCTCCTCTCGCCCAACCCACTCCCTAGCAATCACCTCATTATTGTTCGGATCTGCACCAAAGTCCACCACCTTCTCTCTCCAGCCAACAGCATCTACCTTGGTAACTGGCATTTCGCATTCATCCTTCGTCTTCACGAATCTCAGAGTCCGTAAACGACGTTTTTCTCGCTCATTCACGACGTCCCTAACAAACTGCGCCGTCAAGATATCCTTGGACTTCATAAGGTTGAACACTTTCTTCAAGATCTTGTAAGGAACAGAGAAAAAAATTGCGGACAAGGTACTTTCTTCTGGAGTGAATGAGCCGTCACCAATGCGAGCAAGGCTGCCAAAACCCACTGTGGTAATATCGGCTCTAGGGCGAAGGTGCGATGGATCCTGCCAAAACCGGGATGGTAGATCTTTCGAATGGGCCTCCAAGTCGAGTTCAAAATCTGGACGGATGTTGTCTGTGATAAACTGGAGTGCTTTACCTAAGAGCCGCGGTACCCATACTTCCTTGAGCTGTCCATTGATACAGCCGAAACCTGCATGGGAATTTACCCAACCCCTGTCAGATCCAAGAGCACTCCTATTAGAGAAAGGAGTTGAAGCTCCAGACCGCGCGTCAGGAAAGGCATTAACACCCGGTACAATCGTGAAATTAGAAACAGCAATTGCGAAATGCAGCACAACCTCCAAGGTATCCCAATTGATCGCGTTTGAAGCAAGTTGGACGCCTCTTCGAAGGATTTTACTGTCATCCAGAAAAGAAGCTGAAGCAATGTAGGACAAAACAAAGTCCATTCGCTTACGGTTGACATTGGCAAAGCGCATCTTCTTCCCGGTTCCTGGATCAGTAAAGTAGGCAAGGTCGTGGTCGAGCATTCTTTGGCCCAATAACTGGGCCCCATAGATATTTTGCAAGGCGAGATGAAGGGCATTAGGCTCCACGAAGGAACTCGCAGCGGTCGCGTAGATCTCCTTCTGATACCACACAAATCCAGAACACATCATCAACTCTTTAAGATATGGACTTCGCGAAGCAATCTGGCTATGGATATTGAACACCTGGGGAGGAAACCTTCCGGTAGGGGAACCCAGTATTAGCCGGTAATCAGCACCCTCGCCCGAGATAAACAAGTTGAGAATAAACTCATTGATAGGTTCCAGTTCCTCACTGCTGGAATCGTCAAGGGGACTGCGGAAAAAATAGTTGTGAACATCCGGCTCCTTTCGTGGAGGAGGAGTTGACAAACATCGGCGAGTAGGGTCGGGCGTGGAAGCAACTCTCGGCACATTATCCAGAGTGTGGCTACTTGCGGTCGTTGGTGAAATGGACGGCGGTCTATCTGAAGGTAACGTGGTTTCCTTGGCCCAATCGCGATTTTCATCATCAAGGGATGCCTTGGCTGCTTCATATGGAGGGTAATCGATTGTTGGGTTATATGGCAGTATCGCGGGGCTTGAAAACGTATGGTCTGAGTAGGTGGGTTGGCCATAATAATAATATGGTCCAGTGCTGCGAAACCCCGGATCTGGGTGCTCTTGATATTGATTTGGTCCCATCCAGTTCTGAGGTGGATTGTGCTGGGTAGGGTATTGATTCGCAAACTGCATGGGATATAGATGAGGTGGTCCCTGGTAGGCCGACCGAGTATCTGAACGTGTACTGGAGGAATCGGAGTAGTTTCCAAACTCTATCCCATGGCCAAGAACAGGAAGTTGGGCCTGGAGATTTGCCTGGGATTCTAGGACCGGTACCGGCGATGATGTGCTCAACGGAGGCTGGGCTGGACGGGACGAAACAAAATCAGGAGGCACTATGCGTCAACTTTGTTAATTACCAAGAACAGCAGATATAAGAGACAATTCAAAGAGTGCATACCAGTTTGACCCGATTCCTCGCTTCCAGGAGTGGGATATTGCGACGACTCCGGAGAGAGCAAAGTTGCGGACCGTGTATTGCCATCAACAATCAAGGGCCCAGGAAGATTCCCCGTGTCCGCCATCTGGCTAAGTTCAAGCAGGGCCTCTGCCCCGATCTGCCTTGCCTGCTGAGACTCTGTGTCCCTAGACGCCGGCGAGCCGCCGTCACTCTCAGATTTCCCGGCCTTGCCCTTCTTCCTACTCTTCCTTATAACGATTCTGCGGTACTTCTGGTTTCTGGCATTGGGATTCTGGCCCGAATTGCCATTATTAGGCGCGTCCGCGTGGTTGTCTCCTGAGCTGGATTTATTCTGAGAAGTGGCCTCATCAGTGGGTTTTTTAGACCTGGCTTTGGCCGATGGTGGGCGCGGCTTTTTCTTTGGCATCCCTAATCCGGCTGGTTCGCTTTGTGGTCCAAAGGAATGTTAAAGAATGACACGGGTAAGAGAATGTGCTGGACAATGAGAGTAGATTGGGGAGCTGAGGATAGGACGTGGTGACCAAAGAAAAATAAAAACAATGCCACTGTGCCGCACAGTTTCTCTCTCTTTTTGTTTGGCTGAGCTGCGGTCCCAATGGCAGCTCCCTAGGAGAAGGGAGGGCCCTCTGAAACGAGTGTGAGGATCAGTGCAAACACAGAAAGATAAGAAAGGAAGAAGAAAACGACTGATGGAATGTTCGCACAATGAACATAAGAGTACAAATCAACAAAAGAAAGAAGAAGAAACCGAAAAGAATGAAGGACACTGGCAATGCCCTTAACAAACTATAGGAGGAGATCAACAAGTGAAATAGAGAGTTTCCCGTTCTCTGGAGTAGGATGCCTCAATAGCTGGGAGTTAGTAGTGATTTCCACGCTTATTCTACGGTTAGTCGAGCAACCACGGCCCAAAGGAGCAATTTTGAGGTTGCGAGATAACCCGATTTGGACGTGGATTGCGGCTGCGGTCGTTGAAAGTCGTCGGAGATAGGATGTTCCGTCCCGTCCTGAGGCGCAGAAAAGGGGCTCGATAGGGGTTGGGGACGGGGGTGACGGCAGGGCACGGCGCAACTTGGCCCCCTATGGTACTTTGAAATTTGAGGATGGCCAGAAGAAGAGTCAAAGTTGACCGTTGACGAGGGTGTAAGACGAAAGTAGAATAAAGGACAAAGGCTATTGTAACCTACCAGTACTCTGGCAAACGGTGATAATTGCCCTGTGAATTTACCCACCTAAAGAATACCTAGGTGCCTGGGTGACTTGCTCCCTCAGTGACTTGCGCTCAAGATAACGAACATAAAAATCAGGAGTCTATGCATATGTTTGGGATTCTGGAGTGGGAAAATAATTGTGGCAATGCAAGTACGATTGCTGCACTGGAATTACTGGTCGAAGCTCAGAAAGTGTTTTTGCAATTTTGGCATTATTTGCCAACTAATTATCCACTTTGGCCTTGTAGTCAAATTAGAGACGAGGTTCAATACTTGTAGGGGAAGGACAAAAATGAGAGTGCTATATGTAGGTAGATCCTGATGAATACATTCGGAGTAGTTTTTACAACTGTAGACAGAGAATAAAACGGGGGAGGCCCTAAGGGGGAAACAATAAAAGTAAAATAACAAGAATGGAAATAACATGCAAATCGCTTATTTTCCTTGTTTAAAATAAAGACATAATATACTATACACAAGAAAAGGAGGAGTTAAACAACAGAGTATCCAATGGGCCATGCCCAAATGAAACATAAGATCAATACAGCATGAAACGAAAAGGCGGCAATACTCTGCCTTGAATGATTGATTGGTAATTCGCGGCTCTAAATCCAGGCCGTGCTATCTTAAATTGAGGTAGATGTTATCAAAACATGCCTCCCTCCACCGGCGCCTTTTTCGGGAATTGAGGAAGCGCCGGAGAGCTGGTATTCATCGCCTGCTGGCGAGCTTTGGCATTGAGGTTGCCCCCTTCACTCGATATTTTCCGCAATCGTTGCCGTGGTCGCGATCGCTTTTCTTCGTCCGAAAACAGACTATTCTCTTCGTTTTGGGCTGTAGGGGTTGGCGAAGGTATGAGTGAATCGTCACTCTTGTCCGAGTGCTTGAATGCGTTTAGGATCGTCTGTGTGGTGGTTTGACGTCTTCGTCGTGGGTTCATGGGCGGTATGGGTGGCGTTGAAGCTCCATTGCTAAGACTGACGCCGGGAGCAAGACCAACTGTAGGCACATTGGAAGTGGAGGAAACAAATTTAGGTTCCGAGATTTGGGACTTGTCAATCTGTCTTTTATATGTACCGAGGCCTTGGGTTCGTTGAGCGGCTAGACCTCCCATAATAGGGGGCGCGAGGGTAGGGGTAGAAAGGGAGGAATGTACCGGAGAGGTTTCGTATAAAGGTGGAGTTGCGTTGGCAGAATATGGGGCGATTGGAGATGGCCGTGAGGAAGCGCCCATTAATTCGGCATGGTTTGTTTGGATACCTAGAGGAGGCATAGATTCGAAGTAACTCTGTGTAGCTGAGCGACTGTTGCTACGGAACCTGCCAGAAGCTGCGGAAGGAGCTCGCTCAGAAGACCGGTGATCATTGACCTCCACGGAAGGCCGAGCGGAGGAGGGAACAGATGTTGCAGCTTTGGAAGATCTTGATTCTTCGCTTACAACTTCATTCTGGTTATCAGCATTTTCGCCTACTGCTCCAAGATCGTCACGGTACCGGGGCTGACTTTTAGATCGGCCCGATACATCCGAACCAGAGCGACCTCTATAGGAACTCCTGTATGACGGTGGAGAAGGTCCGCCGTGGAAAGACTCCCCGGAGTCATCCTGGCTCGCCCTCTGAACCGAAGTGTTCTGTGGAGGGCGTTGCCAATGGTGATTCCTGGGACCAACATGAGGTGAGCTCGAGCGAGGTTCTTGCATATTATCACGGTGAATGCTGTCCTCGTCCTCCCGCCAAGAGTCGTTTCTCAAAAGATTTGGTGACGATGCACTGTGGGGGTTATCCATACCAAGCATTCTCATGGCCTTGGTGTGGGGGACATCTTGACGACCAGTTGCGGGTGGTTTGCTAGCTTTGTTCTTCAACATGGCGAATGCGTTTCCAGGTTTAGAGGTAGGGCCGTAATCCGGGAAGCGATGACCGGGAGATGGGCTGCTCGACCTGCTTTCACTCTCCGCGAAGCTTCTCAGTTTTTCTTGGACCTTTCGTCGTCGTTCCGCAAGCTCGTTAGCAAGCTCTTCGCGTTCTTTCTGCGTCTCTGAGCTGCCGCCCCTTTGGTGCCCATGTTTGACCTCTTCCTGCCACGAAGGTGTCTTGGAGGGGGGGTTTTTGGGCGACCGGTTACGCATTTCGCTCAGAGGGGGGATGCTGGGCGTATTCTGAGCCAGGCCCTGCCCACGAAGAGCTGTTGCTTGTCCTAGAATTTGTTTTGCTCTCATTGACATACCGGAGAGGTCTGGATGTCCCTGTTGGGGAGTATGTGGCTTGTTAGACCCCGAACTGCTTGGTTTATCTAGGTCATCGAATTCCCAAGGGTTACTATGTACGCTAGCAGCGTGGTCGGCAGCTCTCGCAGCATGGACCGCTGGGTCAAGTTGTCGTCTTGTTTCTGTGTGTTGTGGCGGAAGGTCTGGGGACGGAGGCTGGTATACCGAAGACTCACTCTCCTGTCTAAGGTGAGCGCGAACAAGCCCACTCAATCCGAGCCCAGCCGGGCCCAGTGTAGGGGAGTCTGGAGTTTCATTTGCCGGTTCTGGAGACTCAGAGCTATCATTTTCTTCGATCGTGTTGAGGTCGCGGGATTCCGAGAACCGTACTTCTGGGGTGCCGGAGTAGGAAGTTTTAGGGAGCACGCTTTGCGTGGTTGAATCACCAGAATCAGTGCTCGCTCTCAACGCCGGATGAATCTCACTGAGTGGCTGGAGCGCCGCAATCTTATCATCTAGTGACTGCTCTGCTTCGTCCTCACTTCCACTATCGGCCCCACTAAAAAATGTGCCATTTACTGGCCGTGGTGGAGATTGCTTTCTAATGCTGGCTGCAGCGGACGCCCTGTCGCTACGAGGGCCTTCGTCCTGGGAACCGTTGTAGTGTGACGACGCCATGGATTCGACTTTCGATCGATAACTTGCATTAGAAAGTCCGCGAGACCGTCCGGTACTCTCGGGCTCAGGCACACCTCCCGGGGGTGAACGGCGTTGAAGTGGAGGAGTATCTCTACCCTCATACATCTGAAGTTGGCGCCGGGAAAATTGGGATTCGTCATATCTAGTCGCCGGCTTGTTAAACAGGCCCATTGCTGTAGCTTTCCCGCGATCCTCTGGTTGGAGTGCTGCTTCAAATGATGCTTGCTCCTCCGATTCGCTGACAGGTGGGCTTAACGGTGGCGAGAAGCCAAAGGCCGAGTTAGATGTAGCAGAGTTTGCCTGACTGCTTTTGCTTGCAGAATCCATTGCTTCTGATATGGTTTTCGAAGCGGACGGAGGCGGGCTAGTGGGGCGGAAACCAGATGAAGCATATACTTGAGGACGGTTTTGGAACTTCTCGTTCAGGCTTGTCGTACTCTTTGACAAAGATCGGTTAATCTGCGAAGGGTCGTTGACGGCAGCTCGTTGTCGGCTCAGACTTTCAAGCCGAGAAATCGCAGAGGGTTGACTGGGTGGTTCGATCCCCTGGCCGTATCGTCGGGATTTTGTTGCATTGCGCTCGACACCAGTTGATATGGGATTGGGCTTCAAGGGGGGAGGGGTAGGGTTTGGCGGGCTAGAGGGATTTTGTCTCTGGCTGGAGTTGCGATGGAGAGAATCCACTGAAGTATTCGACGTTGACGTACGGTTAATTGACGGGCGAGAAGCCAAGGAAGACCCATCCTCTGCGTCCTGTTTGTTCTTCTGTGCTTCCAACTCCAGCTCCAGTTGTTGCTCCTTCTCTTTTGCTCTTAATTTTTGAAATGCCGACAATGTTACATCCATTTCGTAGACGGCTTTTCCTCCCATTCCCACCCCTGATGCTTCGGAAGCTGATCCACTTCGAGGAGTCGAGGCCATTGGGATTCTATAGACCTTTTGTCGACCTCCAAATAAATTGTTCCCTTCCCCCGGTCTGGATCTGCCCAACATGCTGCCGCCTGGCGAATAGTCCTCATCTGTGCCATATCCCTCACCCGAGGCAAATGAACCTCTGCCGATGGCAAGAGATGGTCGAGCTGAACCGCCGTTAAGTGACGATACTTCCGCAATATCGCTAAGGGGATTATTACTCTGGTTGAAGATATTCAGCCTCGACGCTCTTTTCGGAAACAGTACACTATCGTCGTTCGCCTTCCCTATTATCGAGTTAGGATCGTCTTGCTCCCGTAACATGCTAAAACGCGCAGATAAATTCGGCATCAGCAAGCTAGTGCGGAAGTCATCCGAAGATGGAAGCGCGCTGGAAAGGTCTAGCTCAGATTTTGACTCAACCGGGGCCTTTTTCCCACGCTTGAACGTTTTTGACGTGAATAAGGGCAGAGGTTGCGCATCTCCATCGTTCTGGCCATCCGGGGCCTCCTTGGCCTTCTTGCGGGTTCTGAACCGATTCATATTGAAGGGTGGAAAGGAAAAGTGATATGGGTCTGCTGCGATAAGCCTTTCAAAGGTGGGATTCGGTTGTGCGTGTGAGAATCAGGCAAGGGGGGACAGAATAGTGTTGTAAACAAATGTGTTCCCCAATGTTTGGTGATGGTGTTGTTCGCTGCACCGGAAGTGGGAGAGAGCGAGCAAAAGGGGGGACCGTCAACTGAGTGCCTGACTCGAAATTCAACAACACTTCAGTAAAACCTGCATAGAGCGACCTCCAATGTTAGCTCAGGGGGCAACGAGTGGGACGGAGGCCCCAGCTTGTACGGTTGCATGAATGTATATGTGGGTGCCGCACATACATGTACATCAAACTCAGGAGAAATAGAACGTACGAGGACCTGCCCTAGGGTTCAGATAGAGTGGCTCAATCCGAAAGCGACCAGTGCAATCTTCATGCCTCGACTACAGAATCCGATGGGCGAAACAGGCGTCCAGTAAGCCGTAAGGAATGGGGTGTGGTTGCGGCGTGCTACCCTCCTGATAGGGAGGCCTTGTTGCCTCTTCGTTTCGCTCAGGGGCCTCGAGATATCACGACAGCGTTCTGGAAATTGGCACTGGCCGGTGTGGCTAAGACAGTCACGGTCTTGGTCTCAGCTTTGGGGATGTTTTGGATAAGGATTGAACGGGTCGACAGCGCAAAAAGAGCGGAGGGCGGCCAGGGCAAGCAGCGATGGCGGGTGCGGCAGCAGTGAGGGCGTGGGACAGGAGAGGCCACACAGAGCCCGTCGATATTCGAATCGGGAACGAGGCAAACAAGAGAGCGTCTGGACGGGGGCGAATGGGCGCGCGGAGGGCTGGCGGGCGAAGGCGGCTGGACGACGGAGAGCGAGTGGAAGAGTTGAAGTTGGCGTCTGGGGAGAGAAAAAAAAGAACTGGAGGCTCAGTCCCACGTCCCGATTAGGAAATGTCAACGACCGGACTCGGATCGCACGCTGACTTCATTTTCCCAGCGATTTGGGCACAAAACACAAAACACATGCGATCGTCTCGCGGGCTAGCCGTTTCTTTTCTTTTGTTACGGTATTGCGATTATTATGGTCGCTTTGGACGAGTCGCCGGGGGGAAAATTTCCTCCGTATCTTTCCCCACATGGGCTGGGAATTATTTACCGCCGTTTGTTTGGACGTCCCAGCGCAAACGGTCTTGCGCCGGGCTGGCTGGTAACTTTTATTACCAGAGGAAACATTGTTTCGCTTGGAAAATTAAGGGACGGCGTTAAAACCGAAGGAACATTGCTCTGCTATGCGCTCGCGTCGCGTCAAGTCCCCAGGCCATCCCGGCATGAGGCCCGAAGACAGCCACCCCCTCTGGCAGACAGTCAGTCTTCCAGCGAACCCGCAAGGAGGGAGGCTACACCGCGCAGATTCCGGGGTGGGTTTGGGGGCATCTGCAGGCCAAGCCGGGCGCACATAGCCTTCGCATTGTGAGGAAATCCCTGCAGGCCAGGCGCTGCTCTGCCGCTGGAAGAAAAACCGGATACTGACTAACAACTCCTAAAAAGGCATGGTTTCGAAGAGGAGACTCCGTACACGGTATTTTATGAGACGCTTTCAGGCCAATATCACGCTAGAAATCGGGAATGCTCGATCTGGCTTCGATCAATACGTATGGCTTGGCGGAGTGCTCTGCCATCCATTCTGTCTGTTTCGCCCGTTGGGTGTATGATTTGCAAGTTGTCAGTTTCAGAAACCTTTTATTCTTCAGATGAGTAACGGATCAACAACAATGAGATGCAAGTTTGCTTGTTTATTTCCTGCCTATATCCAAGCCCGGAATACTAGATGGATGGAAAGTGTGCATACCCAGAATCATCCCACACTTACCAGAACCTTGGAAAGTTTCCGGGAATTATGTGGTCGGCGGGCCGCTAAGATATTGGCGCTTCCAGTTGGACATAATAATAAAACTACCGTTAAAAGCGGTTCCACCTCTCGTGTTGTGGGGAGCTGAGTTCTGGCCACAAATCTACGCAGAAAAGACTTCACCGGCTGTTTCCACAATGCAAGAACATAATTGCAGGGCTGCATGATTCAGAAACCAAACTGATGAAACGCGAGTGTACGGAGTACGTCAAAATCGATAATTGATTCGAATGTTCCAGGACTTTATCATTCATCTCCGTATCGATATCGTCATGTAGGGCGCCGGAGATGATTTGCCTGTCCCACAATTGCATGTAACCAGCCGATACCGAGGTGTTCATCGTCGAATGAGATCTTCCTTCAGGAAGTTTTATACAGAACTGAGATAGGTCATCAACGGCCCGTTCCTCCCCGTCAATTGAGCCTTGCCATGAGGCTTCCTCGGCATACTTGCTATGGTGCTCTAGGATATCAACCAATTTACTAGCACCCAGCCGAGGAACATGGAGTGGTATCACGACAGTTAGTCTGTACTGCAATGGGCATAGAAGACATTGAATGGGAGACCACAGAAGAAATCATGGCTGTATATTCGCAGATTGGCTATGGACATGGACTCCGGCTGTTGAACATCGAACATCCCAAGACCAAATGAATTTTTGATGAAGGTTTATTAGTAAGTTAGTTTCCCCTGGCTTGCCCGCTCTGGGCATAGCGCATATCATGTAACCTTTGGGCTAACATCGCAGGTCCCAGAGAGGCGGGCCGCTTGGTACGACTGTTCCGTATTTACGAAGTATTTCCGCAGCCGTTTTTATTAAGGTACTGTAATAATAAAAGGACCGCTAGTTCGCAGTAATTCATTACAGCCTTACTAATTATTAACTCGTCACATTTTAGTTAACTCTGGGCAGCGTGGGATGTTGTGGCATGAAATATTTTCGTCTGAATGCCACGAGGAGGTCGATATCATGCCCACTGGCTGATCATCATGATCACCTCTGACTTGAAACTCGAAATTATCCTCGACCAACGTTCCCGACTTCAAAGCTGCCCAATGCGATCATTAGCCTCCCTCGAATCTGACCATCGACGCATCCTACCAGCCTGTTCCCCCCGCTTTCGAAGACCAGGTTTGAGGGGAGAGCTGCAAGGAAAAGTGCTCCGTTGCCACAGGCCCACAGCCTGCGCTTTGCATGATTGTGGCATCTTGGGGAGGGCCTCGAGATTCGAGGCTCTGCCAATGAGCCGCTGGGCGACAGGGATGCGAGGAAATCCTGCCAGGCGGAGTTTCATCTTCTTGGGGCAATAATAGGGACTGGTTCCTGGTCAATTCTAGGCCCTGGTCCTTGTGTCTTTTACTAATAATCCACCTCGAGAAAGATCGCTCCTTGGAGATGCCAGCTATTTTGTCTCCGTTTCCGTCCACAGGCCACTCACTCATCCGATGGCCGGTGACGGGATGGATGGATCCTCCAGATCGCGATGACCATAGGGCCAGAGACAGACTCCTCGATCAGATCGCCTCGGTAAAGGACCCTGCTGCCTCATGTGGGTGGGTTGGAAATATGAGAAATTTCGAAGTTACAGCTAGTCAAAAATCCGATACAGCAAGCAGTGAAGAAAGTCGTTATTTATCACTTGCCAGCCCTGACATGGTTTTGATGCTAAGGATGGTCTTCTGCAAGTGACGAGCTTCCATCACAGCCGACTATTGAGAATTAGCAGCGACTGCTGGAATCGAGCTTAAAATCCGCGAACCCATGAGATGCATATTTTCATCATGGTGTCGTGTCGACTTCGCGTTTGTTTCGCGCGCTAGCTTCTCGACTCTCTATCTCCTGCTTTTATGAGCTAGCGCCAGTCTGGAAATTCCGACAGCCAGCCTCTTGGAGGCAAGGATGAGTTATGATTCCGGTAATTATTCCTGAATGCGTCGGAAACTTTGCTCATGGGAGTTGAATTCCCACAAATCAACATCAAACTGCAAAAATTTTTGGTTTCTACGAGACTCTTGCTCTTCGCTAGCAAAGCTATCTCTCTTAACCTTTCCTTATTAGACAGCTCACTTCTATCTACTATGCTAGATAGGATATCTACCAAAACCCAAAAGAAGTCTTCGCCATTGGCAACAACTTTGTTTTTAACCCCCGAGACAAAATCACAAAGCATAGATACACTGCTCGCAACAAGACAGCCCAGGAACCAGGAAAACCAGGGCGGATGCATCCAGCCCGGTGAGACGGTGACTGAAACTTGGATCCATCCTATCCAGTCCGCCATCAAAGACGATGTTCTCGCCACCCACTGCAGCTCATTTTCAAATTCTGCCCATGGCGGAACCAATAGATGCTTGCACTTCATTCTTCGAAGGGATATGTCGATTTGCCACTTCGTCCGTGGGGAACGAAGTAACCCGCAAGTATGACGCCTGTAAAGGGGTCTCAGAATGGGTTGAAACCTCCCACCACAGTGAGGAAGCTGCTGGCACTGTTGAGCGATTTCCACAGCTGCATAGCCAAGGACTAGATCAACACAAACCGAGCAGATCTGTACGTGCCCTGGAAGACCCCCTTTCTAAACCTCCTAATAATAGTGAGTGAGTGGGTGACGCTTGCCACCGCGACTCGTCCTGCAGGCAATACTGAGCAGAACCCCCTACGATAGAGCCCAAAATGCTTATATCCCAAATTGGCGTCACCGATGTGCATTCCTAGAACGACAAGAAACCCAACTTATTGAAAGAAGCCGATATTCTGATCGCTGGGAAAATCTATCGGTATCAGTTGAATTGCCCCAGCTAGATATCTGCGCATGGTAGCTGCCTTCGGGTGGGGGCCAGAGCTTATTGCTGAGTAAAATTCCATTGCAGCAATGGAGCATACATTGACAATAGGGTGAGGTGGAAATATTGATTGCGCTGAAGAAGTCCTATCTCTCCAACCCAGCTGGAGCTGTCCGCAAAATAAAGGGAATCCACATAAAAAGTTAATGATAATGCCCAAAGAAAAGCACAACCTCCTCAAACGATTGCGAGAGGAGGCAGAGAATATCGCCAAAATATCTACGAACCTTCTTCTGAAGCAACCTGAATGCCAATGGTCGATCCTTTCCCAGAGGGTTCTGAGATTGCAAAAACTAGAATCCATTGAACAATTTGCGGCATGTATGGTGCCTTCGAGGCACACAACAAACTTCGAACGAGACTCGAGCAGCAGAGCACCATACGAAGCCATAGGATTCCCTGGCCACCAAAAGCTGGATCCTTTGACAATCATGGGCTGAATTCAGGCTCTGCCGTGTCAATCCCTGCTCGGTTTTATTCTTGGAACGTCAATGTCAACTCCTCCAATTCTGTTTTAATTGATGTATATACAGTCAGCGGATAAACATGACAGCTCAACACTTGTTTCCCCAAAAGCCGGATCCGATAAGGGCAATGGTTTCCTCAAAGTTGCACTTGAGTGGAAGCCGAAGCTTGCACCTCACGTTCCGAATTGTCCCATTACCGCTACGGCAAAAGCAGGGCTGAGTGGAGCTGCGACAGCTGGGATAGTTATTGACCGCGTTGTGGGTGTTTTGCAAGTGACTGACCCGGTTCTATTCTATGCGTGTCGCCATCAGCAGCAGCAAAAGGATTTACAGGAACCAGTGCAGCAACTGTCACAAGAGCTAATGCAGGAACAGCCTTGCTATCCTCCATGGACTGATCATCTGGGGATGGGTTAAGGATACCAAACAAGATTGAGTGCCGGCGACGGATCATACAATGGGCCACCACAGGCAAGATCAAATGTTGGTGATGAGTCGCACTTTGCTCCGCCGCGGGATTGAGTGGTTCAAGAGATGCCTATGAGATGACAAGTGAGTATTTGGGTGGACCTAACCCCTAGAAAGTAACTCCTCCTGACATAGTCACCATACTCGAGGTAGTTATACCATGTCCAAGAAAAAAAACTCTGAGCAGCTCACACTTACTAACGATTCTATCAATAAATACTCGAGGAGGGCGGGAAGTAACCAAATACGCCCAGAATATATTATGCATCAAGATGTGAAGCTAACGAACTGATTGTGAATGTAGCTATCCTACGCGACAAACTATGGATGTTGTCAGAATCACGTCCTGAAATCATATAACTCTTTAATCAGCACATACTTCCTCACACGTCCAGGGGGGAGTGGTGACCTGTTCGAGCCCGCATATATTCCCATCGACGCAGCTCTTTTAGTCGCCACAGATCAGCGCCATGTCGTTGTGCACGGCATCCCTGCCATCGCATCCGTTTGGTACGATATAAGTCCTATTCGGATTGCTTTCCCAGACAACGGCAGAAGTCCCAGACTTGCGGGTATATTTGTACTCGAAGATCACCCCCACAAGGAGGTTGGTGGTCGTAGGCCATGCAGGCTTACCACCAGTGAGCTGAATTACCAAATCCGGGCTCCAGGATCCGAGCTCGGAGATCAATCTTGCGATATAGACATTCTCGTCTCTGCTCGTTGTGGCCTATTTCGTTGAATGTCACTGGGACAGGGGTGGGAGTGCCATTGCATTGAGATGAGGTCTCGTCGCCAGTGTGGTGGCTGGATCGCTGGCGGTGGCCGTGGTCTTGAGGATGTTAGTGGGCCACCCCCTTTGATGGCGATATCAGCGCAGTGGAGATAGACCTGCGGTCTCTAGAACGAGTTCCATTTGAAGGGGAGAAGGACATGGTCTGATGTATAATTGGGGAACTTGAATTTCTTGGTGATGGTATACCCTCCAGCAATGGAAGTATAGCGGGAGTTATGTATGGGGAGCATTGTCGACGCCCTTGGACTTCACGCCGTTGTTGAAGCCGCCGCAAGTAAACCAGTCGTTGCACCGGCAGGCTTGGCCGGAGGAGCAGTCATCGTTGTAGTCACATTGCTGGCCGTCAACATCTGTGCATGGGAGGATACCGGCTTCAAAGCAGTCCTCGACGGCCTTCTTTTTCCTCTGGCGTCGGAGTGTATGCTGGAGTTGGGAGCTTGTTTATCAAATCCTGATCTTGGCAAATGCGGTAGGCAAACATCCCCCCATGGCTCCGTTGTTATCGACGCACCATTGCGCCTCCAATAGGTTCAAGTTCTTTTGCTGTTATGTCTGGGGTTGGACGCAATGCCGCGGCCTTGGGAAACCTTTTGACCAACTTGTGTTCTTCCTCTCTATTAAGTGTGAGCCAAGAAAAGGGTCATACTTTAACACATGCTGCTCAAACTGTCAGGGTGTCCAGTAAACATGTTTGAGATTGTACTGTTTAATCAAGCTTAGTGTCAGTTATAACACTGTTTCGAATCCTAGGTCTTGGGGGGGACCATAGTTGCCAATTTGAGAGCATAAATATTGCCTTGGAGCCGTACTTTGATGACATGGCCGTGGCCTGCTTCTGCCAGCAGCTCCAAAAACTCATAGCCATAAGAGAGATCTCTCCTGTCCTCGAGGAAGGGACAGTATTCCCTTCAATGTTCCCGTCATACTTTCCAGCACATGTTGGTTGGGGCAGCAGATGAGGAATCCATGGAATGCTGCAAGGAAGAACTGCTTTTCAAAAACGAATAGAGGATATAACCCAGGTTATTGCTCATGTTATGCCAAGCGTCAAAAATATGCCAGCCTACACCACCATTCTGTTGGAGGTGGAAAAGCTTGCTTGATTGATACGGCGACGCGGGCGCGAGATGAGCATGGAATGGATCCATCTCCCAGGCAGGACAGTTTTCCCTGATTGGGCTGGTCTTGATCCTAAAGCGAGCTTTCCCAACAGTCGGGTGCCAGGCGATAGCAAAGTCTATGCCTACGTTGTGTCAGACAAAGAGTTGATTTGTATCAGATGGAGGGTATTGGAATACAAATCTCCATGAACCTTCAACTCCATCATCACCGCCACGTACCCTGGACTCTCCTTTCCGAGTCGTGGTTCCAAGATCAGAGGAAAGCGCTGAACAATTTCTTACCCCCCAACGTCACCTTAAACCTAGGTAAAATATATTGATGTCAGCTATATCCCTGGATTCTCCTAGTGTTGTTGTGTCGTCGCCCAGCGATATAAAATCCTCTCCGTCGAACTATACAGAAAGTGGAAATCCAGATGTGAATGAGGCTTTTGTCGAAGTTGTCACAGTTCCATGGAGAGAAACCAGGCCGGGACACCTAACTATCAACCTTGCACTCTTTTGGGTTCATATCTTAGCGGGTTTTGACGTTGACCTGAGGCCATCGTATCCTCCTTTGGGAAGAGGACTGGGTGAGGCATTTGGTATGTTTTCTCTCATCATACCCTCTTACTGTTTGATCGCTAATAGCTTCCTCACAGGACTCTGTTCATAATCATGAATTGGTTGCATGGTCTCACTTGTGAGTGAGAACTAGACTGGACATGGCTGTTCACTGTGGGTTATTTACAATCCCAGGGGGGTCCTATATTCTTTAGCCACTATGTTTTTTCTGCCCAGTCCTTTTTTTACAATATGTTTTTTCTCCCATTGATTCTGTGACGTATTTGACCTCCGTGAAATTGATATGTACCCCTCGAATAGTATATTTGAAATACTGTCTGACCCAAGGTGGAGGAGGTGTACTATAAAAGACTGCAGTCCGTATTCCTACTATAGTTATATTCTTGCATGGGGATCAACATCAGGCGGAGGCAAGTATATACAACACCCAACTTCTACAGAACCAGGCCCTGCTCTCCGACTCTATGCGTAGTTAACTAATAAATAGCGGCTGCTGACAACACTGACTAAACCGCTGACTCCGTTTCAAACCCCATACTCATACTTCACCCCCTCACTCCGCTCATCAAAGAACCGGCCAGAACCCGAACTATCCCCTCCCGGCGCAAAGCGGCCCAGCCGATCCCCCGTTTTCTGCTAATGAACGACTTTTATTTAAATTCCAGCGCAGAAAAGCCCACAGAGGCGTGTGGAGCAGGGCGTGGCGTGGCGTTTGGTTGGCTGGCGTGTGCCGAAGAGGGCCTATGACGCCATAGGGTGCTCTGGAACCCTGGCCAGCTGTTGTTGCGGGTGAATCCAGGGCGGGATGGAGGATGAATCATGTCTGGTTTTTTTTATTTTTAGAGGTTTTTGGAGATATATATAGGACGGGGGAAGGGACAGGCGACTTTTTGGATTTTTTTTTTCCGTTTTTTCTGTGATTTCGTTGTATATATAACTTGAACCACAGCGCTGCCGAGGGCCGGAACTATATAATATCCATCCATATAACCTTTAGATACTTCCCACCCTTCAATCATCCCACCTCTCTCCGCCTATTACCTACATACCACATCACAATCCAACCACCATGGCGACCCCCAGCACCCCGCCCCGCGTCCTCCTCCTAGGCGGGCACGGCAAGATCGCCCTCCTCCTGACCCCCCTCCTCCTCGCCCGCGGCTGGAACGTCACCAGCGTCATCCGCAACCCAGACCACAGCGCCGACATCCTCAAGCGGGCCAAGAACAAGCCGGGCAAGCTGGAACCGCTCGTCTCCAGCCTAGACGACATCACGAGCGTCGACGCCGCAAAAGCCGTCGTCGACAAGGCGAGGCCGGATTATGTCGTTTGGATGGCTGGTAAGTTCTATCACACACACTACACACATACACACACACACACACACATATATATATATAAACCCCCTACTATCTAGTCACCATTTCTAACCAAATGAACAAAACAGGAGCCGGCGGCAAAGGCGCCCCCCACCGCACCTACGCCATCGACCGCGACGCAGCCAAGCACTTCATCTCCGCCACCTTCCTTGACCCGCACATCAAGAAGTTCCTCCTCCTCTCCCACCTGGGCTCCCGCCGCCTGCCCGCCCCCTGGATGCCGGCTGCCAAGTGGGAGCAATACGACCATATCAACCGCGACGTGATCCCAGACTACTACCAGGCAAAGCTGGACGCGGACGAGTATTTCACGTACATGGCGCTGCGGCGGACGAAGATGGATGAGGAGCGTGGGGTTACTGCTGTTGGGGAGAGGTTTCAGGGGATTTTGCTGAGGCCGGGTTTGTTGGCTGATTCGCCGGCGACGGGGAGGGTGGAGTTGGGGAAGACGGGGTTGGAGACGGGGGATGGGAGGGAGGTGGATGATGTTAGTCGTGAGGATGTGGCGATTGTGGCGGATTTGTTGCTGGCGAGGGGGGATACGAGGGGGTGGTTGGATTTGCTGGGCGGGGAGGAGGAGAGTGAGAAGGCGGTTGAGAGGGTGGTTAGGGAGCGGGTTAATGCTGTTGATGGGGAGGATGTGGAGAGGATGTGTGCGAGGTTTGAGGAGGAGTAGGTTGGTTGGTTGGTGGGGGAGTTCATGATTTGATGATTTGATTATGATGGGTTGGGATGGGGTTATTGGTATTTTATTCGTGGGCAATTTGTTTCATTATTTAACCAGCTGCTTGTTTGATCTTTTGCAGAGGGTTAGCTATTTACTTATGCCAGGTGGCACAGCATAATAATTGAAAGTTAAAATGTTTCCTTCCACAATTCCATAACGCTGATCAAGCGATCTGCCTGAGATCCTCGGGATGACAAAATCATAATATCTCATATTCAGACTTAACCGAACTTATGCGTAGTCATGAAAACATCCCGGCATCAAAAGAGTCAGAAACTAATCCTCAATATAAAACTGGCTCGTAAATAGAGTGGTCCATGAAAACAACACAACATGCACAGAACAGACGCCACCATGGTTCCATTTTGCCCTTCACCATCCTTGCGCCGGGGTAACAACGCAGCCATGCAAGGAAAAACGAATATGCAAGATAAAGATAAACAGTTAGAGAAATTAGCCTGCATAATCAGCTTAACCCCATATGGGCGTCGTCACCGAGGCCCCATCCCCTTTCCGCCCTCTCCGCCGCCCCGCCAGGCCGAATGCCAATGCGGTCGACAATATTCTCTGCATCCTCAATCTCTTGATCGCGGATGCTCCTGCTCAGGCTTAGCTTGTCTGTGTCTGCAGTAGCACTGCCGGCCTTACTCATCCTTCGAGAAGTCAGACTATTCCTGCTGCTGCTGCCACCATTGTCAAAACTATTTGCGCCTGGGGAATTGCTGTAGGAGGTGGAGGTGGCACGAACGTTGGATGAATTACTCGACGGTTTCGCCGCGTAGGATGAATCTGTTCCGGTTGCAACAGCCGTTGAGCTCGATTCAATGTTTGGCAAGCTGGATGCCGAGCCCGGAGAGGATGATAGGGCCTTGGTTAATTCGCTGCTGCCGAACCACCGTCTCTTGCGGGTTTTGCTAGAGGTGGATGCTGCATAGCTTTTTGTCTCCGCATCCGAGGCATCATCATCTTTAGTGTTATCTGTTTGTGGCAAGGGCAAATCGGATGATGCCTTCTCTGGTCCTGGAGACGGTGGCGGGGTGACTTCAGTGCTGGGCGTGATTTCGACAAGTTCAGCATCCCGGCACCACTTCCGGCGCCTTGTGTAGCGGCCCCAGCCGTCCTGGCCACGACGACCATCGGACCACTGCAATGACGTTAGCAATCTTAATTTCATGCAAAGACATTGACATGGTGATAGTAAAATGCCAATAGTAACCATGATGACCGGCTACGGATAATCTCTCACCTTGTTGTCGTAATAGATCCACCCTTCGTCGTTTTCAGCACTCTTCGAATTACTGTTATTGTTGTATTTCGAAGACTTCTTGCTCGACACATCGGAAGGATTGGTATCGATTCGCCAGTTGCTCCCAGGCACCCACCTCCATCTCGCATTTCCACCTTCTACCTCGGGAAGTTCAAAATCATCCTTGGGCGATGTGGGATTAAGATGTTCATCAGTCCATGCAGCTCGCTCGTAGGCGAAAAGGGAATAAGTCCAGCCGATACCCAACCAACGCCGTTGGTTCTCGTAGATGATAAACGTGAAACGGACGCCCGATGAGTCGGCACGACGTTTCTTCATCGAGATATTATTTGTTGAATTATGATTAGGTGCCTTCCGGCGGAAAGGTCTTAAAGACAGAAGTGAGGCATTCGACATAGCATTTGAGTCCTCGCCACTGGGGTAAGGGTTTAGGGCAAACGACAGCCCTGTGATGGCGGAGCAGATGCGCCGTACGGTTAATGAACGCCAGAGGATGACACGAGATATGCGTGCTGGCTTAGAGTGCCATGTTATGATGATTGTGCCGACTGATAGCACAACACGGCGTGCAGTGATGAAATGGATGGGTGGGAGGGTAAGAAGGATCCAAACAGGAGTTATCAACACTATGCGAGTCATTAAAGCGGTTAACGCTGGTCTGGTTGTAGCAGATGTGGCGGTTCTTTGAGTAGACAGAAAGTCAGTAAACTCGACCAGAGGGTCGAGCAGAATATTGCATCTCGTGGTAAAGGTTCGCAGGGTTTCCACAATTTCATCCAAGCTCTTGTGATGCTGAGCATCTGAGCTTTCCCCGTGACTTCCATGTTTCTCTCCCGTTAGACCAGTGGACGATAATGGCGAATATCGTCTCGAATACATGGCCAGTATCAAACCCACTACAACCAGGATGGGCCCAGCCCAGAGTAGGATGACGTCCCCATATAGAACAATGGACCAGAATCCAGCAACTAGAAGGAAGCTCTCCCAGGGATCGCCAGTGCTCCACGACAACAGCCCGACAAGTCGATTAAGCGGGAGGAAAAATGCATGCGAATACGCGAGAGCACGGGTAACCGGGGGTGGGGTGGCCACAAGCAGGGGAGATTTTCGGTGCACGATTATGGTAGAGCGGTGCCTCGAGGCGAGCGAGGAACCGGATATGGTGGAGGGCGAGAAGGCAGCGACAGTGGGAGGAACAACGTCGGCAGAGGCTGTGACCGCCGGAGCGCCATCATCCTGCGGATAAGGTGTTGGGGACATGGAACCTACCCACGGTGTCTCTGGAATGCGAGGTCAGAAGCGTACATATAATAGCAGGGATTGTGGGGACCATACCGATAGCTGCCATACAACCAGGACCCGGATATCCACCTGCCCAGACAAGGTCATTCTGGGGGGGATGGGAAGCACACTACAAGAAGAACAGCAGCGCTGGAGGTAGCAACCAGGGCTACGGTGGAGGGTGCAGGGTGGATAGAGATGGGGTGATGTTGGAGATAGAGGGAGGTTGGGGTTGGATTTATTGATCGGGATGATGAGGCTCTGCCGGGCGGAACTTCCCCAGCTTAGCTCGGCCGGGGCGGAATTGGCTGGCGTCACGTGCCATGTCCCGAGGCTGGACATGTGATATTGGGGGGTTTATATAAGCAGTTCTTCGGCTCTTATTTACTTCTACAGACTCGGTCAGGTATACCGATATAATACACTTCAGACTACGTACATACTTGTGCTTCAGTCTACTCGCGCCCCTGCCAGGGTGCCGTCCGCTGCAGGATGGTAGGGAGTGCCACAGGTGGGGTATTAGACCAGACAAGGCTGGCAGTTCGAGAATAGATGCAGCTGCCTAATATATTTGCCAACGCCTTGCAACAGAAGAAGTGTTGTTCCTAGCTCCAGCATCGGTAGCGAGACAATCTTCGAAGAACAAGACATAGTACCAGCTCGCAGACCACTGCCCAACAACATCAGGAGATCAACCGCTGGAGCCCGAATACCTCAAGCATCGCAACGAGCACAGCTGGTGACTTTGCTCGGGGCGCACCCGGCGAACAGCGTGCTGTGGGTGCATCGAGGGCCGATGAGATGAATGATGTTGGCGGTTTAGCGACGAGCAATACGGCGAGCGATGCCACGAGCAATCGTAGTATTGAGGCGGCAAGGGAAAGGACGCTATCTACCTTGGAACATGGTGGGCGGCCTGTGCCAGCGTCAGAAAGGGCACCTGAGACACTTGTTTCTGCTATTCCCGAAAACTCTCAAGCAGCTCAACAAATGAGCAGTAGCGGGACTGGCGCACAAAGGAGGAGGGAACCACGCCGCACGTAGGGGAATAAGTGTCTGTCGTCTTTCGTCATGTAAAGCAAAATGGGGTATCATGGCTATTGTTATATGGGCTTTCTATCCTTCATCCTAGTATGGTCGTCCGCTCTCCTTGCTATTGAATATATCACGAACCTCTTGGAGGTACTGAGTAAATTCTTTCTGCTTCGCATCCAAAAATAAACTCATTCCGGGTGTCCAAAACGGGGATATAGCTGCGCCAAGGGTCCCTGTTGGTGTCTTATCATAAAACGGCTCGAGATGTGTCCTGAAAAGATTGAACAGACCCTTTGGGGTCATTAATGCGTTCAGATACCAGTATCGACCTCCCTTTAGAGAGCTGTTCATGGTTGCGCTCTGAGAGTAGAGAATTCCGTTGTGGTATAGGGGTGTGTTCATCTCCTCTTGTTCGAGAATATCCGTAAATCGCTCATACTCGGCGCCTTCGATCTGATCAACACCCTTAATACCTGATAACCAAAACGGTGGCAATAGCTTCTCTAGCGGGAGGGAGCAGGCCCATTCAAGATCAATGATATGTTTGATGTTCCAGTCCTTATCAACAAATATATTACTGGCATGCATATCCGTTAGTTGCATGACAAATGGTCCATCGCGGAGGGATCGATCAGTAAACTGATGAAGAAGTGCTCTCATGAGTACTAGGTCTGTAGCTTGTGAACGTGCGTCTTCGTCGGTAACGGCAGCATTCCCTTGATAACGGAGACGATTGTCATGACCAGCAAGTAAATCAAGATATAGACTATCAGCACTAGTGTAGGTCATGCTCCTAGGGATGCCAGTCGGGATAGCCCAATTCTCCAGTTGGTGGAGGTGACAAAACATGGGGCGGTTGGATAGACTGATCTTGCCATCATTATTGATAGTCCAAGAGCCAATTCGAGGCTGTGGTACCTTAGCAAGAGAGATCATAATTCTTGCCATACTCCGGTAAAGATTCTGAGTCTGTGCTTCCGTATGCGGCATGATGAATGTGTTGGAGAGCATCTGGGCATTCTCGCTTTCAATCCAGTCGATTAGCAGGTAGCCATGTCCCAAAAACGTAGTTCTTTTCTGCGGAATGAACCCCCAGAACCCTGAGGTCCCAAACAAACGACAGCAAAACCAGAAGAGCCAGGATTTAATTCGCTGCCAGAGTGGAAGGAATTCGGCGTCGAAAAACTGCTCTCCCACCATATATTAGTATTGAACAACTGCCGGGGATTGCAATACAACTCACACTAACACCACTAGGGACTCCAAATCCTCGTAGCTTTGGAATTGGAACATCTGGACAGTTCTCACCTACCCAGATATATGTTGCAGCCTCGGACCGGAGCTTCTCCTCTGCATTGCCTGGGAATTCGTCTTCGCCAATCTTATAAGGCAAAGGAACCCTAAATGCCATTTTCGAAGGCAGTGATCCTCTAGGGTTGCTGATATAAACAGGGACACACACGTTGAAGCTTCCATGCAGCCAGACGAGCTTGTTGTTTTGGTCAACCATTTCTGGAACTTGTACAAGTTCAGGGCTTGCCAACCCACAATGAGATGCCACAAGCGTCTGGATCTCCCTCATTTGGTTTTGTAACTCAGTGTACAAAATTCCCCTTTTTCGGGAATATTGCAATTCAGCCCTCATGTCTTCCTCTTCATCTTCAGCAGCTGAGAGAGTGATGAAGCGGTCGAGAAGGGCTTTGCGTGGTTTGACTGTGCTAGCATTGCTAGGCGGCATCGGCTCGGTGGATTCATGTTGGGTTGCTTGGGGGTATTGAGCAGGATGGGCTTCCATGGCACGTATTGAGCTTGCTCGAAATCATAGGTCTTTTGTCCAAGCTCTCTCTGCCGAGCCCCTGGCGGATCTTTCAACAGATCCTCTCGTACTGGGGCTTGAGGCTGGTGGACTTTCCAAGAGCAAGCCGGAACGACGATTTGACTTGGCTCCAATAATTAGAGGGAACCCCTACATAGATACATAGAGGTTATCGAAGGGTCTGTCCATGGATATCTGATATCTGCTCTGCCTGACGCCAATTCGCAGCGGCGTGTTCTTATTGGTCAGCTTGCATCACCACGCTAAACTCAAAAGGGCATGTCCCATCCCGATTGGCGCTAAACCGCATCCAGCCCTCAAATTTTATCCAGATTCCGATCTTCTTTAAGCTTCTTTTTTTCTCCAACAAACGCCTCCGCGCATACACACCTTGCTTGCTATCCGCTATCTGCTGGGAAGCTGGAAGTTAAGGGGATATTGTTACTCTAGAGTCTCTCTTTCACGAATTTGGGATGGTATGTTCTCATTAGACTCCCATGAATCGTGTTAATGGTCGCCGCATGTCCGGGTATGAACTGACTGGTTATCCCCTCCAGGCGCATCGGATCGTGACCCAGATAGTCCTCACGGGCACCCGTGTCTTCGGACGAGCATTCGCAGAAGCCTACAAACAAGCTTCCGCTTCATCAAAATATGCCGCGCAAGCACAAAAGAACGGCACCGCCCCCAGTATTTCCTCTAACGGCCTGACC
Organism: Onygenales sp. PD_10; assembly: GCA_032988465.1. Taxonomy (NCBI): domain Eukaryota; kingdom Fungi; phylum Ascomycota; class Eurotiomycetes; order Onygenales; species Onygenales sp. PD_10. The sequence goes on along the minus strand of JANTQH010000008.1, from coordinate 6,323 downwards.
CTCGACGAAGCCTGCAAGATCCTGAACGTCAAGCCACCGATGGGCGGCGAAGCAAACCTAGAAGCCACAACGGAACGGTTCAAGAAACTTTTCGATTTGAATGACCCGAAGAAGGGCGGCAGTTTCTACTTACAGAGCAAGATTCTGCGTGCGCGGGAAAGGATTGAGGCGGAGGTGCGAGAAGCGGCACGGAACAAAGCTACGGAGAAGGAATTAAAAGAAGGATGGAAACCAAAGGTGTATAAGGATCGGTGATCGTTAAAATTCCCACGCCGACCTTGTGAGGAATATGGGGGGATATGGAAAATCCATGCACCCCACACAACTTTCTTGCGGCCTATTTCGATCCGCAATCCCGATTACGGCACGGCGACTGCGGCCACGATAACCTATCCCTATCACCATATCACCATTTCTTCCCCGTTTTTTACTGCATAGCACGGGCGTTTGCGCGTTTTTTTGAGCCTTTGACGTTGGTTGGCCGCGTTAGGTTTTATTCATCTCTCTTCCGTCCAAGCGTTTATTTCCGCCATTGCGCCGCGTGATGTCACATTTTTATCGACCGGCCTATTCTCCTCAATTATCGCCTGATTGCACCGATTCCGGACCCGCTTCCTTTGGGATATTGACGATATCTTGCGTTGCCTGCCCATGGAAGCCTGCATCGCGGTTGCATGACGCGCTTTCGAGAGGCGTTTAGCCGCTTGTATACCATATTCCCTTTCTTACGACATATTAAAGGAGGGGAGGTATGAAGGAGTACCCGTTATTATTTCCTATGTTCTCGATGGATTTCTCCACTCTTTGTTTTTGATAGACCTGCTCTGCGTGGCGGCCTTCGTGTATTATACTGAATTCTGGAGAGCTGCATGCATTATCAGTCATGGGGAGCATGAGAAGGAGAGTAGAGAGGAGGAGACTGGCTTGACCAAGCAAGATTGTTGGGGTCTTTTTGTTGCTGAGACGAAGGACAAGATGAGTGGCAAGATCTTGAACCATGTTCGTTTAGAAGATAGAGCAATAATTTGATACCATGTATTCTATTATTATAACACCATGTCCTTGTATACTTTTAAATCCTGAAATAATAAATCGCGATACTTGCCAGCGGGATGCAATGATTCTTTGATCCTCGTTATCAATCTGATAATTATTTGCGGCTCAATTGCCACCTTTCCCCTTTTGGCCATGCAGCCCATTTTCCAACGACATCTCTCTCCAACTTGAACTTCATCACCACCACCGATCAAGAGATTCTTTCTATACCAGTTCATCTCTAACAATCTAGCAATTGTCGTATTCCACTGGCTTGGAGGCTGAACCCCTAGGCCTAATCCCTCTTCCCAAGGATATTAACCACCCATGAAAACATACAGGCAGGGAACAGAGTCAGATGACCGCCAGCATCTGTCCGCGGTTCCTGGCACACAATTCGACCCCTCACCACCAACACATTGATATCCATCTTAAGCTCCTTGATTCCAAATCGTGGCGGACAAGGGGTGGCCAATCCCATCCGACATCCGGCTTAGGAGAGCAAATCCATCTCGATTGCACCACTCCAGATGCCTAGGCCAAGCCCCTCGCAAGCGGGTATCAATTCCCTCTAAATCCGCTCCCTGCAATTTGTCTTGAAGATACAGGCCTTCAAAAATATGCTAACACCCGCCCCTCCATTGCGAACCTCGTTAGGACTTGGGTAGTGCTATCAACCACGGATAAAACCGCTTGCTTTCCGAGGTGCTTTCATAAGCAAACATCTGCCTGTACCGCTTTTCCAGGCCAGGCACTGTGGACGGTGTACTGTGGAGCATGCTATCCCCCTCCCATGGCGCAATTCCGAGTGGAAAATGCTGATCGGGATCCGGCGCTTCTCACTCACCACTCTCTTAATTACTCCATCTCGAATGATGCAATAAAGCGAAAGCGGGAAGAAGAAATTTTATCACCAACATGACACCTATAAGTCTTTCTTTCGCTCTCTTGCCTTGTGATGATGGGTAGTTTTGCCCTTATCGTAAGTTGATTGAACGGTTCGGTGCTTGCCTCCTCCCCCTCTCACATATACTTTCTGCCCGAGATTTTTTTTTCTCCGCATATCTTATCAGTCAGATCAAAATTTTGGACTCCGAACTACCCCTCCTCCCTTTTCCTTACAGCGAGCGCAAAACCAGCCGCAACACAAGCCTGTTCGCCACTCTTTAAGTTCTTGCGATTAATTGAGGAGGCATGGGAAAACCTTTTGTGCCTCTGTCTGCGGACCTACCGCCATTGATATTCGGCACCGCAACGTTCAACTCACAGTACAATCACGACCCCTACGCTCTACCCACTACGGCGATAGTACACCGCGCTTTATCAGCAGGAGTCCGCGCTTTTGACACGTCCCCATACTACGGCCCAGCAGAGGAATTGCTAGGCCGCGCCCTCTCCACTTCCTTCGTTCGCACCAACTTCCCAAGATACACCTACCGCCTCCTGACCAAAGTCGGCCGCGTCGCGGCGTCGTCCTTCGATTACTCGCCCGCCTGGATCCGGCACAGCATAAAGCGCAGCTTATCTAGGCTCGATACCCCTTATCTCGACGTCGTTTATTGTCATGATGTCGAATTTGTGACGCCGGAGGAAGTTTTAGGCGCTGTGCGGGAGTTGCGCAGAATACGGGATACGGAGGGGACGATACATTATGTGGGACTTTCAGGATATCCGGTGGATGTGCTATGTTCACTGGCGGAGATGGTCCTGAGGGAGACCGGAGAGCCGCTGGACGCCGTGATGTCGTATGCCAATTTCACATTGCAAAACTCGAAGCTTGCAGCGGAGGGCTTGCCCCGCCTTCTTGCTGCGGGGGTTGATGTGGTTCCTAACGCATCACCGTTGGGCATGGGCCTTTTGAGACGGGAGGGCGTCCCCATCGGAAGCATGGGAGATTTCCATCCTGCACCGGACGGGCTACGAAGCGTAATACACGCCGCAAGCACATGGACCGATCAACAGGGAGAGAAAATAGAAGTCGTCGCAATCCGATATGCACTCGAGTCCTGGCTGCGCGAGGGGTCTGCCGCTGGCGCCCTTGGACCGCCACTGGCCCCCGCCCTTGATGCTGACCCTGGCTTCATATCCGTCGCAACAGTCGGTACCGGACGAAGGCTAGGCGTCAGCGTCATGGGCGTAAGTAACCTAGACGAACTCAACGAAACACTCCGTGTATGGCATAGTATCGTCGACGGGCTGGAGGGGGAAGATGATGATATTCCTTCGCCCGAGGACGAGAGTTTCTCACAACATGGAGCAAATGACATAGACGGTCCCTACGGCACGTCGAAGCCACCCAGCACGCTGACGCCATCCGATGCTATTACCGATCGTCAATGGTCTCGCAGTCGACGACAGCGCATATCGAATCTCGCCAAGGGCATACGTGATATTTTAGGCTCGAATTGGGTTGATTATACGTGGGCAAGCCCGGATGAAGGGTTCGTGAATATTCCGCCGCAGCATGGAGAACTGATTGAGGTCGATGATACCATTGTATCAGCTACAAATGGATATGATGCTGCCGCGGAAAAGGGGGCGAAACTGCTCACGCCTCCGCTGGACCCGATTGATAAATGAGTGCTTGTTTTTTCGGTTCTTTTCTCGCTCCCCTTTTTGGTATCTTGAAGAAGTACTTGATGAATGATATGCTTGGTTATGTCACCACCCCTTTTTTTTATCTCTTCTCAGGATTAAATTTTCGCCTTTTTGGCACAAGACGAGCGCCGGTTGCTGTCGACTTTTCCTATATACATTTTACCTTTGGGTCTTGAGCCTGGTTTCTTCGTCTTCGTCTTTTTTGTATTTTCGTTATCACGTTACGTCTCATGCATGCATGCATGCATGCATATACTCTACATATATGTGCCTTATTCAAACAATAATGTCATACTTACGGCAACGTCACACTGCATGCATGACACAGTGATGGATGCTTAAATTAACTCCGAACCCATCATATCAAGTGTTGACAAAGAATCATCTTAAAGATTCCGGGAGTGGATATTATGCTGATACGATCCAGGAAGTTAGCGCACTCTATATGCATCTCCTCGAAATATGCACTACATGAACGTTTTCTGGATTCGTCCACGGTACGAAAGGAGTTGCGATTATCTCCGCGAACGATCCTGGACAAGAAGGAGCGGTCACAATAACAGAACTTGATACCAGGCACAATGGGCGCCATCGCACTTTCGCTTTCTGCGCGACAGTCCGACATCACGTCGCTCGGCGCCTTCCTCTGCTTGGGGGCTCAACCCCAGGCAAGACACTCTTTCCTCAAAATGGCCAGCCGAATCCATCCATCTTATCTCGCTGACAACAAAACATCAACAACAGTCCGACCATCTATCTCAGTCCATCACATTTATGCAATATCTTATCTATACCAGCATATTCAGTACCTAAGTTCCGTTCGTTAGAGGACGAGCAAGCCAACGCTGCAGCCATATCAATCCTGGGACGCCATCCAAGAGCACCGCTTCGCACGAAAACGTTCGTGCATAGCGGAATAGCGAACCATACTTCCCACGCATCCCAACCCCGGGCTTATATCGACGCCTCTTAATCCGTCAATACTCCTCAGCCATCAATAACTGCATCACAACGGCAGCATAGAGCGAAACAAAGCGGACGCCGTCGCGCATTCGCGGCTCGCATCCCTAGTGGATCCACCTCCGCCCTATTCTGCTACGCGTGAGGAAGCTCGTCCACGCCGAGCCCGTCCGATTCCACCCCCAGACCGCCGCGGTTCCTCGCCGCATCGTCTCCCATATCCGACTCCGAACCCTAACGCGAGCGCGGAGGCGAAGCACTCCCTCGCAGCGGGCGCGACGTGCGTGCTACCAATACCAGACCATTGGGAGCGACCACGCCCTCAACTAAGTCCACCACCGGGAGAAATGGCAACAACAATAACTGTAACGGACGTTACGGCTCACCCAGGGGGCCGCCACTGCAAAGGGTGCGACAGGATATTGACAACCCAGTCGGGGTATTGGTGGGGTGGAAAGCGGAAAGATGTCCCTTCATCCACATATCGGAGGTGGATTCTCCTGTTCAAGTTCCGGCTTTCGAGAAAATGCCCGGTGTGTAAACAAGCGGGATATACCGTTACGTTCTACAGGGACACCCCCCCTCGCGCTAGCAGCCCCTGACCGCCGTTGACGGAGCTGTCATGCTCGTTTCTGCGAGTTGGATTGTTTCTTTTTTCGTTGTCACTCTTTGTCTGAACTTCGAGATTCGCAACGTTTTGTTGATTTGACCGCCCGCATGGTAAGCTTTTTGACCACGTATCTGGTTGCCCTTTTCTCGGACATCCTTTTGACAACTAACTATTTTGTATTTCTAGCACCTGATTCCACTCATTTTCTTTTCTATCAATTTGGCATCGTTATGCATCACAGGTCATTCGCGTAGCTGGTTTATGTTTGCTTCTGGTTCGGCACTTTCCGTTTTGGTCCTCTCTCGACCCGCTCTTTCGTTTATGCAGGCATCGGGATCGCAGGCGTTGTATTTAGCAGTTACTGCCTTTGTTTCTCATTCTGTCTTTGATGCGATGGTCGCTCCCTTTTCATTTTTGTGTTTTCATTGCCGTATGATGGATACTTAGTATCTATCACCTTGACTGAAAACGACCTCTCACTCTTTTAAGGATTTCAGCTCAAAGAAACGTAGGCTCCTTTGCACGAAGATCCCAATGGTGTAACGCTCCTTTGTGAACGCGGATGGCAGCTGGCAAAAATTCAAGGCGGAGATATGCCAAGGCGTGTGGCTATGACGCTATTGGAATCCAACCCCATCACCGCGCTAGGAATTGCACATCCTCAGATCCCGTCTGATGAGTGACGGTTTTCCAAGTTTCAAAATTTGCTATTCGTTCGATCTGCTTGCTGAAACATCCGCAGTCTGTTTTTCACACCAAGAAGAAACAATTATGACGTGACGTGACGGGCCGCTGAAACCTTGAAAGGTCACCAGCCTGCCCCCTTTTCTTGTAACAAACCTTGTAACGGGTAAAGGCCCCAGGGTAACTAAGTTAAAACTGTACTATTGGCGGCAGATCGACAGCGCCGGCAAGGTCCTAAGGGGGACTATCGCTTTTTGGTTTTCTTTTTTCTTGGGGTTGTTTTTAGCTTGTCAACCTGTCAGCTGTCAGTGTCAGCAATGAGGTCGGAGGGGAAAATAAAGGGTGTGCTAAATACACCCGGGATCTCGCTAAATACACCCGGAAAAAAATGACTAATCAGAAAAAAAAATAACTGGTACCTGTTTTTACATATAAA